>JAFNEN010000841.1:5000-195653 GCA_019343175.1 Oedothorax gibbosus
AAGGTATTTGAAATAATTTACAGTATAGTATTGATTACGTGGTATGTGTCAAACAACCACCAAAATAGTTAGTAACTTATGATAATTTTAAAATACTAATAGGGGAACGATGTGTTAATCCGGGACAATGAGGTTTGGAAATCAGTTGTTATAACGGGATTTGGCAAAAATAAGAAATACTTATCTCTAAATGCAACTGCCTATTAAAAAGTATGTAATTATTTTTTAATTTGAAAGTCAGGCATTTTTTTTATAAAACAAGTCTTTTGCCTGTTTTAGTAGGAAATACTTTATTTTCGATATCAATACCTATACTACTATTGTTTTATTGTTTAAATACTCATGTTATCCTTTGAAAACCGAGAAAGTTACATACCATTCAAGTGGTTAGATACATCCACACCAAAGTGTTCCAATTTGTCCGAAATAAGGCTTTTTATGAAAGCTGTTAAAGCTTTTTATGAAAGCAAAAAAATTAAATCCTGGAGTCTTCTTACATTTTCTTCTTTGAATTGCCCTCTTTTAAGGATTTCTTTTCTGATGCTATTTCTTTTACATTTTTTTATAAAGTGTCCTTTATATTGACACTTTTAGTTTTCTTTTATGTAGCAAAACAGTGTAACATTGTAGATTCCGGATTTTACCCGCTCTTAAAGCTTTCAGTAAATATGGCGTCATTTGACCATACAGAATGCTACAGAAATTTTCTGTGGTGAATAATGAAGATAATTAGATGTTGTAAAAAACTATATGCCTATCATTATTTGTAAAAGTACACACAAAATAATAACTCGCCTAGATTTCAGCACATACAAAGCCGTAAATGAGGTACCCGGTTTGTACACTCGTAAAAATTTGGTTCGACCTTACACCAAAATTTGGTGAATTCCAGCTGCAACCAAATTTTGGTGCTTGGTTTTACCATTTATTGGTGCTACCACTGGCACGAAATTTTGGTTCAATGTTGAACCAAAACTTGGTGCTACCGTTGGCACGAAATATTGGTTCGACGTTGAACGAAAACTTGGTGCCTGTGGTAGCACCAATAAATGGTAAAACCAAGCACCAAATTTTGGTGTAAGGTCGAACCAAGTTTTCATACTTTTTCTACTTGTAAGTCTATATTTATTCTTAAAGAAAGATTGTAAAGCTTTTTACGCACAGATTTAAAACTTTCTTATGTGTTTATTTCTATTGTGCATGTATGAATTAATATTTTCTAATAATTCTTTTTTAATATTTTTTTAATAATACATTTTAAATTTAATTTCGAATAACAAACTGTAGGCCATAATTGGAGTTATTTTCCAATGTAATAAGTGCGAACTGAAAAGTAATAACCAAAAGGGTTTTCTTTTAATATTGTTTTTATTTACTAAACTTATAGTTCTTATTTACGAGTATCATTAGCCTGGTTTGCCTTAGTTAAGATTTGAAAGTTTTTTTTAATTATTTATAACAAATATTTAATTAGTTGAATTTTAGGTAAATAATATTCTGTAAAAAAATAACTCACAATCATTTAAACACTTACATATTTTATTCAATTCATTTCATTAATTAGGTAATAAAATTCTTTTTTTTTAAAGAAAGGAACTCGGAATACAGACATACTTATAGCCAAAAAAAATTGAAATTACATTTTTAAAAAAAGGAGGCATAATGCTTAAAAATTAAGTACTTAGAATGGGATGGGATATAAACTGAGCCTTTAAATATGTAGCATACCCACATTCTTAGCAAGAAATTGTTTTATTGTAAACGTTGAATATGAACTTTGCATGTTGCTCCAAATGGCACTTTAATGAAGGGTAACTTGAAAAACTTCAAGGGCAACCGTTAAAACCACAGACATATTGGAAAAAAGGCTCATGCCTATGATTGTTTTTTACATGAAAGAGATATACATTTAAAGTAGAAAAATCTCTTCCAGAACTAGAACAAGAAAACATAATTAAAAAAACATGCATCAGGAACAAAGAAATTAATTAATGGTTTTAAAACACTTTCTGTACATTTATACTTAAGCAAAGGTATTAGCTTTGACCATTAAGCACCTTTGGGGGGAATGCTCCCATCAACAATCTTTAAGAGGACACATTTTACAAAAGTCATGGTATTGAGGGCCTTCTTTGGAAACTCAACATTTAAAGTATAATAATAGGACATTAGAAGACACAAAGCATTAATGAAGTCTTGACATGTGGAAAGTTCATGGCCCTCACAAAAAATTGTGTAGCAGCCACTGGTGACATTACCAGAAAGATGAATTTGAGGACATGGCTCAGCAAAAAACTCAATGTCGGGAGTATCACCTCCATCTGGAACCTAAAATTTACCAAAAATGCTTTTCAAATAAATTTCTCCACTGCATGGAAAAAGCAAATAAAATAGCTTAAAATAAAATAGTCCGCAAAGGATTGACTGCCAATAAAGCAGCCCCGTTGGGAGGGAAAAAGAGCTTAAAATAAAAATTTCATTTTTCAAACAAGATATATTTATAAAATTTACCAAAGTAGTTAAAAGTCTTTCATGTATATATTTTCAATAAACTGCTGTTAACTAATTTTTACAAATATACAAAAAGAAACTAACTTTACACTTAAATCTTCATAAATTTAAATTTTTTCCGCAGATTATTAGTTTACTAATGTGTTAAAATGCAAGATTACCTAACTACATTGTATTAAATAAAAAGAGAAAGCTGGTTTGCCGAGTAACCATTACCTTACAATTTTAATTATAGAATCTAAATTTTCTTTAAACAAATATGGCAAGACAAATAATCCAAAAGCCACTTCAGCTTTCTTTAACTTCATATATGGCATGGCTTAAGCCTATACAACTAATAAAATAAAACATTCCTTACAAGTCAAAACGTTCGCCAACAAAATTTTAGCATTAAGAGATAATCAAACCAAACTTACTATAGAAACTATAAAGTACAATGCATCAGTACACAAAGCTTGAACTTCAATAACGACGAAGAAAAGAACAAACTTTAGGAAACTTTACAAAAATAACGCAAACAGTAATTTAACAGATTAATACGGGTCAGCTTTTTGACTGAAATCACTTTTTTAATTTTATTTCGAAAGACTATCAGATATCTTTATAGAAATTGGTACTGCAAGCGCATTATGCCAGTCTCGATTTGGCGACTTTCCTTTTGAAGCCAAGTAGCGAAAACGTACTTAAATAAGTAAACATTTCAGTTCAACTCAATATATGTTTACATCAATCTTGTTGCTATAGCAACCCTGTGTTTACTTTTTTACGACCTCAAAGTCGCCAAATAGCATTCAGGTCATAATACGCTAGCTGTTCCATTTCAACCAGCAGCATTACAAATAAAAAAAATTATCAACATTATTTTAATATTAGAGACATTTATGTTTTAATTCATTAAAGCATCATATGAAGCACTTAATAAAAATACTTTAAACCTAATCACAATGAAACCATGCAAGGGTTAAGCCTATACAACTAATAAAATAAAACAGCTTACAAATCAGAACGTTCGCCAACAAAATTTTAGCATTAAGAGATATTCAAAGCAAACTTACAATATAGATAGTACAACATCAAATGAATCAGTACATAAAACTTGAACTTCAATAACGATGAAGCAAAGAACAAACTTTACGAAACCTAAAAAAGAAACGCTAACAGTAATTTAATGGATTAATACGTGTCAGAGTTTTAACAAAAATCACTATTTTAATGTTATTTCGAAAGATTATCAGATATTTTCATAAAGAGAAGGCGCAATTCTACAAACTTGCCGTTACAACTAGCTCCATGACTTGAAAATAAGGAAATCGTTAGACTTTATATTTTTAAAATTACTAAATTTCCCTCAAGGTTAAGCTAAGTTTATCAGTCCACAATGTATTTGCACAATAATAATTTTACTTTAAACGTAATGCAAATACTGAAATTATCTGTACTTACATAAGCCTTCTAAAACACTTCATTTCAAGTTTAACAAGAAGTTCATAAAGAACTAAAATAGCCTACTTTCCTGTTACTTAAATACATACTGAAGTTCTAATCGGGAAAAAAACTAGGTTCCTAACAGTAAATATAATCAACAACCGTTTCTACACTAGATTTATGCACATTAGAAAAAAAATCGAAACACAGCATCCAGCTATAATTTAAACTTCTAAAAGCCAAAATGAACTATTTCCTTAATATTCTTTCGCAAATTAACTTAATATTATTTATCGTCTGCTCGATTTATTTGTAGTTCGAAGATCAATGGGGTTGTTTCACGGAGGATCTGGCAATAGCTTTGCGGTTTTGTTTGCATGTCTATTTTGATGTTTTCAACAATGTTGCCAGCAGTTTTAGAAGAAAAACTACGAAAAAATACCATTTAATTCTAAAGTTACAAAAACATACCATAAAAATACTAGCAAAGCGTTTCACGTTTTTTTAAAGTCACTAAAAAGATTCCAAAATGCAGCTAGTATTTTTACGATATTTTTTTGTAATTTTAGAATTTATTGTAGAATTATTCAAAAATTACAAAAAAATATCGTAAGAATACTAGCTGCAATTTGAAATCTTTTTAGTGACTTTAAAAAAACGTGAAACGCTTTGCTAGTATTTTTATGGTATGTTTTTGTAATTTTAGAATTAAATGGTATTATTTCGTAGTTTTTCTTCAAAAACTGCTGGCAACATTATTGAAAACATCAAAATAGACAAGCAAACAAAACAGCAAAGCTATTGCCAGATCCTCCGTGAAACAACCCCATTAAATATTCATTAATAACAAAAGTAATTAAACTACTCCAAACTTCATTAAAACAAGAAGTTCATAAAGAACTAAAATAGCCTACTTTCCTGTTACTTAAATACTTACTGAAGTTCTAATCGGGAAAAAAACTAGGTTCCTAAAGTAAATATCATCAACAGCCGTTTCTACACTAGATTTATACACATTAGAAAAAAAATCGAAACACAGCACCCAGCTATAATTTAAACTTCTAAAAGCCAAAATCAACTATTTTCCTTAATATTCGTTCGCAAATTAATTAAATATTATTTATCATCTGCTCGTGATTTATTTGTAGTTCGAAGAATAAATATTTATTAATAACAAAAGTAATGAAACTACTCCGAACTGCATTAAAAAACAAGAAATGTAAATTAAAACTAAGCATAATTGCATGCAAAAGTATGCCTTGCCGCTTTCTTGGTAGATAATTAATGAATAATCAAAGAATCAAATTGTTCTACATTTTATGACGTCATTCCAAACTGATTCATGAAAATATTATTTTGCTTCAAATATGTTTAAATAAAGTTTCTCATGCCATTGTTGATTTGGCAACAGTGATTTAAATGACTCAAAATTGAATTTCAATGCTAATTCAATGGGAAATTCGCCGACAGATAGTAGATTTATGTCCGTCCGGACGTACAGACAGACGGACAAAAAGTATGAAAGTTGGGTATCTGAGGTCATAGCTTTCTAACAAAAAAAGAATTTTTAAGATCCGATGATTAGAACCGATTTTGGAAGGGGGGTACAGACAGACAGACAAACGGACAGACAGGCGGACAGACAGACGGACAGACATACGAACAGACAGATAGATGGACAGACAGATGGACAGACAGACAGTTGGACATCAACCGCATTTCAATACCTACAGTGATTTAAATGACTCAAAATTGAATTTCAATGCTAATTCAATGGGAAATTCGCCGACAGATAGTAGATTTATGTCCGTCCGGACGTACAGACAGACGGACAAAAAGTATGAAAGTTGGGTATCTGAGGTCATAGCTTTCTAACAAAAAAAGAATTTTTAAGATCCGATGATTAGAACCGATTTTGGAAGGGGGGTACAGACAGACAGACAAACGGACAGACAGGCGGACAGACATACGAACAGACAGACATACGAACAGACAGACAGATGGACAGACAGACAGATGGACATCGACCGCATTTCAATACCTACAGTGATTTAAATGACTCAAAATTGAATTTCAATGCTAATTCAATGGGAAATTCGCCGACAGATAGTAGATTTATGTCCGTCCGGACGTACAGACAGACGGACAAAAAGTATGAAAGTTGGGTATCTGAGGTTATAGCTTTCTAACAAAAAAGAATTTTTAAGATCCGATGATTAGAACCGATTTTGGAAGGGGGTACGGACAGACAGACGGACAGACGGACAGACGGACATCGACCGCATGTCAATACCTACTTTTTCATTTTTTTAATTCTTTCGAATAAAAAAAGAAAAGTAGGCTAAAAATAAGAAATGTAAATTAAAACTAAGCATAATTGTATGCAAAAATATGCCTTGCCGCTTTTTTGGTAATTAATGAACAATCAAAGAATCAAATTGTGCTACATTTTATGACGTCATTCCAAACTGATTCATGAAAATATTATTTTGCTTCAAATATGTTGAAATAAATAAAGTTTCTGATGCCATTGTTCATTTGGCAACAGTGATTTAAATGACTCAAAATTGAATTTCAATGCTAATTCAATGGAAAATTCGCCGAAAGTAGATTTATGTCCATCCGGACGTACAGACAGACGGACAAAAAGTATGAAAGTTGTGTATCTGAGGTCATAGATTTCTAACAAAAAAAGAATTTTTAAGATCCGATGGATAGAACCGATTTTGGAAGGGGGGTACGGACAGACAGACGGACATCGACCGCATGTCAATACCTACTTTTTCATTTTTAGCCTACTTTTCTTTTTTTAATTCGAAAGAATTAAAAAAATGAAAAAGTAGGTATTGACATGCGGTCGATGTTCGTCTGTCTGTCTGTCCGTCTGTCTGTCTGTCCGTCTGTCCGTCTGTCTGTCCGTACCCCCCTTCCAAAATCGGTTCTATCCATCGGATCTTAAAAATTCTTTTTTTGTTAGAAAGCTATGACCTCAGATACCCAACTTTCATACTTTTGGTCCGTCTGTCTGTACGTCCGGACGGACATAAATCTACTATCTGTCGGCGAATTTCCCATTGAATTAGCATTGAAATTCAATTTTGAGTCATTTAAATCACTGTAGGTATTGAAATGCGGTTGATGTCCATCTGTCTGTCTGTTTGTATGTCTGTCTGTCCGTCTGTCTGTCCGTCCGTCTGTCCGTCCGTACCCCCCTTCCAAAATCGGTTCTATACATCGGATCTTAAAAATTCTTTTTTGTTAGAAAGCTATGACCTCAGATACCCAACTTTCATACTTTTTGTCCGTCTGTCTGTACGTCCGGACGGACATAAATCTACTATCTTTCGGCGAATTTCCCATTGAATTAGCATTGAAATTCAATTTTGAGTCATTTAAATCACTGTTGCCAAATCAACAATGGCATGAGAAACTTTATTTATTTAAACATATTTGAAACAAAATAATATTTTTCATGAATCAGTTTGGAATGACGTCATAAAATGTAGCACAATTTGATACTTTGATTATTCATTAATTATCTACCAAGAAAGCGGTAAGGCATACTTTTGCATGCAATTATGCTTAGTTTTAATTTACATTTCTTATTTTTTAATGCAGTTCGGAGTAGTTTCATTACTTTTGTTATTAATAAATATTTAATTATTCTTCGAACTACAAATAAATCACGAGCAGATGATAAATAATATTTAATTAATTTGCGAAAGAATATTAAGGAAAATAGTTGATTTTGGCTTTTAGAAGTTTAAATTATAGCTGGGTGCTCTGTTTCGATTTTTTTTTCTAATGTGTATAAATCTAGTTTAGAAACGGCTGTGGATGATATTTACTTTAGGAACCTAGTTTTTTTTCCCGATTAGAACTTCAGTAAGTATTTAAGTAACAGGAAAGTAGGCTATTTTAGTTCTTTATGAACTTCTTGTTTTAATTCTTTCGAATTAAAAAAATAAATGTAGGCTAAAAATCCAAATGTTTGGGGTAAAGCTGTTTGTGAAACATGGAAGACAACACAGTGCGTTTATTACTTATACATTTCATAAAAAATTTAAATTACCTTAAATATTGTTGCTTGTATAATACGCTTGCTGAGTAAAATATAAAAATTGCGGTTGGGGTAGACAAAACAAAATGGTGGCTGTTGCCAAAACTTGTTAAGTTTATCGAGGTAAGTTGAATCAAGATTTGGTGCTATTAAGATCTTTTGCACATCGACCATTTTGGTTCAACCTCAGGTCGCACCAAATTTTGGTGAAACTGGTAAAAAACCTACAGCTTTCACCAAAATTTGGTACTAGTTTGAACCGAAATTTTTTACAGTGTAGATGACTACCTGGTTTTACACCTATACATCATTATTTTTCCTCGGAAAAGATTGATGCAGATACTGCTGTCACAGTGCAAAACAGGCGCACTAGAATTTTGAAAAGTTAGTCATACTTTAAATGTTTAAGATTTCAGTGTTAATGATCATTGAAATATCTTATGTATAATATCATTTTTAATATTTTTAAAGTAATGATGTTTATTATATTTCAGGATATTATTATTAAAAGTTCAATAACATGTTTCTAAAAATTATTTAAAAAATTTATTAAACCAGTTGTAGAACTTCTAAAACACTATATTTAGATAAAAAAAAATATATATATTATTTAGGTATTTACACTGCATTTTCCACACGTTTCCCTAGGCGATATACATTAAAATACAGCTAAATCACGATTTTCTTCTTTGCGCGTTCCTCTTAAAACCCTAAAAAATCTGACAGATTATATCTACAGGGAAAACAAACAAGCCCGTTATTTAAATTAAAACTTGTTTTTAAAATTCTAGCCTTTCGAAACACATGGCCATTTTAATGCAGTTTGCTCAAATTTTAAAAGGCTGTTTTCCAGTCTTAAAAAATAATCCCAGCTTGAATTTCATTAGATTTTTCCAATATAAATATGTTTTCAAAATATTCTAGTTTAATTACGTAGTATCAATCATCGAATTACTGTTACCGACATATATTTTACTTAGTAAATTGATACATGTTGTTTTAATTAAATTGCATATTGGTAAAATATGGTTTCCTATGGCTGGTTTAAAATTATTTATGTAGAGTGGAATGTAAGCTAATTTTTTATGATGAATTCTTGTTTATTTTTAACAACAAAGCACTTTTTAATGAGGACGGTTATGTAATCCTTAGTCTCAAATTTTTAAATTTAATTTTGAAAGTAGTAGGGTAGTTGTACTTCTAACTAGCTTAGCTTCTGCTTGGTTGAATCAATACAGAACAAATTAAAAAAAAAAACCTTTTGTAAGTTCAAAGCAGTTAACCCTGTCAACTAAACTGTAACGTGTTTAACTGTGAAATAACTTTCTACTGTAAACGCTGAGTTAATTTGATCAGTTCAATTACCAAATAATGTTAAGAGTTGAATTAAAACACAGTGTTATTAAGATTAGGTAGAAAAAAAGGTTTATAATTACATTGAAAACTGTCCACTAATGTTGTTGATGGAGACATTAGCGAGGAAAATTGAAAAACCTCCAATCATTATCAGATATAGCTGAGCAATGCCTGAGCAACAGGATATGTTACCATCTTAACTGTATAAATGAAACCTAATGAAACATTTTGAAATCGGTGCAAGACATAAATTAACAGGCCAGAAGTTGTCTTTTTCATCTAACAGGAGAAATAAATTGAAGCAGAGACAATGTTATCATCTCTTCCCACCCCCATGTTGATAATATAAAATAAAACCTGTATGAGCAAAAATGTACGCGTACATGGATTTCTATTCTTGAAAAATCTGTAATAACACTGGAAACAAAATATCAAAACATTTTCTGCGACTTATATGAAATTATCCAATTCTGAATGACTTCAACGTGATAAAGACGAATATCACCTTAAAAAAGTGTAAGTTAGCTCTAGTTTTTGAGTTACGCTAATTTTTTTCATTACATAGGATACGACAAAATGCATGGGCTCACCAAACGTAAAATTAAAGTCAATTTTGTTTACAGAAACCCTCCACATTTTTGTTCATACAGGTTTTATTTTATATTATCAACATGGGGGTGGGAAGAAATGATAACTTTCAAGGCTTTTGCAACCGATTCGCAGCTTAAAACACCACTACACAACATAATTGTTCTCACTTCAAGAGGTGCAGAAAAAAAGAGCAATAAATTCATCACATTTCGTCCATGCACTGCAAAAAGCAGTGTCTCAATTTCAGCACAAATGATGTCTGAATTGAGTTTTCAGACACTTTGGTGTCTTAATTGAACACTCTCTGAAATATTGTCTCATATATTTTAGACACTATAGTGTCTTAAATATGCTTCAGACACTGTAGAGTCTGACTTTTGATGTAAATGTCTGGAAATTTGACACTTTCAAATTCAGACACTTTAAATCAGACACTTCATGCCCTGCAATTCAGGCACTTGAACTTAGAATTTTTTGAGATGAAGCGCAATTTAATTTATAAGTAAAACAATCTTTTTCACTTGAAATTTGTTAATTATAATGATATTATTCATTAAAAATTCAAAATTTAATTTACTTGATAAATAATTTGATATGCCACCAAAACAATTATCATTTATTTATATATTTTTTTTAATTGAAGACCACTTTAAAAAAAGTTTCAAATTTTCTTTTAGGATAATATTTATTTTAACATCTATCTCAAAAGTCAATATTGAACCATGATCTAATAGGATTTGGGAAATAATTTTAGTAATATAATGGGTTATTAATAATTTAAGTTGTAATATTATTAATATTAGTCAATATATATTAAAAATCAACAAATTAAGTTTAAAAAGATGCACCACGCCGTAAATTTACATCCGGCAGGTTAAAACCCCTTCATTTACGGTTTTCAGACTAATTCTGCAACTGTAACGTTTAGAAAGAATAGAAGAAGAAGATAATAATAGAATCAAAGCCAAACAAACAAGGAAGCCGACGCGGCGGCGCAACGGTTAGGGAGCTAGCCTTTGGAGCCTCTGGGTTCGGGTTCGAATCCCGATAAGGCATGGATGTTTGTGTTTGTTGAGTATATGCGGAGTACGTGCTCGTTAAATCTGTTGGGTCCGAAAGTCCTGTGGGCAGTCATTACGCAGTTTCCCACGGGTAACAAGCAAAACATACAAAACTACTGACAGTTTTGAAAGTAATAAATATTAAATTCTTTTTGTTATGTGTTTTATTTCCTAATAAACATTAAAATGCATTGCATGTAGGAAAATTAAATCTTTTTTTCAATTGCTTAATTTTTAATATATATCCGTAAATTATTTTTACCAAGCTTTTTAAAGTATTTAAAACATTGTATTTGTAATGTACTATAATCTCTAATATCTGCCAACTATTCAAAATGAAATGTTTTAATTTGAATTGTTTGTAGATATAAAAACAGATCGGGTGTGGGTTTACAATAATTTCAGATGCATGAAGTGTCTGAAGTTCTGTTGCATATGTGTCTGAATATTAAACACATTATATGTCTGAAAAAATTAAGACGCCATTTGGTGTCTGAATAATGTGCACCCTGTTTCAGACGCTTTTTTGTCTGAAATCAAGACATGTCTGTTTGCAGTGTGGTTGTTTTTAGAAGCTGTAGCATATTTAGCAGACGCATGGCTATTATCCTCATTAAAACTATAAAACATATTGGAGACTTTTCAGCAAATAGTCCTTTGTCATGTTGGACCGGACGCAGAGTAGAAGGAATGTTAGGCTATTTAACTTTTATCTTTTTTCTAAATAACACCTCATTTAACTGATGAGATGATGCAGAAATAACAGTCATTAATAGGATTTGTTGGTTCCCTCCTAATCATAAAATGACATTCCCTTTAGTTCCATGAAACGGCATTCGTTTTTCTTCCCAGCATACGGCATTATCTTTTTTCCCAGATGAAGAGAAAATGACAAATTTGCTGCACAAGTCTAAATACATATGTGAGGAGCCCAGAAATTTTTCCTGGTCTTCTATCTTGTAACCAAAATACAAATGATAAGCTTTATTAACTTTTGCAGTGATGATCTTTTTTTTGTGCAGAAAATTGCACTTTGCCGCAAATATAACAGAAGTTATTAGCGCTATTAATGTATTTACAAGGCATTACAGCTATGGATTTATCACTAAAACACTAATTTGTGATATTCTACAGCTTCTAAAACAACCAAGTACGAAATACAATGAATTTATTGCTCTTTATTCTGCATCTCTTGACATGAGAACAATTATGTTGCTTAGAAAGGGTATTAAACTGCTAATATGGTTGCAAAAACCTTGAAATTTATCATTTCCTCCCACCCCCTATGTTGATAATATCAAATAAAACCTGTATGGGGAAAAATTCGGAGAGTTTCTGTAAATAAAATTGACTTTAATTAATTTTGCTTTTGGTGCGCCCATACATTTCGCCGTATTCTATGTAATGAAAAAAAAAACGACTGTTACTCAAAAAAAGAGCTAACTTACATTTTTTTATCGAGTTTAGCACGTTGAAATCATTCAGAATTGGGTGCTTTCACTCAGTCGCATTTTCACTGTTGACCACCATCTATTGTTAGCCTGTGATAGTATAGCGTCTAGATTCTGAATTAGGAAAGACTGCATTAGGATAAATCATTATTATTTATTTCGACCACAAAAATTTAATCATTACGAAATACATTACTATGTCACGGTGCTTAAACGATGATCATTAAAGGTCAACAAAACGGAATGGTTAATGGTGTAGGCAGCCTTTCAGTAGGGTCGGAGCTGATAATTAAAGAGTGGGGCAAGGAAACAATGGGTCGTCGTGGGGTGGCGTCCTGCACACGGGTACTTTGTTATCAAATGCTGTATTGACATGCGGGAAGATTGGGTATAAATTGCCGCACACTGGCCTCGTTTACTCACATTGGTTTTCCCTAAGTTTTTTTAGAAGGGGAGTCTTATAGAGATGTCCCTCAAATAGAGTGTCAATAACTACTCCGGTAGAATACCCCTCATGCTTGGCTTCCATCCTTCAGCTACGAGGGGCTAAAGGTCTCTTTTACACATCTTATTACCCAGGAGAAAAGCTTTCATCATTTCACATTCATTACCAATTCTTCAAATGTATGTTTCCTGATGACCTGTGTGTGTGTGTGTGTGTGTGTTACTCAAGCGTTCCAAGGTCAGAAACCTTGGCATTGTTCAGCTGATACAGCAATGATGAAGTGGAAGATTTGTTTGCATCCTAATGCCCACCATGTAGTACCCCATATTACTATCCAGCAAGTCATCTATACAAAACATGTTTTTTTGTTATAAAAGTTGTCACAGCTACCAGCGCTTCATTTTACACACAATTCGAAATTATTTTAACATAGTCCGATTCACCTAATTATTTTACTTGGCACCAAAAAGTAACACAGTCAAGCACGATTTGATAAAATTTATTGCTGAATGACGAGTCATATTCTTGAACTATTACTATGGCTAATACATACTGGTGACAGCTAAAAAACACAGTCTTTACATGTATACAAAGGTCAAATAAATAATCGAATATGTTTTTTAGCAATGTTAGTTTAAAACTAACCAATACATTAAAACAAATTGAGTATCTGTGACTACTTTTTTAATCTTAAATTACATTAAATGGAAAGTATAGTACATGATAATATATTAAATAGACGTAAATTCATAAACTACATGATACTTCATTAAACATGAAATTATAACTGATAATATTTTAAACACAAAATTATACATGATACAAATGGTAATATTTAAAGACACCTTATTTTCTTTCTTCTTTTGAGACCTATGTCTCAATACAAAAAGAATTATAATGTGCCATTAAGAGAAACAATCTTAAACCATAAATTAATCTTTCCTTTAAAAATTAGCAGTTTTATTCTTACATTTTTTTTGTTCTCTCATTTATTTGCAGACGAGAAGCCTTCTCACAGGCGTGGGATTTTAAATATGCAACTTATCATGGCACCGTTCCAGAGATGTGATAAGATTCCAAACGTTGCCAAACGAGAGAAGAAATTTATGAGTTCTGCAAAGGGGACGTCTTTTTTGTAGTTGATATTAATAAAGAGGCATTGTTCCGTGTCGCTGTGTCTTATTTTATGCTTCATACATTTTGAGGATCGAAGAAACAATTCCTAATGATGTTGCCCAAAAAGTTTAAGCAAAAACATAATGCATTTCCACTTTTCGGAAAAGAAAAATCGATGCTTTCAAAAGGGATGTACACTGTAAAACTTCAAGAAAAAAATGGTTTTGCTCGTTTTTTTTCCAACGCTTTGTGTAGCGCTCAAAAATTCTAAACTGTAAACTTAGTTTTAAAGCGATGGTTGCGTTTAAATATAAATTGCGGATGAATGGCGAAAAAACCTGTCACCCAAGATAAATTGATAAGGGTATTTAAAGTTAAATCTCGCTTTTATAATTTAATCTATTAAATATGATTTATGAAGTATTGTGTAAATGCTATTCATTTTTAACTTTTGCTTAGTATAATTTATTAGTAATAGCTAGAGTAAAAGATTTAAACAATCTAGTTAGACGATTTGGAGAAATTTTTTATAAAACTTTTTATAAAATTATTTATAATTCTTGAAATACATATTTATTGAAAATGAAGATAAATGAATTTTTTCAGATATAATTGCAAATATTTAGGTAAAAAAATCAATCGAAAATCAAATTTGCTTTGTATGAATAAGAAACATGGCAGAATTCAAATAAAAAGATAGATTGATTGATAGAGAGTTAGACAGATATATAGATAAATCTTTGTTTCTGGGGAATGAGGATGTCTGCTCTTAAAAAAAAGTATTAAACAATGGCATCATTCATTAAGAAATGTTCTGCGATGGTTTAAGTAATTTGCTTAGAATATTAATATTATTGGGAACAAAGGCGGGCTGTTGCTGGCATGTATATTAATAATGATTATTGTTTTGGAGTATCTCTGTCATATATATATTTAGGGCGTAATTTGACCGAGTGGCTTTTTAATCAAATCTAAAGGTTTGAAACACTTTGTAAAAATGTAATGAAAGTAAAATAGATACACTACTAAAATGCTTGGGCTAAAACACCTCTTGAGCGTTCTACAAGGAAAATCACCATACATTCACACATACCTACACATACAGGTTGTCCTTTTGTGGAAAACGAGGACTATCTTTGGTTGCTATGCAACCGAGGACGTAGTGAAGGAATATGAATTTTGGAAATATCTTTACTGATTACACATTAGGGCACATGCAGCATTATATTTCACCTTTGAAAAATTCATTTTTATAATTTTTTAACAGTATGTATTTTTCAAGGGTAAACGAGGACGTGGTTATACACAATTTATACACACCGGCAACTGCGGTCATTTTCACACACATATAACTTTACTATGAAATCAAGGACATCGTGAAGGAATAAGAATTTAGAAATAATTTTCATATTTATAAATTAAGACACGTCCTGTATTACGTTTCAACTTAGAAATCATTATTATTATTTCATTTATTTTTGAAGTGCACAATTTGGCAGGGTAAACGAGGACGTGAAAGAAGTATATACACACACCGGCAACTGCGGTAACTTTCACACACGTATCAGTTTGCTATAGAAACGAGGACATCGTTAAAGAATTAGAATTTATCAATTATTTTCACAATTATCTGTATTAAGACGTCCTTTATTAAATTTCAACTTAAAAATCATTATTATTATTATTATTAGTATTACATTTATTTCCAAAGTGTACAATTTGGCAGGGTAAACGAGGACGTGGAAGATGTATATTATACACACACCGGCAACTGCGGTCCCTTTCACACACGTATCAGTTTGCTATAGAAACGAGGACATCGTTAAAGAATTAGAATTTATCAATTATTTTCACAATTATCTGTATTAAGACGTCCTTTATTAAATTTCAACTTAAAAATCATTATAATTATTATTATTATTATTACATTTATTTCCAAAGTGTACAATTTGGCAGGGTAAACGAGGACGTGGAAGATGTATATACACACACCGGCAACTGCGGTCCCTTTCACACACGTATCAGTTTGCTATATAAACGAGGACATCGTTAAAGAATTAGAATTTATCAATTATTTTCACAATTATCTGTATTAAGACGTCCTTTATTAAATTTCAACTTAAAAATCATTATTATTATTATTATTATTATTATTATTATTACATTTATTTCCAAAGTGTACAATTTGGCAGGGTAAACGAGGACGTGGTAGAGGTATATACACACCGGCAACTGCGGTCCCTTTCACACACGTATCAGTTTGCTATAAAAACGAGGACATCGTCAAAGAATTATAATTTATCAATTATTTTCACAATTATCTGTATTAAGACGTCCTTTATTAAATTTTAACTCAAAAATCATCATTAGTATTATTATTATTACATTTGTTTCCAAAGTGTACAATTTGGCAGGGTAAACGAGGACGTGGTAGAGGTATATACACACACCGGCAACTGCGGTCCCTTTCACACACGTATCAGTTTGCTATGGAAACGAGGACATCGTCAAAGAATTAGAATTTATCATTTATTTTCACAACTATCTGTATTAAGACGAATCCTTTATTATATTTCAACTTAAACAAGAAGTTCTGATAGAAATAAAATAACCTAATTTCCTTAAACGTTATATATCTGATGTCGTCTAGTCATCTAATCGTTTTAAAAATCATTATTTAACTTCTAAAATATACAATTTGGCAGGGTAAACGAGGAAGTGGTATGCAGGTATATACACACCGGCAACTGCGGTCACTTTCACATACGTATCAGTTAACTATAGAATCGAGGACATCGTAAAAAAAATTAGAATTTATGAATTATTTTCTCAATGGATTAGGAATTATATTTGTAATTATATGATAAAACGAATGTTATAATACAAATCATGTTCGAAATCATTTTATTTTATTTTCACATCATCTTCTTTCACATCATCAACTTCTTTAAATTGCATTTATATCATTAAAGTCTATTAATATCAGAGTAACTTTCCGTGTCCAATAAAGGAAAAATACATTTCTAATTTTGGAAGCATTTATTAATCGAAAGTATGCGCATATACTACTACTACTCCTCCTTGGCGTTACAGCCCATGTTGGACTATGGCCTCACTAACAATTTTCCTCCAAAGCCTCCTGTCTCTAGCCTTTTGTTTCCAGTTTCGGACTTTTAGAGTCTTAAGGTCTTTCTCCACCTCATCAAACCATCTCTTAGTTGGTCTTCCTCTTTTCCTTTGTCCCTGGCACTGCCCCTTGAATATTTTCTTAGTGCCTCTGTCTTCCTCCATTCTTTCCAGGTGTTCCAGCCATTGTATTCTTTTTGCCTTTACATAACTGATTATATCCTTTTCCTTATATAGTCTTGAAATTTCGAAATTAAATATCCTTCTCCAAAGATCTCCTTCCTTGACAGGTCCAAAAACAGTTCTAAGAATTTTCCTTTCCCATGTAATCAGCATTTTTTCTTGTTTTTGCGTTAAAGTCCATGTCTCTGATCCATAGATAGCTGTTGGTCTGATTATAGTTTTATAAACCTGAAGCTTTGTCTTCCTCGTTATTGTTTTTGATGTTAGTAATTTTTTAAGTGCAAAAAAACTGCGATTTCCAGCATTTAGTCTTTGTTTAATCTCTGGCATAATATCATTGTCTTCGGTGACAACTGCACCCAAGTATTTAAATTCCTTCACTCTTTCAAATTTTTTCTCATTATTTATTTGTAGTTCTGTATTTGTATCAGTCCCCTTGCAATCCAATATCATGTATTTGGTCTTTTCAATGTTTATCTCTAAACCAAAATGGCTAGCTTCTTTGGTTAAATCTTCAAAAAGATCAACAAGTGCATTTTTACTTCTTGCCATCAATACTACATCATCAGCGAAAGCTAGAGCTTGCTTCGTTCTATTAAAGATAGTACCACCTCTACTTGATACTGTGTTACGCATCACTTTTTCAAGACAAACATTATGCGCATATATACATGCGCATATATACATCTCCAATTTTACATTAAATTTTTTTTTACTGAATCCTAATTTTACCTATTTTAATATCATTCAAATTGTTGTCAAATGGAAATTTCCACTTCTTATGTAAGGTTTAAAGCATTAATACGTCATTAGTAGGACAAAACCTAAATACGCATAAATATTTTGATAAATTTTTTGCGTACATACGTAGGGTTTTTTAAGTACCGTTTTGATAAAAAGAAATACAAACTAATAAATATATTAAAATAATGTTAAAGCTAAACGTTAGGGCACTTTCTAGTTTTAATTCAAGGTATTATGAGCTCAATTCAAAGCCTTTATTTTCCATTAGGGGAATTTTCGTAAACATCGCCAACGAATTCTGCCGCCAGCCTGTAAGAATTTATTTTACATTTTTTTTCATTATAAAATCAAACCAATAAGATTAAAAAATGCTTAAATGAAAGACATTTTTTTATGTTGCATTGCATGTTGCGATTGAAGCATTTCTCATGCCTTAAAAAAACCTAATTCTTTCTTAAAACAAACTCTCAACAACTGATAACGACAGACGATAAATTGTAATACAGGGTGGTCAGATAGTAAGTATTATAAAATAACATTGTAATTTTTTTTAAATAATGTTTTCAGTTCATTTGACGACTTAGCGACATCAGATATATAACGTTAAAAGAAATTAGGTTATTTTAGTTCTATCAGAACTTCTTGTTGAAATTGCAGTCATACTGGAATAGTGTGTAATAATCTAACCCCCCCCCCCCTCCCCCACCACCACGTATGTAACATAAAATAATGTTACTGTTTTTTATATTAAAATAATAGTTTCATTTGCGTTTTGACTTATCATAGATAGTTTTTATATAATAAAAATGTGTCTATGAACACATGTGACTGCAAAACGTCAATGATATCAACTAACAAAAATCTGCATTTTTTGAATAAAAAAAAATATTGAGAGCAATGTAAAATCCAAATAAAACGAAATTCGCAAACTGCGAGATGTTGTATACATTATGGACAATCAATACCGTAATAATCTGAAATCTATATTATGGACTTTTGTTTTCTTAATATTACTGTATTAAATATACTAAAATAGTTTTGTAACAGCATTCATCACATAAACACACTTCTGTAAGCTACTATATTAATGTCTGACGAAATTGAGACATTTTTTTAAAATTTGGCTTCTTTTTATGACATTGGCGACTGTTTTTGCCTAAGACCTTTTGTCTTTGGAGAACTTTTTCCTACTTTGGCAGTTTTGTTGTATTTTTCACTTCAGCGACTTTGAAGATTCGACGATAACAGATATCTATCTTTTATAGTTGATAAAGTTGATAAGTTGAGTTGATTAAGTTGATAAAGTTGAGTTCGTAAAGTTGAGTTCGTAAAGTTGATAGTTTTACTACACACTGCAAAAATATGTTACTATAGAGGCACAATTTTTATTTTTTACCCAAAATTGTGTATTTTTAAGTTAAAACATTTTTTAGATATTCAATTCATAACGATAACTTCAGCAGAAAAATACTTTTGGTATCAATTGATGTAAGATTTCATATAAACTATTTTCTCTTTCGAAAACGTCAGGTTGACAGTTTTACGGTAAAATGTTAAAAAAAAAGTGGAAAAGTTGGGTTTGATTATTCTAATTAAGAAAGTCGGCTTTCTAGACCCCTTCCACAGAGTGTTTGTAGTGGGTCAAATTGTCACTTCCAGTGAACCGGCCTCTTGCCTACCCCCCTCGAGAAGGGGGTCGGCCCCTTGCCGACCTCCTTTCGAGAAGGGGCGACCATAATTATCTCCCGAGGCCCGATCTGTTTGAGGAACCAGACAAAATAAGTATTTTTGTAAGCTTACAGCCTGCTGATTACGGAATGGCTTTCGTTGGAGCTGAAATCGGTAGCTTTCGATGAAAAAATTGGGTTCAAACTCAAATTTTTACCAATATTTTTACATTTTACCTTAAAACTATCAACTTGACGATTTGGACGTACAATGACGAAATAATCTACATAACATTTTACATCAATTGACACCAAACCCGACATTTTGAGACAATTTGAAAAATAATAGTGATTTTTTAAAAAAAATTTCGTTAAAAAAACGTAATTTTTTCTACTTTTTCACATTTTTGAATGTTGCCGTAAAATTATCAAATTTTCGTTTTAGACGAGACGAAATAAACGAGACGAAATTTCAGGGGAAAATATAACTGATTTTAACGAAAGTTTTCCGTAACGACTGAATACGAATTTTTTCCCTTTAAACACGGAAAATGTCGATAAACCACGAGCGAAGAAATTAGAACGGAATTTTCTCTTCTTTAGAGTTGCCATAGTTTTATTCAGTAATATAAAATTGGCGATAATGCACTAAGAATACACACATTGCAATCCGAACATCAAATAGCTGTTTTACGAAATAATATTTATTTCTTTAAAATATTTTTAGAAAAGCATTCAACTATGAATTAAAAATCAAAAAATATACTTTTTTATGTGACCGGACTCAACTGTATTTATATACATAAATTTGAAATATTTTCGATATCGCCGAACACCACAATATGGCAAATGTGGAAAGATAACACATCTATTGGCGACGTTCATCATCGATAGGATCACAACAAGAAGTGATTGTCTTGGCTTTCTCGCTTTATACTGACTATATAGGTGAGAGAGTATTAGTATATATATAACTTATTTTGAAACTAATTTCATTTAAAATTATGTTATTCCCATTCCTTAAAAAAAGTATTGCCTTGTTAACATGCATTAGTACAGTAAATCACCGTTTATACGACTCCGCCGATTACATTAGGAAAACTCAGCAAACTATCCAATCCTTACATTCAAAATTGTGCAATTTCAGCAATCCTCTAGTATAGAAACTGACCCACTGCGATTATGCCACGAACTCAAAAATATTATGAGGCATCGAGGTTTCGTTGACCAATCGATACTGAATTAAAATTCTAAAGATAACGAGTATCTACTGTAATTCCCCGCAAAAAAAACAACAAAAATTACGAGGCTTTAAATACGATGCGTCCTGAACTAAAACTATAAAAATAACGAAATTCGAGACAATTTGAGATTTCACCATGAACTAGCATATATTATGAGGCATTGAAGTTTGGTTGAACAAAGTTTGGTCCAGATATAAAACTTTAAAAAAAAGAAAGACTGTAAACTGGGAAGTAACAAATATTTCGGGGCGTTATAATAAAACACTTTTCTCAACTAGCCCGCTCTGATGGATGTCACGGTTTCAGGATTTCTGGTATTACGGGAGAAAAATCGTGTGAAGTTTTTATTTCTTATAAATAAAGCAGCACCTTGATTATTTCTATAGGCAGAATCGGCCCGAGAAAAATTTTCGTTTCTTACCCTGGGAAAATATTCTGCAAAATTGCTTTACAAAAACTTCAAAAAAACTGAAGGGATTTGAAGCACTAGGTCTGCAGAAAAAAAGCTGCAGTTTTTTTTTGCAGCAAAAAAAACCTGTAAAAAGACTACAGTTCTATTCTGCAGACTAAGTGTTTCAAATACCTTCAGTTTTTTTTTGTGAAGTTTTTGTAAAGTTTTTTTTTGAAGCAATTCTGTAGATTTTTTTGGCTGGGTAACTATTAAAAATAAGCACATTTTACAATCACGAAGTAAAAATAAGCACCTTTATGGGGCATTTAAATCGAAAACAAAAAATAAGCACTTTTAAGCACCTCTACGCACCCTGATAACATCCACAAATTTGAATTTTGTATGCAATGTTAAAAAAAACACATTTAATCACTTAAAAGTTATTAATGATACATTGTGTGTTATTGTTTCTTATAAAAAAAATATCAGAGGTCTAACTATTTGAGTATAATTCACAGAAATTCAAATTTGTGTTGACTTGGTTTTCGTTTGTCATTTAATGGTCTTTTTTGCATATGAAGGCTAACTAGATGGGGATTCGAACCTGCTTCCATGTGAACTAAAGGCCAGAGCCCTAATTAGTCAGCCACCAGACAGGCAAATTAAAACTCGTGTTGTGGTTGTTGAAAATTATGGTAGATGGTGCATTTAATAATTATGCTAATGTGTTTATTTGTTTATTTTACAACTGTATTTTAACATTTATTAGGTGTCTATATAGTGGATATTAATCCGAAGAGTGGATCAAAAGCCAGCAAAACAGGACCAGAAAAACCATCTTCAGTTACAAAAAAATATTATTTAAACAAATCAAATAAATGAATTCCACAAAGTTTTTAAACTGTAAATAAAATTTTACATTTTTTTTAATTTATACAAGTTTTACTTTGTTGCAAGTTTCTCAGAAAAATTCTTATTTTACAATTATTTTTCTTAATAAAAATGTTTAATCAGGCATAATGTTAGATGGTAGAATATCTTGAATTATATTAAATTTGCCAACTTGATAATTAATTTTTCTGTATCAATGAACATATAATTTTTATCTTCTCTAATATACAGGTGAAATCGGGCTCAAATTATGCCTATTTTAAAGTAAGATTTGCTCTATGTCTGTATAAATTATAAATTTGTTGTTATAAGAAATTGAAATAAATAAGAAATTGTTTATACTAAAAATTACGTATTTCAATCAATGTTTCTTCTGCAATGTATTTTAACAAGTTTAATTGAACTTGGTAGCAAATATATCTGAAATTTGAAGGAAAAAATCTGTTTAGTTATTAATATATTAAAATATTGCAGTGTTTCAATTTGTTACATTGGTAATAATATGAGCATGAAATTTGAATATCTTGAACCTGCAGGGGAACGGATATCTGCTGTAACTGCCTTCATAAAAGAATGCTGTCTATGGAGAAAGTCGAGAAAAATCTCACAAAATTATGCATATTTTTCATGCTCTTTTTTGCAATTGTTAGAATGATGTAAAATCTTGTTTTATAAATGCTTTTTTAATTTTTTTCAATAGGTTAAATTTATCGTTTTTGTACCGAAAATAGCTTAGTGGGAAAAATTCAAAAAAGCACTTCACGAAATTTCGTTTCATTGTTGCGAAAATGCCCATAAGAAAATATGCGTATTTTTTTGAGATTTTTCTGACTTTTGCTCCATAGACATTTAAAGAATTTTTTTTTTAAATATGGCTTTATTGGAATAAATTAATCCATTGAAAATGGCAAATACATGCAGAAAAAGAGTCTGGGTGAACATATAAAGGAATACAAGGGAAAACTTGAACAAAGTCTCAAGCAGGAACATTATGCTGGAGTTCAAAGAGATGAGTCCTGGCTTCCCAGTATAGGTGACACTGGTCGCCCCTCAGTTGGGCATCTTTGTTTAGTCCTTTACATGAAATAAGATGGGCTGCATTCAGAGTGCCTTCTCCACAGATATGACAGTCCATAGAGTTGAGGAAACCCAGTCTTTCTAATTGCTCTGCAAGCCAGTCGTGGCCTGTTTTGATTCTGAAGAAAGCCACCGCTTCCTTTCTAGGTTTTTGACAGAATTTAGGCCAGTCTTTTTGAATGTCTTCCCATGTTTTTCCTCTAGAGCGATCGATATGAATGTCATTTTGAAGTTCCTGTACTTTTCTCTGGGCTACTTTCTTTAGGGTTTCAGTGGGTTTCGGCAAGCTCTCCTGCGGGAGTTCGGTGCCAATTTTGGCAAGGGCGTCTGCTTTCTCGTTTCCCTCAATTCCCACATGTGAGGGGATCCATTGGAACACTATGACTTTATTCAGGCTGAAGAGGGTCCGAATACTGTTTCTTATCCTCGATATGGTTGGAGTTTCTTTACTCTGATTACCGATAACACCCTGGATGGCGGAGCTTGAGTCCACCAGTATCACAGCCTTCGAGAAAGAATCTTTATGATCTGTAAGTTCAGTCAGGGCCAAGTCAATTGCCGCGATCTCGGCATCATAATTTGACATGAAACTTCCTACTGGAACTGATCTGGAGAAGAGGTCACAGAAAACTCCGTCACCTGATGTACTTCCTATTTGTGAACTGTCTGTGTAGATCTTAGTCCACTGAGAAGAGGGGAAATTTTCACTTAAAGTACAAAGAGACAGGGCTTTTAGGACAGCGCATGGAGTTTCCTTCTTTCCATGGTTTACATCTGGCAGATGATGTTCTATCTCCTTGAAGGTTAACGGATTGGTAAGGCCGTCGAAGAGGGTGTTGCTGACTGAGACGTCTAGTTCCTCGAGGATACGGTCACAGGTTTCTATTGGTGAAATCTGTGTTTTCATTGTACTCTTTTTATATTTAAAGAAATTTAAATAACGGGGAAATGCAAAACAGAAGTAAATTCACGAAAAAATGCAAAACGGAAAACCTTAAAAACGAACAAATAATAAACGGAACTTCAGTAGATTCACGGAAAAATACAAAACGGAAGACTTAAAACAACGAAGAAATGAAAAAACGGAACTACGGGAAAATACCTTACGAAACGGAAAAGTCCCTGCAACTCTGCTGCCGGAATTTTTTCCGTTATTTTCAGTAATTTTTTTTACTGTGTACCATACATACATGGCTACATACATAATACATGCATAAATTATAGGTATGGATGTAACTATTTAAGTTAAAACCTTTAACATTTATCTTATTTATAAATTGTTTAATTTTATCATTACTGGTTAACAAATGTAAATATAAAATTTTTTTTAAGTGTAATAATTGAATTGATTTTTTTTCAAATAAATTATTTGACACAAAGTGTAATGAATACAGTCCCAATAAACTTTTCTATTTTATAGCCATTTGAGACCACTGCAGAGGAAACAAGCAATCCTTAAAGAGTTTTTAATCAAAAATTTACTGGGAAAGTTGTATATGTCATTACGATGAGCCAGAACTACACTCACTTTTCTCTTCACAAATTTAGTAAATATAATATTTGAAAAAAAGAAAATGTGATAATTGATCTATTTAAGGACTATTAACTAAATAGAAAAATTTGTTTTGGAAATTTTGACAATGTGTCAGATTTACACTAAATTTCCTGTATAAAAATGAATTAGTTTTATGAAAGAAAATGAATCTAAATAGTTTTCCAATTTTTCTGAGGAGTAATAGCCTTGTGTAGGAGCAGCTTTAAGTGAAAATTATTGATACAAACCTACATATTCAATTTATTAAAAAGGAAAAATTAAAGTACATGCAAAGACACTAACATACTATTTTCCCCCGATCTACTATGATTAAAATTAGTTTATTTGCTGCCTAAGTGCTTAAGAGTCTTCTATTCAATAATTTCTTTTCAAAATATGTTCTTAAACATATATGGATTAATGACTTTTTACTTACCCACGCTTATATTTAAAAAATACCATTAAACATTGATAATCAGCGTATTTCAAACATCATGCTCTACACTCTTCACCCAAATAAATCGAGTAGCTTCATATATAAACACTACCGTTCTACTAAAACATATATGCAAAGGACGGTGAGAGACAATCCCTCTCGCAACTCAAATGTCAATTGAATCATACTAATAATTCCCCGCAAATTACCTAGTAAATCGCACACACGTAACAAAGCATTCGTGCAGTGTGCATATTTGCCAGAATAGACGTCTAGTTACCAGACGCCGAAACGACCCCGAGGCATATGCCCCGTTGTGACGTACCGCATTCACACCCATTGATCAGAATAGTTAAGTAAGGTCCATGCACGATCGGTCTGATTATTTGAAATATGTGGTCTTGGCACTTTACATTGTTTGGTATTTCCACACATTGTTCAACAGAGCGATGGAATTTAGAAACGATTTCTTATTGTATGATGTACTTTTACTATGAACTTTTGAATGTTTATTGATCCATATATTGAAGTTTACAAACGGTATATCCTATTCGAATATTGCAAATTAGGCATAAAAGAGTGAATAGAGAGTTTCGCGATTTAAAATATTTCAACATTGTGTTATCAAAACGTTTGATTCAAAAATTGAAGACTTATAGAAATTATTTAAAAAGTAGTTACTAAAAATAACATTTGACTTCAATAAGCTTCATGATCATAAAAGAAAAAATTAGCACATAAATACATAGTATTTTAATGTAATAAAGTTTGACAAATCACTTAAATAATAGAATATTTAAATAGTATTTTTACGTAAACGATGCAACTTAAAACCGCCCGCTTCCTGGTTTTCCACTTAAAACTAGTAAGGATTTTAAATTAAGGTATGTAAAAAATATAATTTTTCGCGATGCTTTTAAGCTTCAATTTATATTACATCATTTTATAAAATATGTTAGTCGAAAAAACAATTGTTTTAAATATATATGTGCTTGAAAAATGTTAGCTAAACAATGAAATATTCATTGAAAATTAAACTTAATTTTTTTGAGTTCATATTTATATAAAAATAAATTTAATTAAAATTTGTTTCGAAATTCGTCTATAAAAATAATCGTGGAAGCATTTTAATACTTCTGGGAAAATATTGTTTAATTATTCACTTATTAAAACATATCTTTGTTGATAATCGCAGTAAATCTCTAGAATAAAATTTTCAATTATAATTGCAGAATTTCAATTAAAAGTTGGACATTAACATATTGCTATTTTTCGCTCTATTTTTGTAAAATAAAATATGTTCTTAAGTATAATGTTTGAGATATTTAAGCTATTTTCAAGTTATTAGACACTTTTATCAGCAACAAAAAACTATAGTAATTGAAGTAAAAACTTAATAATAAATTAATATTTAAAGCTTATTTTTCCACGAATACTAAACAATGTTTTACGTTAACTTTATTTAAATAAAATAAAATGTAACCTATAATAAAATATAAATTTTAAGTTTTTCAATATTATCACGTTTTGATTACATTAAATGAAACATTTTGATGAATTAAAATGAATGTAAAGAATGACTCTAGTTTTCTTATGTTTATTTTTTTAACCAATAAAGTATTTGGTTTATCAACCAATAAATGCCCACACTTATGTTTTGTATAATTTTGCTACTAGATTAAGATTTGTGTTTTACGAAGCTGGTTTTCAAAGCTGTAGGAATGAAAGGAATAATAGTATATAAAGCTTTTGAAATTAGACGGTGATTTTATATAATGTAAATTATAGAAAAGTAATCTTATTAAATGGAAAAAAATAAAAAGTACCTAATTTGACTCATAAAATCTTTTTTTTAATTACAAATGATTCTGTCATAAGTGAGCAATTTTTGTGAGGTTAAATATGCTTTATAAGTGACTTGTTTTATTTTTTTGCTTAATACGTATTTCGTACGTATTAGGCAAAAGAATAAATTATTGCGTAATATTTGCGTAATATTTTAATTATTATTTTTTAATTAAAATATTTGCGTACGATATTTTTACAAAATATTTCCAAAAAATAGCTATAAATGTTACTTTAAGATAATTTAAAATGTCTCTCCTGTCTGTTGCTTCCCACAACATATATGCATTAATGTTCTGAAACATTTTTAAATGCAATTACATTTTTTTTACAAATATTACGAATAAATAAAAATTTGTTGTATACCTTTATAATATAAACAATCATTTTTGTAAAACAAAAAGAATTTTATATCTTGATTTAGATATTAATTTTATGTATAGAAGTCTGTCTCCTACTTTTGTATCACTACTGTTCTCCTTTATAAAAGAAAATGTGGACCACCATTTGACCACTTCAGATGACTTCTTGGGCTCACTTAGTGTAGGAAGTCATCTCAAAGCAGTTTGGTTCTTACTTTAGACTTCAAAAGAAATTATAAGCTTTAAAATGACTAAAAATTTAAGAATATTTTTTATCTGCCACTACTGTCTCTCATTTAAATTTATTTTATTGTCATTCATAGTTATTTTTTAATTCATAAAATATACTCCTACATTGTTCAAACTATGCTGCTGTAGTTTTGCAAGCCTAACTCATAAAGTGTACATAAAGGTATTTGTTAGATTTTGTCTCTTAAGTTCAAAATTGATATTTTCTGTAGAGGAACCAGTAGCAGAAAAAAATCCTGTTTAAATATCAGGACTGGAGATGTTGAGTATTACTCTAATCATGTTACCTTTAATTTTGTTAATTTAAAAAAATCTTTTTTTTCTAAATCACATGCAAAAATTATTCCACTTTTGGGAAAATCTTCCATTAATAATTCAAAGCCAAAAACATTCTAATTTCAAATGAAATTGCATCTATTTCCATTCATAGTTTTTTTATATCTATCTTCTTTCAATGATAAACTTCAGAAATGAACTTAAAACATTGTCCCAATGATATAAAGGTATTAACAGTTAATATTTTAGTAAAAAAACTGTTTGAGCAAGGAAATAACACTGAAAGCTGTCTTCTGGTTTTCTTAGAGAGGTTAAGAATGCCTATTGCCTACTCATGAAGCCTCGTAACGAAAAATAGCCAGCTACTTTTTATTTGTACTAAATCTTCCAGATATATATAATTTATTTTCCACTCAGCTAAGTCGTGAAGAAGCTTGACAATTTTATGGGAAAATCATGACTCATGGAGCCATAACTTATAAATAGTTGGACAGTTTTCTTCCATCTTCTATTCCATTTAAACTTGTTTTGTTTTCCATATGATGGAACCATATTTATTATTTTGCTTGCCTTGATTTCTATAACTCAAAGTCTGTTGATTTCAAAGTGTTTCGAGAGATACAAAATTCTAAAATATAGCAATTTGCAAATAAATTCATTATTACTATTGTGCAGCTTATTCCATGCACAAATATAAACAAATGTCAAAAAAGCCTCAATTTTTAACATAAAATAAAAACCTTAAATTTTACATCGTAAAAAATTACTCATTATAAATAGCATTATATTTTGTCTTATTGATTAAAACTTATGCGATACATCAATTGATTGTTTTTCACCAAATGTTTCGCCAATTGAAAAAAAGAAGTGATAGCACACAAAACTGTTTCAATTATGAGAAAATGGCTTAGGGTCCAGTATCCATAGCCCCCCCTCTTATACTAGTGTAAAACACACACTCACACAAATAATACACCTGAGTGCATTTGATCATATAGGTACAGGTGACATCTCACTTATTTTATAGAGTATTGATCATTAAAGACTTTTATTGATAAACTAAAATAAGTCAATTAGGGGTTGACGTGGCCCAGTGGGTTGAGACTTCTTCTAACGAGATTACTTTCACTGGTTCAGTTCTCGGCGTCGCGTCGCACAGTGGTCGGAAAAGGCTGAAAAACGGTCAAAATTCATTTATTTTTTTGTGGTTTGACAAAAATGTATAAAAATTCGGTTTTGTAGGTTTTTGACCCATCTGAGTCGATATAGGACATAATCAAGTTTGTAAAACCTATGTATTTTAAGTTACAGTCAATGTAAAAAATAGTATGTGAAGATGTAATGTGAAAATTGCGTATAAAGAATAACGTTTTAATCAACATGTATTGGGCAAGTGCATATGCGTAAGCTTAGGTCATGGTAATACGTAATTAGTCACAAAAAGCCAAAACACTAATAATCTTTTTCTTTAATCTTCTAAATCTTTTAAAAAATGAAACGTCAAGCTAAAAATATGTACACTATTTTCAATATTTTCTGCTCTCAATTTAGCTTATAAAATTAATTGAAACCAAAGTTTTCTTAATGTGAATATTTTTTTTACTAATTTTTGAACGCATGAATTATATAATATTAAACATTGAAGTTTGTGGAATAATTATAAAATATTTAACATTGAAGTTTGTGGAATAATTATTTAATATTAAACTTTTAAAGGTTGTGGAATAATATCAAATTTAATATCAAAATATCGTACAAAAATATGAATACACAGAACATACATTTTCAAATTAACCGTCAACAGTTTTTTAAGACCATATTAATTAACAGCATTTTATTATTGAAGATGTTAAGGCCAAATATGGTATTAATATTCATCTAAAGACTTTTTAATGAAATTTCGTTTAATTTTAATACGGCTTAGGAAATAAATAATTTATTAATAATATCGTATTTGATTTAAAAGTACTATATAATGATCTTAGAGTTAAAAGTATATTAACAAATCTGAAATATAAAAACTACACGTATTTTAGGAACTAAATAAAAGTAACTTTGATAGAACAGATTCATAAAAAGGATTTTAATCTTAAAATTGTTTTGAAGCACTAAAAAATTTTGCTTTGAAAACATATAATAAATTTCTTTAACATCCTTTAAGATTACAATATTAATATAATAGTTTTTTTTAGTCTTCGTGTAGCTCTAATTTTTTGTTGGTTTTAGGCTTTGCGCAAAAGTTGTAAGGGTCCGATGAAATAGTAAGAAAGTTAAACACATCTTTATGTGTACTTTTTCTTGAGTGTTCTCGTCTGTACCACCGAAAGTCTTTGTTTTTGGCCTCTTGGGCTTCTTTGGTCAAACTTCCTATGGGTAACATATATGATGAAATCACTTTCCCCCATGAAACAATACCTTGTGAACAGAGTTTGGCATGTAACTCAACCCCCTCTTCCCAAGAGCCAATGGGCATCTTTTGAAAACATTCTTATTGTAAACAAGTCAAACCTTTTCTCTCCTACAAAGACAATACAAGTATTTAAGTTATATATTTATAATCAAACACTTTGTAAGTAAAGTGGTCGAAACACCTGTCGGTTTTGTTACTTTGTTTCTAGATTAACAGCTGCCGTGGAGCAACGCGCGGCAGCGTTGTGCTTTTCGACGATTTTTGAACAGCTAGATTTTGACACTTCTGTTTGTAATTATGGTTTCCGTACGTTTCCGCAGCTGAAATTTAGATTTATCTTTTATATAAGATTTAGAAAACTAGTTAATTTTAATGAGACTTTGGAGCACAGTGGAGCTAGAAAGTTGCACTCTTTCAAATATTTAAAAACATAGTATTTTTGAAACTAAAATCAAAAACTAATTTAAAAATTATTTTGTATTTTTTAATCATCTAAAATAAAATAAAACCTTTTATAAAACTCAAAAACATGCAAAAAAATTGTGTAATAAAATTCTAAATCGTGTATTTTGAATTCAATTGTATCTCCTCAAAACGGGCTATTTTTCATTTGTTGACTTTTCGTAACTATAAATACATCAAAAAATTATTTGTAATGATTTATATTTGGTAATCTTACTATTCAATTATCTATTAATTTAAATATCTATTCATTTTGCATTTTGCCAACACTTCGAAATTTGGCATTTTGGCCGCTCCCAGACCACTGTGCGTCGTAGCTCTCTCCCTTAAGAAAAGTGTTGGACAAAAAATAATTGTACAATATATGGTAGGAAGGCACTTTGAGAGACAAAATTCACTTATTCTTATAACCGAAAGTATATTTATTAAATGATAAAGAATGTAAATTTGTTTTGTGAAAGAAAATGAAAGTAAATAGTTATTTCTTTTACTGTAGAGTATTAATCTTGTGTAAGAGCAGCTTCTAAGTGAAAATTATTTATTGCAACTTGTTCGATTTATAAAAAAATATAATGTTAAAGTCAATGCATAGACAAACAAACACCCTAATGATTCCTGATTAACTGGAATAAAATATGTTTACGTGTTTTGCAATTCCTAAGTGTCTTACAATCAATAATTTTTTTTCAAAATTAAGGTATAAAATATAATGATTTATGCCTTTTTAATGCTTATCTTTACATTTGGTATTTCCAAGCATTGTTCAACAGACCAATGCATTTTTAGGAAAGATTTTTTTATTGTATGGGTACTTTTACTAAAAACTTTTGGATGTTAATTGATCCATATATTGCCATTTACAAACGGTATATCATATTCGAATATTATATTGCAAATTAGGCATAAAATGTTAATAGAGAATTTTGTGATTTAAAATATTTAAAAATTGTGTTATCAAAATGTTTGAGGCAAGAAAAATCAAAGTTAAAAAAGCTTAAAAGATTATTTAAGAAGTACTTACTAAAATAATATTTGACTTCAATGAGCTTTATTTTAAAAACATAATTATAAGTTTATTTTCGTTTTTATTGAGTATCGAAATACTTAGTATTTTATTATAATAAATTTTGATCTATTGATGCACAGATCACTTAAATAATAGAATATTTAAATGATATTTTTACTTAAAAAATACTACTAAAAGAGCCCACTTCATGGTTTCCACTTACAAGTAGTAAGAATTTTAAATGAATCTATGTAAAATATATAATTTTTTCGCGATGCCTTTATGCTTCAAATTTTGTCCTAATACCTCCCCTAAGTGACTCTTCATATCAATTTTATTGAGGAAGGATGCTCATACAAAACGCATTGACTCTCCAAATTTAATACACATTCATCCAACCATATCATTATTTCTGCATCTGCAACAATCTAATCTACATTGCTCTTTTAGGAATTACTCAGAAAGTAATTTACATCCCATGGATCCAAAGTAATAACATACAAGAATTTCTTAGATGAAGATGTCCTGGAAAATACTTCCCAGAACTAAATGAGTGTCTCCAACAGCTGTTGGCCTCCGTAAACGTAAATGGAAGCGTAACAAAGAAAACTCATATATCGAATCAGGCCCAGCCTTCATTTGAAAGGAGAATATTATGCAGTAGGGCGTTAGTGCTTTGACAACCTTGCGTTTAACACGGAAATAATGAAAATGGAGACTTTAATGGCGCGTTTAATATTCGTCCATAACCGCGAAGTGATGAAGAACGTTCCTTGAGTGGTAATTTGTATGTTCTCTGCGGTTTTGAAATTGGAGAGATTGTCTTTCAAATTTTGTTAAGAAACGGAAGTTAGTAGAATTAAAGGTAAAATTTGATGCGCAGATTAAGGAAAATTGAAACATGTTTTGAAGTTTTGCTATACTTTATAATTATTATGGATTGCTCTTACAATATGTTAAAACTTGCTTGTTTCAGTATGCATAAAATTGTTGTTTGCAATTGTTTGGCTTAAAGACTACAAAGAGGATAGACGGTATTTTAAGTATGGAGCATGAAAATATATTCAGAGTAGAGTGACCCGGGTTAATTATTGGACACGTAAAATCGGGGTAATTATTGGACAGGGCCCAAAAACCATAATGCATTATAATTGAGTATAACTAACCAATATTTGTTAATTGCATGTCCAGCAATGCTCTGATAAATTATTGGGATTAAATAAGTACTTTTCCTCAAAAAATATATTAATCACCCAAAGCGCTTGAAAAAAAAATGGTTTAAACTTTTGTTCAACCGATGCCAAAGTGTGTATAATTTTGTTTTCTTTCACATAATTTTGAATTTTGTAATGCCTAGTCTTAGATGTGTTTAAGAAGGTGATTTGTGCTGAAAAGCACCATTGTAGGATGGATAGTAGCATTGTGACATGCATGATTAGTTACGGGGTAATTATTGGACAAAACGGGGAAATTGTTGGAAATGCTATTGGGTAAGACAGCATCGCAATATGCTGAATTTTACTTGGTATAGTTGTGTGATTACGAAACACCATCTACGCAATGTTTGAACTTGGAAAAAGAAAAAAATTAAATGTTTGGTAGGTTTTACTAAATTTCACTGTTATATATTATTTACAGAAGCCATTTGGGGTTAAATAATTATAGAATACACAGTACTATAGTACACACCATATCAAACAACTTACCTCTTGTATCTCGTCTAAATACTATGCATAACAGATTGGAAACTACTGTCCAATAATTACCCCAATCGGCGGGTTAACTTTTTTACATGTTTATTTTTTTCAACTTCTACAGAGGAAATAGTAAATTTCAACAATAGTACCCGACAGATATATCTAATAGTCATTATTAAAAAAATTACTGGTTAGAAAATTACAAAAATGTGGGAGCTATGGTAAAAGTTTGATTTTTGTCCAATAATTACCATCGTGTCACCCATTACTGGGAATGTATTTGACGACACAAAAATAAACAAAAAAACGTACCAACAAAGTATTTAGTTTTTAAAAATTATCTTTGAGAAAAGGATCATGTAAGGGCTAAACCTTTAGCTAAGATATTGCTAGAGTAAGAAAACATGAGCATGAATAAAACAGATCGAGAGACATAGACAAGTTTTCTACCAAAAAATTTTATTTTAAAGTATTTTTTTCTGTATTGTGAGGTAACAGGATATCAGATGATTTATTATTTTTCTATCTGCAAATTCCCATCATGTTGAGAAGTAAATGTAGAATTTTTAGATGCAAAATATTTATTCTGAACATGTCATGTTTTCCACTGTACTAAACAAATTTCAAACCATACGTTTGATGGCACCCACTGGCTTCATTTAGAGGCAAATTAAAAAATAAAGCTAGTGGAAAAACTTGTTTCCATATTTAAAATATCCTGTATTCCTCATATTATTCTTAGTGCTCACAAACTTTTTTTTATAAAAAAATCTGTCTTGTCAAAAATTTAGAACACTTAACTACAAATAAAATTTAAAACAATTGCATTTCTAATTGCATTAAACCGTACCGCTAAAACTGTTTCTTGATGAATTTGAACTAATTAAATTCTTTTTGATTAACAAAAAGCGTAATGAAACAACCCGATTTAATTAAAAGTAGCTATGCGTCCTATTTAAATGGGGAAAAAAGTCGTCGTGAATATATGACATTTTATAAGCAATTAAAACATTTACGTAACTAATTGTAACTGTTGAATTGAAAACAGCATTTAAAACCATTTTTGAGGAATTTTCTTCAAAGTAGCTACAATAAAAATATTGTTTACAAATTTTTTAACATTAGTTATGCAGATAATTAGTAAATTTAAAATAAAATAAACAAATTAAGATGTAAAATGATTATTTTAATATGGAGAATTTCTGTTTATCAATTAATTTGTTCATATAGTTTAATAGGAAACATCTCTAACAGCCAAGTTTGTCACAGTTACGTCGCTGCAACGTAATTTTTTGTCACTCTAGGTCACAGTCGCAATGTGACAAGTATGTGACATCACAGTGATATCGCGTGAGTCACCGTCACAATGTGACTGGTATGCGATATCAAAAGGATGTCACTATGCGATCTTGCAGTGACATCATATTGTGACTTGTATGTGATATCGCAGTGATGTCATCTAAATCCCAGTCACAATGGGGATATCCCACAGATGTCGCAATTTGCTCCTGTAGTGACATTACATTGTGACATGTATGTGATGACACAGCGATGTCGCTTTAATCCCCGTCACAATGTGACTTGTATGTGATATTCCAGTGATATCAGAATGTGATATTGCAGTGGCATTGTGTTGTGACTTGTATGCGATATCCCATTTTTGTCCCATACCAATATGGCTGCAACAAGATCTTTGTGACCTTGCTGCGATGTCAAGTTCGTCGCTAATTCGCCACGCAAGTCACCTAGGTCGCATACAAGTCGCAATGCGACATTGCTGCAATATTATGTTCATCACTAAATCACATACTGGTCGCAGAAGTCAGTTATGTCACATACAACTCAAAATGCGACATTGCTGCGATATCATCGATATCTATGTTACGTAGAAGATACGTAACAAAAGCGGACATTCAACTTCTATGTGACAAAAAAGTGACTGAATGTGACATCACAGCGATCTTCAGTGACTTGTATGTGATATCGCTTTTCGTCACATACTCGTCACATGGCTGTTAGGGATGAAGTTGTTTTAATATTTTTATAGAAATTGGTTAAGGCTTTTATTGTGTATTGTAGGGGCTTAAGTGGCTTTGAAATGTTATGCTGCAGATTAAGGGTTTAAATACCGTATTTTTTTAAGGTTCACTCAGCCTTTTATCAATTTAACGGGTTAATAAATGAAGACCACACATACTTGGGAACTAATCACTGAGGGGGTTCAACGAAAGGTTGCTGACTGGGACTTATGCTGTGTTTCTGTAGCCTACTGATATTCCAAGTACTTACAATTATACATGCCGACCGTTTAATTTGTAGATTGATTCCAGTAAATTTGCAAGGAATCTTTTTTGAGATTATTGCTTCTGACTAGCTATCCAACTTGAATGCGAAATTGGGACTACACTCTATCATTTAGGAAAAAAATATTTTTAATTAAATGTGTTAATGAAATAATACTTTCTTTTGTAAGAGCCATTTTTAACTTGGAATATTCCTATTCCCGGACCGAAAACCAAGAAGAAAAACACATTTGTTCTCCTTGATAAAAAAATAAACCATTATACAGTGAGTATTTCTGAAATGTTAATTATTCGTGTGTGCATTGTTCAGCAGACTATAAAATAATTGAGCTTTTTTTGATGATATCATGAAAATATAAGCAAATGCAAACGAGAGCTGCAGGAAATTTCATTAAACCCGAATCGCATTTAAAAATACCTACAGCATTCTTTAAAAAGAGTTACGAAATTTTACTTACAAAAAAACATGTATTGTTAATTATATTACTATGCTGGAGATGCAGAATAGGAACTTTTTCACTTCGTTTCAGAACTTATTTACACAGTTACCTTCGTGAGATAAAGAACATCAAAGCCGAGTGGCTTTTCCCGCATAAATCCCTTATTCCGACTTGCGCCAAACTCACTAATTTGAAGGTAATCACTTTATCCAAGTCACTGCCCATTGTCGGAGCCCTTTTTCTCGTTGTCACCTTCTTAGGACTTGGCAGAATAAGTATCAATGTTTGTTTGGCTATTTGCTTTTAGTTTGGTATTGCTTACTGTTTACGTTTCTTGTTTAGATATTTTTAATTAGAAAATACGAAATTACTTTAAGAAAATACGTTGTCTTCCTATTTATATTTTCATGCTTTCTAAAATGAAAATGTTTATTGTTTAGATATTACTAATATTACTAATAATAATTTAGATTCTACATTTATATTTATAGTGTATAATCACAATTATTATTATATTAATGTAATATTTGAGCTTAATACCTTTATTAAATATTTATCTTCATATTTATTAACTACTAAATCCTTTGTTCCAATCAGGCAAAAGCTTATTTATGAAGTTTATTTAAACTCCCTTATTAGAAAATGTGCATGAATATTTTTTTATCCAAAAGTTCCGTACTTTTTAATAGTTATTTAGTTAAAACGTGTCTATTCTAATTAAACGTGTCATTTATTAAAAAATGAGAAAACTTAAGATTATTATTCATTTCGAAACACAAATAATTTAGAGTTATAAATATTTTCATAAATAAATACTTTTTAATGTAGATAAGTCTTTTGATAATGTATTTTTCCTTTGAAAGAACAATGATAATTGAGAGGAAGTATACTTCCTTAAAGTTTAATATCACGTTTATTGTTTAGATATTACTAATTAGATTCTACATTTGTATTTATAGTGTATAATAACAATTATTATTATTTTAATGTTATATTTGAGCTTAATACCTTTATTAAATATTTATCTTCATACTTATTAACTACTAAATCCTTTGTTCCAATAAGGCAAGAGCTTATTTATGAAGTTTATTTAAACTCCCTTATTAGAAAATGTGCATAAATATTTTTTTATCCAAAAGTTCCGTACTTTTTAATAGTTATTTGAACGCTATTTATTAAAAAAGTACTAACACAAAACAAATTTTATTCTAGTTATATGTATAATTACTTTTTCAAATGTTTGAATGATAGTTTGGTTTTATATTTAAGAAAACACGTTGTCTTCCGCTTTATATTTTCATGCTTTCTGAAATGAAAACATTAACAATGAAAATAATACTTCAGGTAGACTTCAAGTAGAATAAATATTCAACTATTAGAATACATTTTGTTCAGATAAATTAATGATATATAGTTTTCATCCAAATACAATAAATCTAGAATATTCTTTTGTTGATGTAGGTACAGTTCGAAATTTAAGACAATACAATGTAAGCCTATCTATTCAAAATAATGTGAATTTGTCGATTTTTCCAATGGAATTGTTTAGAATTAAACTAATAGATTCACCAGGAAGATAATTTTGGGTTTGGGCCAAACGAAGATAATCTCATGTATGTTCTTCTAATGTGGACTTTGCAAATCAATGATTTACTTTTGAACGTTTCTGCTTGAAACATGTCTAAACTTGATCGGATAAGTTGAGAACCATTTTTGCATAAAGTCGATACTCAGTCTGCGACTTCAATAAACTTGGAGCTGGAATTGTTAGTTTCTCTAATATAGGGAAACTTTTCGAATTTTCCTGCTTATTAAAGTTCTAGTAGTAGGTATTGGAAAAGTTTCTAAACGGTTGCCAGGTGGCAGCATCCACGCTGCTTAAGTTAACTAACTGATATTAAAGATGCAAATAAAAACATTTGCAATTGAAAAGCTGGAAAAAAGTTACAAAAAAATTCTTAAATTTTATTAAAAATGAGGCTATAATGGGGTTGTTTCACGTCGTGAATGGGAGCAGCTCCAGCGGTCTTGTTTTCATTTGTTGTCTGGACTAACTTTTGTATTGATATTCGAAAATGAGTTTGCTAAGGAATATTTTACTTATTAAATTTTTTAAATACCATCTTCTTGCTGTACTGTTGGTTGTTCAAAACATTTGTTAAAGAGAGCTTGCGAAAAAAAGTTTTTTTTTATCTGTATCGGTCATTTTGAGAGTGAAACCAAAGTAACCAATGAAATCGCAGTACGCAGAAAATTGAAAACAAGAGCGTTACATCATCTGAAGCATTCCCACTGTTGTTTTATATTTAATTTAAATAAAAAATAAATTGTTATTTCTAACTGTTAACATTCTTTCTATATTCTCTCTCTCTAACTATTAAATCAATGTTTCTACTTCCAGAACAAAAATATCTACGAATAATTATAAGTATGTATTAAGTTAAAAGCAAGAATAGTAAAAATTTAAAAATTCTGTTTTTTGAGTCCACAAACATGTGTATCTTTACTAATTTTGAGCTATATTATTGAGAATAGAGCTCTTAACATGGTATCATTGCATACAACATTCAACAAAGTTTAAAAGTGCATAATTAAAAAAAGAAATACAAATAAGTAATATTAATCTAGTATATTATTTTTTAAAATAATATTGTAATATTTAAACTTGACTGAAGTTCTATTAAGAATTTATAAAAATATGTGCAAAAAGAGAAAAAAATCACTAATAGTTAAAAAAAAGTAATTCTGAAGAAAATAAAAATAACATATCATATAAACATTTGCGAAGTGATGCCCATTCAACATTGAATTCGACATTAGTGTATTTCTATTCATGTTCTTTTCCTATTAACTTCAGTTTGAAAAGATAATAGCATTGATAAAAGCTCTGGGGCTATCAAGTATCTATCCGACGACTCCTAAAAGGCCATCATTTCGCTTGAATTCCAACAGCCGGGGCTGATAGAAAAAAAAAAGAACGAGCTAAACATGGAAGAAAGGAAAAGGCAAACAGTGATTGAAGAAACTCAATAAACGGAATTGCAGACGGAGGGAAACAACAATAAGGTGCAAGCAATATCTTTTCCCACCCCTTTCGAAGACATTCGTGAAAACAACAGTAACATCATCCATTAGATAGCCGCTGTTGCGCAGCCCTTTAGATTGGTTAAAGGGCCTCTTAATGTGCTATGTTTCGGAGATGTTCACTTCGATGAGCTGACTGATGGGAACCGAGATTAGTTTTTTGAGCATTTAACTTGGGCAAATTCAATACTGATAGAGGAACAAACAATGCAGGGAATAGTACAACATGCGGTGGGGGGGGGGGGGGGTTGTAAAGTAGATAGGAAAACTTTTGTTGAAGTCGAAAGTGATAAGGAACTGAGCGATACAGGACTCTAGAAGTTTTCCGAGTAGAAGATAATAATTAATGTTTGATGGTTTATGCAAGTGTTGAAGAATGATGTTGTTTCGTAAGAACATTGGATTGTTTATAGAGGCACTTGAATTTTTATTTCCACCAAGGGAGTGTAGCTTACAAAACAGAATATTATTAAGACTTATGAAAGTTAATTTTATTTGTTAAAATCTGTTCTTTGGTAAGTTCCTTTAGATTAATGATAAATTGTTGGTATCTTTACTTGGGCTTTAATTTAATAATCGAAAGAAGTTTATCGACTATTTTTAAGCTTTTTAATCAGAGACTGAAATTGGCACCTGGAAACTTACAAAACAATTCATTTATGAATTATTTATTCATACAATATAAAAAATGCATAAAATGTTTTTGTCGGACAAATTATAAATAAGTTCATTTTATCTTATTTACTCTTTTAAAGAGTTAAAACGTGTCTATTTTAATGCATTAGGTTAAAAAATGAGAAAACTTAAGATTATTATTCATTTCGAAACACAGCTAATTTAGAGTTATAAATATTTTTCATAAATAGAATACTTTTTAAATGTATATGAAGTCCTTTTTTGAATTAATATAGTTTTTTTCCTTTGAAAGAAACAGTGATAATTTGAGAGGAAGTATACTTTCTTTTAAAGTTTAAATATCACGTGATATTAGAATAACTGCTTGCGTATATAATTATATACATGTTTGGTTTTAAACAGGAAATTTTTTTTTGAATTTTTTAAACAAACCAAATTGCCAGTTAAATCAATATCAAGTTCCAATAAAAAAATAACCATTTTCGTAAGTTGTAGGCTACTCTTATTGTAGATTCAAAAATGTAAAGAATTTGTAATTTGGTGAAGCAACAGAGGTTTCTTGTAGAAAAAGCAATTTAAGCTGCAAATATCTTATACACTAGAGGACTAAGCTTTAAAACTTTCCAATTTCAAACTGAGGGGTACAAACACATATGGTTCTTTTTCCTATGTAATATCAGCCCACAATACAAAAAAAACCATCGCAATTTTGAAATTCGCATTGCTGAAAGATAAGAAACATCCCCACATGTACTTTACGGTCGTGTGTTGACTGTAAAAGTAGATACCTGAATTTAAAATGTTTCTCAGAATACAATAAGTTTTAAATGGGGTGTCTATAGTGGGTGGGCCTGTGACATCTACTTTTGTGCAGATGTATATTTTTTTTATTTCAGTTTGAAACTGAATAATATCAACATGATAGTTATATAGAACTTTATTTTTAATATATATCTTTGACAAAATAAAGTTGAAATCAATTTCTGTTTTAAACTGAATCAGAGTCTAAATGTCTCTGCGCTTCAAATGCCCTTAATAATTTGGTTACTATTTCAGCATAAAATAAAAATTCATAGCTATCATTGCAAACTCGGGACACACATTCGTAGCACACTTTTATTATAACTTTTTATGATAGTGTTCCAGACGTTGAATATTACAGTGCTACAGGGCGATTTCAAAAAGTGTTTCAGAACTGTTCCCAAAGTGTTATAGAATTCTTTGTTCTTCAATGTCCTCCGCTAAGATATGTGTTGAATTTCACTTTTGGAACACAATGATTATAAATAAGTTCTTATAGAGAGACTTATAGAGCACGTTATAGAGCAAATTGTTTCCACAATATAAAACGCATTGCAGTACCACATATTTGAAGCCTACTTTTCGCCCAATGATAAGTAAACAGATTTGGTTGGTAGGAATAAAGACTAGTGATTGTATTTAACGTAACTTGTGCACCTTGCAGCAGTCTCGTGCGCCGGCTTTTGTGATCGGTTAGAGCGTATTGACACTGAAGATACCGTCCAGGGATTTGTCCCCGACTTAACCATCCTGTAAGCAAATCGGGTGAGCAAAACTATCTTCCAATATATAGCGCGGTATAAACGGGACTGGTGCACGTTAAATCAATCGTGTTCCAAAAGACTTACGCCAAGGTTAAGTTGAGTTGGGTTCCAGCACTGGAGTCGGCCTCGTCACTTGACCATGGCTCCAAAATACGAAGCGCATCGCCATTAATGATCGTGTAGGCTCTAATGCGACCTTAATTTAACTCAAACAATACACTCTCAGAAACGATTACTCAAAAAACGACGAAATTTACTTTAATTTCGACGAAACCGTTTACTGGCAAATGCTCCGAGTTTTCCTTTCCTCAAAGTGAAGAAGAATGATTCGTCATTTTTATGAGGATTCGAATTTCGTCGAATCTAAAGAAATATTTCGTTATTCTGGTTTCGTTAAATTGAGGATTATTATTCTTGATTTGAGAGTTCAGTATCGTCCTTTTTGAGCACATGAATTTTGTTGTTTTGATAGTTCCAGTTTCGTTAAATTAAGGATTATTAATGTTCATTTGAGAGTTTAGCATCGTCATGTTTGATCATATATATTTTGTTGCTTGAACAGTTTTAGTTTCGTCGTATTCGGTCTAGTTTCATCATATTTGAGCAAATGCATTTTTCTAAAAAAATTTGGGATGTTTTATAGGATTTGATTACATCCATTTTGTTATTAGTATTTTCACCCAAATGAAAAAAGGTTATAATTATTTTCCACAATTGTCTTTTTTTTACGGACTCAAATCCATCCATGTAAAGCTTTTGAAATATTTAAGTCATTTTATTTAATACAAACTTGTATATTTGCATGTAAACCTATAATATATAATGTTTCTAAAATATTAAAAAGATTCACAACGTGTTTGGAACCACAATTTGCTTTGAATATAAATTATACATTTTATTACATTCAAATCTAGCAAATACACTTTTAAGATGTTCATTTATTTTCACAACAAAATAACATACAACTTTATTTAAATCTTTATATTTATTTATTAATATAAACACAAGTTTCGAATTTTTTATATAGGGGGAACCAGGGACATATGACCCAACTCGAAGTTTTTTGCTTGTAACTTTTAAAAAACACTAATTATGAATGTAAAAATGCAGATAGTTTATACTTCATAAAGTAGTAAACAACATATATTAGTATTTTTCTGTAGTATTAACTGCACTAGTAGTAAAATATAAATTATTTAAAATTTTAGTTTTGGGTCATGTATCCCAATGCATAGGGATACATGACCCACCCATTAGGGATACGTGACCCAACCCTAAAATTTGGTGGTAAGAATTAAAATTATCAAAAAACTTTTACCTAATAACAAGACTAATATCATAATATGAAGTTTATATAGATTATATAGTATTTTCAGACAAAATTATTACTTTTTATTTTTATCACATTAATTATGCTTATACTAACGAAATAATCAAATTTAAAAGTAAATTCTGGTCGAAATAAAAAACTGAGGTTTTTTTTATTTTGCAGAGAAAACACAGGTAGAACACAGAATCGCTACTATTTGATCAATATCATTTTGGGATGTATTATCCATTTCAGGCCATTTAAAACAGTTTCCATCGATTTTTTTATGCATATTGAATTGTAAGCTCGTTAAAAAAAATTCTTTTGTACCTTCCCAACAAACCTTATACTTCCTTAAGAACCCAGTCCTTTACTTTTGGGACTCCCGTCATTTTTTTAAAAAAAATTACTTGGTCTACTTCTGTCTACTTTTGTGTTGTTTACTTGGGTCATATATCCCCAATTGGCTTAATTCATTTATCCCCAGTTGCACTTTTTTGTACCCCAAAACAAAGTAATTTGCGAATAATTACATGAGCACTATTATGCACGTAACTGTAGCTAATAGCATGAACTAAACAAGTAACTAATTGAAAAAATCTTTCCTTTAAACCAAAAAATGTAAAGCGAAAAAACTTACGGCCACAAAAATTTACTTTCAGTGCATGAAAACGTATTTCTTCACATAACAAAACACATACGCAATGATTCAGCTCGTTTTTTTCACCATGTGATCAGCTGACTGAAAGGAAAAAAGTGATGCCACTTTCAACTCACAAAACTTTTACATTGCTGAGAAAAAGGCATTGGGTCATGTATCCTTATGGGCCAAATGTCCCTACTTCCCCCTCCATATTGATTATATAATGCCGGTGCCGGTGGGCAGGGAACTATGCTGGGCAGTCTGGCACTTTAAGTTGTACTTCACAAACTGCTGCTTCAATCGTCAGTACTTCAGTCGTATCATTACAGCAGTTTCGTCTGTTAAAAAATATGAAACATTTAATATATTTTTCATACATTAATTGGGCAAATCCTTATAAAGGTGAGACTAAAAACATAAAAAACAGCTAAAAACAACAAATATAGGATTTGTTCAACTTATAACTTTAAGTCATTTAAGTTAAACACATCAAGTTTACTGAAATTTAAATTTTAGGATTTTTAAGGGGTAGAGGGGTGGAACAGCTTTCTTAGTTATGCATTTAAACTATAAAATATCACACAAAATTTCAGGTGGATAATTTTCTCAAACATAAATTTCAGATAGAACATTTTTTTGAAAATAATTCTGTTTAAAAAGTTAGGCTTAATTTGAATTTTATAGCTTAATTAGGCTTATTAGGCTTATTTTCAAATTTAATCTTGCTTTTCAATATTTCGATTAGAGATCCAAATCCCTGTGTTCCTAAAGCTTGAAATCAACATAGTCCATTTCACAATACTGTATAAAATATACAATACTAAATCATTTTTATTTGTTCATTCGAGTTAATCTCCTACCTCTCTATCCAATATACCTTTATTTTTTTTAAACCCATAAAAATTACTATATTGAAAGACGCGAAATCGCTACTCAAAATATTGTTTGCACGTGTTTACAATCTAAAAACAACAATAAATTCTAAGCAATAGAACGTGGTTAAGTGAGTTGTTAACTCGTAATTCCAAACACTAATGTCCAACGCATTAACTAGTGTAATCGAAAAAATTTACGGTGAATATTTTAAAGTGGTTCTGGTTGAAACACACTTAAAAACTTTTTGAATTATCGTTTTTACAGTAAAAAAAGTATACTATTATTGGTCACATTGGATCCCCGGGATCAATTTTCCCTGCATAGAACGAACCAGCAATATATCTAATAAGCTATACTTCTATTCAAAAGTATTAACCACAGAACACACATAAAAAATATACAGTTGATTAAAGAGCAAAACAAACATACAGGTACATAATAGAGTTGTCAATAAATTGAAATGCATCTATATATATAAAAGAAAGTCGTGTTAGTTACATTATTTATAACTCAAGAACGACTGAACTAATTTGGCTGAGAATTGGTGGAGAGGTAGCTTAGAACCAGGAATAGGTAACGCAGCGTTGGTAACGCAGCGTTGAATAATGCAGCGTAGAATAACGCAGCGTATAATAACTCAGCGTTGGGAATTTGGAGGACATTTAAAGTGCCCTTTCTCTAAACGGGGTATAATTCGTCGGACATTTTTTGGCTGCACAGGCCATTTATAGGTCGGCGATTATTTTGGCGATGCCCGGACCTGAACCTGGGACCTACCGCTTGCAAGACGAAAGTCTTTACCGACTGGGTCTCCCAGCCCTATTGAATTGTATGAAATATGAAGTGGAATGTTTACCACATTTGGGCAGTTTCGTTTTGAGCTAATCGTGAAATAGAAACAGGCCATTATATCATATAGCTGTTGTGGCAATTTGAACAGGGGCCTATGGGAAAGCCCTCAAACTCCTGGAAGGGCCTGGATAAAATCAACCCCTCATATTAGAATGGGAGGTGAATATAATATCCTGATGGAGTGGACCAGTGGAGAGGGGATCAATTAGTATAAAATAAAAGTTTACATAAAAAACTACTAATTATTACTAATTAGGGTTATTAAGGGTACACCCGTGCAATGCCGGGTTTATAAAGCAAGTTTTAAATAAATGCTTACCTTTTTTTACGAATCTTTACAATGAAAAACTTCGTGTTTTCTGCTTAGTTAGATTGGTACATGTATTTCCCAGTTTGTGTGGTTAATCAGAGCTCGCACCCGGTACAGTGCGCAGACTGTTAGCGTAATGGGCTGCGATCAAGCCCACTAGGCCAACCGGGCCCGAGGTTTCGATCAGTGGTTGCATTCAGACAAACCACTAAGTTCCGATCCCAGAATGCAACGGTGTGAGATGAAACAATAAGATTCTGTTTCCACAAAATCAAGATACAGTATCGTCAAAACAAGAACGTTAAGAGTGAGGTTTCACGTTTCCTCAAAAGTCACGTGATATTTTGCCGAAATAATCGTCAAAAACAACGAAATGAGGCTTGAGGATTGATGAATCGTCAAAAGTGAAATTATTTTTTCTGAGAGTGTAGTCTCTACAATATGGGACAGTCCCGCTATTTTACGGTTTAGTTTCTTATCTGAAGAATTTAAAGGTGTTTCGAAATAATTTCTAAATGTGTTCTGAAAAGCGTTTTGCAATGTGTTCCAATAGTGTTTTCAAATGCGTTCTAAACGTATTCTGAAGAAAACAATGTTGCATAATGCACTGTAAAAAATCCGTAACGTTATCTTTTTATATTGCAAATTTTTCTGGCTTAATTCAAGTGTACATCGCTGTTTGAGATTTTTCGGTTTTCCTCAGAAACATAAGTAAAATCATTAAACATACATCCTTTTGGACAATTGGATATAATGCATCGTTTTCAACAAGCAACCATGAACGTGACGCATGGCGTGGAACTATAAAGGGGTTTAATGAATGAGCCAAATGCTGGTTAATCAAATCTGACAGATACCACTGCAAGCAACAACGTAGTTGAGAAAACATTTAAAGAAGTTGCGCCATCCCATCTTCTTTCCCATCAAAATAAACAACTTTGACATTTGCACGAAAGTTACTGGCTTTAGGTGGAATTTTTAAACAATTGTTTTAGGGAAAGTTAATGACATCTTCTAGGAACATTACTGGTAAACATTGGGCACATCAGCTGCCCAAAATAACCTAGTAAGGTATACCTGAATTTTATTTTTCAGGGTGTGTTTCAAAATGCGTTCCTGAAAGTGTACTAAAAATGTGTTCTATATGTGTTCGATAAAGTGTTCTGTATGTGATATAAGAAAGGAGACAAATGTTCTGTTCGAGATTCGTTCATAATATGTTCATAGATTTGCAGTTCATATTTTAAAATTCCTGAATTAAAATGGGATAATGATGATTTTTGTTGAAGTTATTTGTAATTTTTATTTTCTCTTGATTCAAAGAATGGTATTACGGAACAGCATTTCCATCACAGAAAATCTTACCCAACCCAAAATTGAGTTTTCACTTTTGTCCAGGTGAATATTTTTTTATTTCAGTTTGAAACTGAATAATATTAACATCATAGTTATGTTGCACCATTTTTATTATATATCTTTGTAAAAATAAAGTTAAAATCAATTTCTGTTTTAAATTGAACAAGAGTCTAAGTGTTTATGCACTTTCAAATCTTTCAAATTAAAAACTTTTATCTACCTTACATCTTATTTCAGTAAGTTAAAAAATCATTTATTCATTTTATCTTGCCTATAGTAATAATTTTTTCAGTCTTTATGATGAATTCAGGTCCCCAACTTCAAAACTTTACTCTTTTTTTTTAATGAATTTTATACAAATCTTCTTTTTTCCTTAGACAACATTTATTCATAAAAATATCCCATTCAAAAAATGATAGTATACTCCTAGAACCTCCTCCCGAATTGATTTTTTTTAACAGGAAAATTAAGTTTGTCGCATCAAATGCATGTGAAAGTACATTTAATTATGCCACGAATAAAATAGAAATTGAGCACACATTGAGTTTACTTCTCTCGTTACTCAGTTACTTAGAGAAAAAACTCGTCTTGTAATGTTGAAGATATTTCTAGGGAACTTTTTGATGTTTTAAAAAAGAAATATGTCTATAGAAATTTAATATTTAAACAGCAAGTTGGAGTAACTATATTATTTTGATATCTTATGATAATGAAAAAGTCCATAAGGCAGTCCTAAAATAATAAAATGTTTTAATGCATACTAACATTTGCTTAGTAAGAGCTTTTATTACAAAGTACTGATGAATAAGCTAAAAGTATAGGTTTCAAATATTTATCAAATGCCTTTAAATAAATGCTATTTGTTTGGTAATTACCTACATTTGAACCAAAGCAGCTGTTATCTTTCAAAAAACGTTATCGACGCAACAATGATAGAAACAACATTAGGCGATCTGCCAGCTTAATGCATCGAAGTTGCCTTATAAATAATGGTGGTGCATACAAATGTGTTTCCTTTTAAAAAGTGCCCAGCCTGAAACAAGTAATTTTCTATATTATATAAATGAGGGCAATAGCAAATGCGGTAGCGATAAATGTTTAAAAATTAACTAGAAAGATTAAAAAAATATCAAATGCATGCTTCTGAAATGCATCGATTTTTAATGCAAAAATATTATTAAATTTTAGTGTAGAAAATATTAGTAACAACGAATACGTGAAGTAACTAGATTTTATTTTAGGAAAATGTGGTAATGATGAATATTCAAGAAGTAACAAAAATATATTTTTATACTCAAAATCATTTGAAAAAAATAGATAGATAGATTTTCACACAGAAGATACATTTTCTTCATATGTAAAAAAAAAATATGAATCTTATTGAACAATCAATTCAGTTACATAGTCAAGAACATATACATAGACAGTATATATATATATCTATATATATTATATTAATATATATATATATATATATATATATATATATATATATAGCTATATATATATATCTATAGTATATATATATATATCATATATATATTATATATATATTATAATATATATATATATATATATATATATATATATATTATATATATATTATATATATATTATAACTATATAAGTATATATATATATATATATATATATATATATAATATATATATATATATAATATATATATAATATATACTATATATATAGTATATATTATATAATATATATATATATATATATATATATATTTATATATTATATATATATATATGATATATATATATATATATTATATATATACATATATATATATCTATATAAGTAATATAGATATATATATATATCTATAATATATATATTTATATATATATATATATCTATATATAATATACATATATATATATATATATAATATATATATATATATATATAATATATATATATATATAGATATCTATATATATATATATCATATTATATATATATACTATATAGATTAATATAGATATATAATAGTATATATATATATAATATATATAACATATATATTATATATAATATAATATATTATATAATAATATAAATATATTATATATTATTAGATATATATATATATCTATATAATATATATATATATATATATATATATATTATATATAATATATATATATATATGGAGCTTTAATTGGATATGAAAAACAATTATGTTTCATCAAAACACGTACTTTTAACTGTTAAAATTTGAACAAAAAATCAAAAATTCTGGAATTTTTTTTAATTTTATAATAAAGTAGGGAACCCCTGATCGCTATCGCTCGCCAACCCATGGAAACTCGTTTCTCTCGCTCAATATTTTTGCTTAGCCTTTAGTAGCCTTTTAAAATAAAATAATTAGTATAATCTATTTAAATCTTTTTCTTTTAAACATAAATTCCAATAACTTAATGTACATATGGGTCATTCCACGTAAAATCAACCAAAAAAAGTTGTATCTATCACTTTAGAGAAAATTTTATAAGCATTAATATGTAATTGTTTTATTTTAAAAGGTTACTAAAGCTTAGACTAAAGTAATTCAATGAATGGTTTAGCGAGCGGAGCGATCCAAAGGGGAATTCTCAAGCAGTTCGGGGGGTTGGCGAATTTTTGAAGAGGGGAGAAGGGGTCGCTGCCGTATTTAAAATATGTTTACATGTTCAGTTTATTTTTGTATATTTTGAATCTGATTTCACAGGAATAAAAAAATAAATTAAATTTCAAAATAAAAATTAGTTTTCAATATAAATTTTGAATATTTTTAACTACATATTTCAAGAAATTTACATTTGAGTATTGTTTCCAATAGTTAAGCTATGAAAAAAACAACTATCTAAAAATGAACACGCCCATAAAAATACATTATAATTTTTAAACTTAATATTTTAAAATAAAATACTTTTAGATCTTATTTTCAAAACCTAAAACCAGTATTTTCTTATCAGAAAATACTATCAGAAAACCAAACATGTTATATTCCCTTGAAAGTATTCCGTTAAAAAAAAGACTGATTTTTTTTCCCTGCGCTTTTCATCTATGAAGGAACTTGTCTTTATAGGTCCTGGATATCTCGTGTATTTCGGAATGTACAAAAGAAATGGGAAAAAGTAAAGACAAATAGTTCAGAGGGGCGATTATCAAGCAGCCGTGTCAGAACCTTACCAATAAGAGACAAAAAAAAGTATTTCTTAACGTAGAAGAAAATGATCACTAAGAGGAGAAAAAAAAACTTTGAAACTTTTAGAAGAAAAGGGGTATATAATTTTATTTTATTTACAACCAGCTTAAGGATATAAAAAATGTGACAAATAAAAAGTTGGTATAAATGTAAATTTTAACAAATTGATTATTGACGTTGCTTTGAATATATAAGCAAAGCAATATGTTTTGTTTACTATAAAAAAATGGTGACTTTTTTAATCAAATTCCTGCTTTTAAATTCCATCAAAAGCTTGAATAGATATTTTGACTATCCTGTAAATTTTAATGTACTATTTTTTGTTATTGATTGGTTTTTAATGCAGCTTTTATTTACTCTAGAAAGGTTATATATTGAATTAAATCGAAATTATTATAAATTCTACACATTTAATTTATATTATAAATTGTATTATTCAGAATATAATAAAAAACCAGAATCAAATTTTATATAATCTTAGCAAATAAATACCCGTTCTTCGCATGGTCTAAAAAATTTCAAATCGATCAAGTATATGTATCATTTAATCCGTTATAGGATAATAAGCATATGTCATTGTTTCATCGCTATACACATCTTTTTACACTCGCTATAAAGTATAATATCCTGTTTTATTGCCTTAAAATTCCAAAATGAAAAATACTCTATAAAATCATTTAAAACTTTTTTGGCAATAATTTAGCAAAATTATATAGCTACAAACACAAAAGTTATACAGCTTTAGCGCGATGACCTGTGAACAACAAACTAGCTTATAAATTATTAAATAAAAACGAAAACATTTTGCTCATTTGGTTCTATTTAGGTAATAATTCGACGAGTTCGGTAATGTATTTGGCGAAAATATGAAGACATAAAATCCTAATACGCAGCTCTAGTGGGATGGCCTTGAACAACCATCATAGTTATAATTCCCTGTAATAGCTCAAATACGCATATTTGCAGTTAACAGAAACATCAATAAAGAAATTATCACCTAAAACCTCAATAAAATCCTGGAATGGAGAATGGACAGAATTACGTCACTCCAGAAATTAGAGACAGTTAACAAAAACATCAATAAAGAAATTATCACCTAAAACCTCAATAAAATCCTGGAATGGAGAATGGAGAGAAGTACGTCACTTGAAACATGTCAAATATTTTATTTATAATCTATTTAGTTTCTGAAGGTAATGGCAGTAGAATAAAAGCATTTTCAATTGTAATTGCCGACCCAGCAGCGCAACGGTTAGGGAGCTAGCCTTTGGAGCCTCTGGGTTCGGGCTCGAATCCCGGTAAGGCATGGATGTTTGTGTTTGTCGAGTATATGCGGAGTACATGCTCGTTAAATATCTGTTGGGTACGAAAGTCCTGTGGGTGGTCATTGCGCAGTTTCCCTCGGGTACAGGTCCCTGGAGACTATTTCCCTCCCCTTCAGTGACATGTCTAAATTGTGGAGGTGGCGATAGATGGCAGCATCTGTCTTATGTCATATCAAAGTGCCATATCAAAGCAACATGTCATATCAAAGTGCCAGCAACACAAAAAAACATGGGCCAGAAACTCAGCTCGCAGAAGGCAAGATCCCATTTTCGTCGCCAATGATAAATTCTGATGTTGTCGGCTTGGTGTAGTATGAAGTCAGGAAGGATTCAAATCATAAAGATGCATCTTGTTTATTATAATGAAAACAACACAAGGTAAATATGGAAAGCAGCAACTAGAAATTGAACACAGAACTTTTATACAGTTAGTTATGCGCAGCATGCACAACTATCTTCATATGCGCTGGTATGACGTGATGCGTAGATCACAACACGAGTAAATTATGATTTTTTCGAATATTTATAACATCTTTTCTTTTAAAAACGTTTGTCTGAAACAGGTTGTTGAGAACCGTTTTATATATATTGATTCAAAACACTTTTCAAGCATGACGAAAGTTTTTACAAGTTCCCTAACGAAGTTACTTGTCTTCGTTAAAAACTTCCGTTGAATTTGAGTTTTTCCATTGTAAAACGAAAATCCTATTGTTCCTGACTTTCCAACTTATAAAAACATTTTCCATACTTTACACATTATAAAGAATTTCCAGTTTATAAAAACAATAAAATATGTTATAACAAAAAAAGAACTTGTTATAAAATATTCAGCATTAAAATAGATAATATTGAAATATATTTATAAACCATATGCAAGATTTCAAATGAAACATTTAAAAAATAAAAATTTCTGTGTACTTGTTCTGTCTGTTTTTGTGTAGCGTTTTTAATCATAACGAATATTCTAAGTACTACAATATAAACTTAGTTAAAAACAAAAGATTTAATTCTAATAGTTCGAAAATAAGTTAAAAATTAGGTATATGATACGCATTTCATTTTTAGTTTTCAAATTCCGTGAATAACGTCACCAAAAATAGTGTTTCGCTAAATTACAATGCTATCTCTAAGCATGAGGTATGTATAGGAAATATGCTTTAAATAAAGCTTTTTGAAATTTGTAGGGTTTTTTAAACGAATATATCTATTCTAAAATGTAATTGTTATACAATTTAAATGTAGATGTTGGTCAATAAAAATGTATGCATTTTAAACATATAAGTTTAAGAAATATTCTTTATCAATTAATATTTTCTTATACAAATGATGTAAATTATTCGATCTTTGCTCGAATATACCTTGATTACTCTATGTACTTTAGTTATTTTATAAAAAAAAGAAACTTTTACAATAAACAATCATTTTTACAACAATCTTTTATTGTTTTTTCTTTAACCCCATTTTAAAAAACTCCAATATATTTTTTCTGCACGAAACAAAACACATATTTAATTTTTTTTCTATATTTTATTGGGACTGACACAACCTTATTTGGGAATGACTTTCATCCGTAACAATGTGACTGTTCTCAAAGTACATAAAGCTACGAGACATAGGAGAAGATAAAAAAACTCAAATTTCAGATTCTTCTTTTCCGTCAAATATGGTTTTAAAAATATCCGTACACTTTGAATTATAAACCATCTTGAATTATGGAATATATTGAGTTAAAAATAAATCTTCTTTATCTTACTCTGTTTTGTTAGTGATATAATCAGGAGAAAAACATAGACTTTAATAGAAAGAAAAAATAAACTTGAAATTTTTTTAAAAAATTCAACTTCGTCCATCATTTTGATTTTCGTGAATTTGGAAGCACAAGTGACCCCTGCGTAATTCAGTATTTATTAATGGATTATAAATAGTATTTAAATATTTTAGAGTTCGACAAAGTCCACAAAATATTTGAATAATTTAATAGAAGAACGTACCAAGTGATACTTTTTACTATTTTTTTTTGTCAATGGACTAGTTATTCCTTCCTTTAAATAGAGGTTTTTCCCTTATTCATAAAATTTCAGTTTATTACATGTTTTGTTTCTTCATTTTTTGACGCATTAAAGTGCAAACCAAATTCTGTAAAGATAAATTTCTAGTTTTCACCTTCCTGTCACACAGCAAATTTTTCCACTTAGCTCTTTAATTTTGATGTAATACAAGTTTTTAAAACGCAGTGATATTTACACCCTTAAAAGTTTTCTTTCATTTGCAAAATATTAATTAATTACAAGTAAAACTTGTTATTACTATTTTCAATTTTTTTTACCAAATCTATGCTTTAGTATATATAAAAATCTATATCTATTATCTATAAAAAATAAAACAACTGAAGAACATTTAACGATAAACAAGTCTAAATATAAAACAGTTTTTAGAGTCATAAATGTCGGCTTTTCTAAATAAACGCCCACAGAAATTTCTTTTTTAAATAATCATAAATTCAATTTAAACTAAACGAAATTGTTGAGTATAATGGATTCCCTAAAAACATACTGTCAAAATAAAATTTAAACTCTTTCTTCATTATTCAATATCATTACTAAAATATTTTTGGGGAAATTTTAATTGTGATTCCATAAATTGTAAACAACTAAATGCAAGTAAAATAATATAAACTAGAAGAATTTATTGATTTTTAAGAACATTTATTTATGGGTAAAAGGAGTTTAATTGTAAGATAACATTTCGTTAGCTTCATAATCAATATTAAAATAGTTCACAAAAGGCATTAATTGCGTTATCTGTATCAAATTTAAGATACCTTACAATGTACTATATATTAATAAAAATATATTATTTTGGTAGATTTCAACAATAGCTATTTTAATAAAATCCAAACTATTACGTAACGGCGTTCGTGTAATTCTGATTACATATAATAGACTAAATGGGGGTTATGCTTTGGATATTCCACTGGGCGTCAAATTATTAACAATGATTGTCATTATTCAGCTTCCTGTATGTTTATCTAAATGCATTCAGTGCCTGTAATATATTTGTCTGACGGCATTTACATTTGAGTAAATAATTACTTGCCCTACTATTCCAAATTACTAATGCTAATAAATGATAGGTCGAATTAACCAATTTATCCTCTCGTCTATTAGAACGTTTAGTACTATCGCGGTTAAAAAACAAATATGGAATGCCATAATGACGTTATTTTAATTATGATGAAAAGTAAGCATTTGATTTAAAATATTATCGAATAAGATTAAGGAAAACAAACCCCCAGAAATAGCTTTAAATAATAAAATTCAACGGTACTCACTTTAATTAAGTAAATATAATCACTTAATTTTATATAAATTTTTTTAAATTAATTTTTGATAATTTTTACTTTTTGACTCACTTTAATTAAGTGAATATAATCACTTAATTTTATATGAATTTTTTAAAATTATTTTTTGATAATTTTTACTTTTTTGAAAATTTAAACTTTCTTTATAAGTTTAACTTTTATTGAGAACTTTAACTTTTTAAAAATTTTTATTATTTATAATAACATTTTTCGTAATATAATATATTTTTGTACTTATTATATTATCAATTTTCTATTGCATCTTTAAATATTTATAAAATTTTAAATTTATTATTTATTTTTATTTTCTGCTCACTAATTTACGACGATAGTTTGATAAGTAAAGTACGAACTGCTGCTTATAAATCGCTATCCCAAATTCTTGCTACCCTTTTACAATATATCAGTTCACTATAACACTTAATGCTTTTAAAACTCGTTTAGCTCCAGGGCAAAATCCATTTGAAGGCACTAAGTCAAAATGTTCTGGATGGTTTAGGATTTTCTTGTCCATAACAAGAACTTTGTGTGTGTGACGAAAGTCCCATAAAGCAATACATTTACTTTCCATTAGATGAGACCAACGAGGCCTGAAAAAAATAAATCGTCGGATCATTAGATGTTTTAGCTCTATCTTATTACCCATTTCAATTTTACTATTATGACATGGACTATCTATTTGTTTTCAGAATGTAAATTCAAATGGTTGTGTCAGTCCTAATAAAATATAGAAAAAATTAAATGTGTGTTTGTGTTTCATGCAGAAAAAATATATTGGAGTTCTTTAAAATGAGGTTCAAGAAAAAGCAATAAAAGATTGTTGTAAAAAGTATTGTTTATTGTAAAAGTTTGTTTTTTTTCATAAAATAACTAAAGTACATTGAGTAATCAAGGTGTATTCAAGCAAAGATCGAAAAATTTACATCATTTGCATAAGAAAATATTAATTGTGAGAACAGTCACATTTTTACGGATGAAAGTCATTCCCAAAATAAGTCAACAATTACGTCGTACATTTAAGATATTTTAAAAATGCATCAAATAAGTTAGTTGCTTGTTTCAATTTGCGCTTATAAATAGTAAAAGATGGACATTAGGTCATTTATTTATTAAATGTGGCACATTCTAGTTTATCCTACCTAACATCGTCGAAATGAGCCAAAATGTGTGGTTGTATTTTCGGAATAAATTACATTATATTTTAATAAAATATTTCTTTGGAAATCAGAAATGTGTTTATTTTTGAATAGAAATAAAGAACTTTTTTGGAATGGTTTTCTTGAATTTTTTTTATAAAAGGCCAATCTATGAATTTGACCAAAATAGTTTGAACGAGAATAAATCGTAAAGGTTCGCTTCTTTTTCACGTGTTTATCAGTTGTCTGCCTAAATCCTTAAATGACTGATGATTCTTTTTCATTCTTCCTCATGGACATTCAAGAGTCCAATTTTAAATTCGCCAACCCATTTTCGCACCACTATACTGATCATGTTTTCTCTATAAACTTGTCAGTACTCTTGATGAATTGTAAAAGCTTTAACATTTTTATCACCTAAGAAACGAACAACGAAATGTATACCGCAATTGGCTGAAAATTCGAAAGACGAGTCCATTTCAATTGTTCATAGAAGAATAGAAAATTAGTTAAAACGTATCTAAAAAGTGTCTTAAACACTACTGAGAGTGATAAAAACAAATAATACATCAACAAAAATGGGTATCTGGAATAACACCAAAAGAATTAAAAAAGAACAACTGTACTTTCGAATGGGGTTACTTTGGCCTATTCATAAAACACTACTACTGACTTTGTTTTTGAATATTTTTTGCTCAGAGGTCAAGTCAGAGTTGCCCCAAATTGAAAAGCCAGCTGATATAGAAAGTATTTACTGAGACGTTATTACCTTAAAAATCTTGGGCCCAAGTTACCCTCCAGGGTCAAAGTTACCCCATTAGTTGGTACTTACTTCAAAAACAGCCATCGTGCACTTAGTTCACTATATAAAACAAACAAAAAAAAGAGAAAGAAGAGATTATCAAAATATTAGATAAAATATTTTTTATGTTTATTTTTCACTAAATACTAGTTAATGAATGCTATGGTATTCCCGATTAGATGATTAACATAACATGTGCGATAAATGTTGTCCAATCAATCGAAGGATATCCTAAATTTTTGACTTTGTTACGCATTTATATTACATAATACGGCCGCTGCTGTGCAAACAATGTATCATTAATCAAGTGGGTGGAGTACATTACGAAAGTCGAGTAGAAATTAATGTCTTTTCCGACATGTAATGATTCAAAGGGCTTGTGGTACATTTATATATATTTGAAATTTATTGTATTACCTATAATGACTTCCTTACTTGTAATATAAAGTAATAAAATATCAAAAGAAAAATGAATGAAAGGGTTCTAGGGCTTAACTTACCGACAGATAAAAAAAGCATAGTTTCGGACTATTAAATGATATAGTGACAAATAAAAAATAAAAGTTAAATTTTAAAAATATGTAGCTATAAGTTATACGACATTTAGAAAAAATTAAAAATTAAGGTGTCATAAGAAATATTTTAAGTTTTACTTGTACGAAACATTAAAAAGCTATTTTTTAAATTTTAAAAAGTCTGGCATTTAAGTACTAACAAGAACAAAAAATATTCCTTTTAAAAAGAATTGTGTGCAAAAATATTAATTAAAAATTTTAAATTCAAATGACGAAAATACTAACTCCCGGATGATGGTGAAAAAAAAATACAGGATTTTAAATTACAGCTTAATTAGTAAAGTTGTTACTTGTAAATCTTCAGAAAAAATGCGAGAGAAAGAAACGACAAAAAACTCATATAGGATTAGTCCGTATAAAAAAAGGTCACGAATAAAGTAAAAACCTTTGAACCAAATGTATTAGATCTCCAAATTGTAATTGAAACTAAAAAAAATATTAATTATGAACCTCAAGCGAGTTTGTCTAAGATCTTCAACCTGTTGCCATAAATTAAAAAAAAACTTTTTTTTAAAGTGTAGTATGATTTCGTGAAAAATTTGGAGGCATGGGCAATTTAAACAATTTTTTTAAACTTAATTTTTTAGTACTTTTTGAATAAGTTTAACAATGATTAAACAGTATGTATTTTTAAAATTTAGAATAATGTATAATCATTTTACCATTACTTGTTTGCCCGTAAAAGATTCCTATGAACAAATGAAAAGATCTCGAATGTTTAAATAATTAACTTTCATAGTTCACAGTGTTAACGCGCGTCTCATTTTAAAATGCTTAATAGTTGTTTTTGATGAGATATTGTATCTAATATTATGTCATCAAAAACAACGTATCTATTATATCTAAAATTAACGTTTTGCCAAAAAGACATGAAATATTTCTTTCATATTTGCTTTAAATCATGCTCATTCAAACATTATTTGTACAATTTATGTAAAACTATAATTATTATACGTTAGACAATATTTTTTACACCATAGGTAATTTGACTGTCATAGCTCCAGATATAGTACATATTTAGGATGCTGATATATTATTTAAATACTTATATTATTTATAAAACTATATTAAGTCTAAAAAACAATATAGCGTTTGTTTTAATTAAATTGAAACTTTTTAAATATATATTTAATTTTGTTTGCAAATAAGTTTTGAGTAGGTCACGTAAACTCAATACGTGAAAACAATTGGATATATCTTTTATCCCCTAATTTTTATGGACTGTTCCAAACAGTGTGAAAAAGTAACAATTACTTGAATTACTGTGTAAACCAGAAACTCTAATATACTTATTTTTATTATTATTCCTAATAACAATAATACATACATTTACTTAGCTAAATTAGTAAGTTAATTCAATCATAACAATGGTAAAATATTAAATCGAAGGAACAAAAACCTAATTATAAAAGCAAACAGATTATACTAAGTGAAGATGTATAATTCAATTTGGTATGACATAACACAAAGACAGGCACATGTGATCCTCTCTTTATTAATATATCAATACTTTCTTCTAAAAGGGTTGCTGCAGGCAAATTTCTATATTTGAAAGCACAACAAAATCAGTTTTCAGAAAGCTCATGTGCAATCATCCACATTTAAACACAAAAATCAGTAATGACAACAAACCTCAGAATCCACATTTTGCCCCAATGAATAATAGGTTAAAATCCCACTACGGAGTCCAAAGAGATCGAAAAATAAGGGAAATTTGATTGACTATAGTTTAGAATTGCAAATAAGATTAGGACTCTAATTCAAAAGCTTTCACAAGTTTGAATTTATGGCCATTTTTTATCGTTTTGCTTTTTGCTTTATGGTCGTGTCCTTTTGTAAAATTTTAAAATTTAAATAAGATAATTATTGAATGGAATCGCCAATACTGATCTGAGCCGGCGATTTACGATCAGTTTTCCACTACTCTATGATGTGCCCAGGGCCCGATTTAGAAAATTTGGTACAGTAGGCACAACACCGAAGAAGGGGTCCCCCTCTCGATAGACCGTTGTATGCTATAAATATTAACGAATTTTAAAGTGTATAAAAAGTACTAATTATTCTGTAATTTACTGCATGTCTGTAGATTGTTTGAAAATGCCTATTTTATTGCAGTTTTTATATTTCATACAATTTTGATTTCTGACATGTTAAAATGTGTTGAATGCACCAGTGAAATTCTTATGAAAGCAGTAGTGGACCCTGGAAGGGGGTAAATGAAATTATTGTGCACTGTATAAACAAAATTTCAATAAATATATGTGAAACAGATTTCAATTTATTATAATGGATAATCAATATATTTTAGTTACAATGCCACAATTATTATTATTACAATTATTATTATTAAGATGTCATAATAACCCAGTATTACTATAATCTTTAAACTTTAATAAATAAAAAGGTTTTTCTTTTCAAAATATTTGATTTGAAGGTTTGTATAATGTAGCATATTTAATTCTAATTAAGTGCAGTGTAAGTTAAAATAAGTTATGTTCTATTGTAAAGAAACATAAACAAAACAGCAAACAAAATTGACACGCCGGATTCATTCAGAATAATACAAAAATCTGTTGGCGTCAAAAATCAATGTTGTTTTCTTGATGTTTATTCACACGCGCAACGTTGTAGATATTCTTAGAATATGCTTTCAATTAAAAACATTCAAATAAAACTTACTTTTAAAACTTATTTGTGTTTATGTTTTAATTTAGTTAAACGGGGGAAAACAAAACAAAAAACATATTAAAACGAAGAAATTACCATAAGGTTTCCAACTGTAAAAACGGAGTAGTATTTTGTATTATTAAAAAAAAAACTAAGTTATAAAATATATCTGTACTAATAAAGTATTTAATTGAATTTAAAGGAATTCTCTCCAGATTATTGTGGAGCTACCCGAATTTAGAAATGTTCAATTTCAATCTTCAGCTTCTCTACTACTCATACTTGTGTTGGGTGTATATGTAAAGGCATATTTTTACGATCAGCAAAAACGTAATGCACTGTTTTTCCAAACACCATTTTCTGTCAAAATTCCACAATGTGTAAGCAAAAAACAAAAACAAACAAACATATGGCCATTTTATGACTGTTCTTCAGAATTATTGTAGGTATACTGTGATACAAATTCTCTATGTTAGTATGGCATTCATCAGTGGAATGAGGTATTCTTTTGTTCATTAAATGCCATTGAATACTTGTTTAAGCACCATACATCAGCAACAAAAATCTACGAAATTTACTTCTCCTTTGTCGCCTGAACTACCTTTTAATAGAAAATCCGGGTCTAGTTAAGAAACCCAAACCTATCTTTTAAACAACATACATCTTTAAATCCTATAGTATAATTAGAATTTATTCCTCAGAAGCACACGGAAAAAGAATGGCCATCTCATTGCGTCGCCTCGGTATCCCTCCTGACTGATAATTAAATCACAAAACTTCTGGTAGAGTGGTGTTTGGAGCTTATTGCATTTCCCCTTCTACAGTCTGATTGTTCTCTGATTATCGCAACAGCGCCCGGGAAGAAGAAAACGAGTTCATTAAGGTGCTCCCGAGCAATTCTTTTATTGCATGTGGAGGTTTTTCGGCCCTCGATGCTTCTTGGAAAGGTATTAGGTTAGTATTTATGTGCCACGGAACGTTTAGACAAAAGTGCTTTCCATCGCCCCTCTCTTTCCAAAAACGACGACTCGCAGGTGGAAGGCTTTCGAAGCTAATCGCCTGGAATCGCCTTAAATGTCATTATGTGTCACTAAGAAGAAACTTCCACATTTTGTTTTACTGGCTTGAAAAAGTTGCCACTGACATTTTAAGTGAATATGGTTTTGTAATAAGAATAATGTACTAAAATGTACGAGTATAAGACATTGGTAGGCAACTACATTGCAGTTAAAAATTTAAATAAAGAAGCAGGAAGCCAGTACAAAAAGTTGTAGCCAATACTTTTTTTTCCGTTGATGATTGAGCTGTAATTTTTAACTTGGATAATGTGCTTAACTATTCTAAGTGTTTTCTATAATTTATAACTCAAAATCGGTTTTTTTTCGGAGCGGGGGGGAGAAGGGGGGAACGATTACTAAAAATTAATATTACTTATTCGTTTACTTTGAATTAAGAAGTTGTAATAAATCTTAAGAAGTCGTTGTTCTATGTTAAATTAATCAAAGAGTAAAGCTAGTAAAATAATTTCATTTAAAACAGTGAGCTTATTGGTGTCGGTGAAATTATACCAAATGTTTATCGCACCAAATTTTTTTCTTTAAAAAAGGTAGTTTGTAAAGGGCGATGCAAGTTTAAACACATTTTAATAGAATATTTTACAAAGTATGACTTTAAAGTAAAAAAGAAATTATGCTTACAAGTGCAAACTCAAATATACTGTAAAAAAATTATGTAACATTACAGCACAGTTTGTAGTTTTGTTTACATCAATGACGCGTATTGCTTGTTTTACAACAAAGTGATATTTTCTTGACCTACAGAGTCTAATGAACAGTTTACTTCAATAGTGTTTAAAAAAAGATGGCTGCATTCATCATGCAATCACTGCGAGTTAAAGCAATCGTTTTCGGCGATGCCTAATAATAAATTTTACATCACATGTAAATTCACAGAACAAGGTGATGACATCACTTTTATCATCACACCGGAATGGTAAATTAAATGGATATTTTTACAACGTATAAAACTATCATTTTCACTAAAACTTTCCGTATCAATTGTGTCAAACTAGCACACTGTATTGTGGTAAATCTAATATCGGGCTTTGGGTTGCGACTTGAATGGTTCGCTTGGGTAAGGTTATCACTTTCTTGTGTACTAAAATATCAGTATCTTATGTGGAAAAAGGCTGATGTGCGATGTTATAACATTGAAAAAAGATTTGTTTTCTACTAGGGTACCGATATTTGTCTTGGAAAAGGTTGTTAAAAGGTGCGTTTAGTGGTGCTTTAATTTCGTTTTGTTAGATGGGTGTTTTCGCAAGTGTAAGTTGAAGCTTTTATGAGGTAATGCAAATGGAAGCTAATTTTGTTTAGGGGCAAACTAGATTAAAACTGATTAAATGTGCAATTAATGTTTACATCTTAATGCTTTTTTATGTAAGTGTTAAATGTGAATATTATTTTATGAAAATATGACTATTATTTGTATGATGAGTATGGCTATTTACAAACATTACAAGATAACAGGATTACATTACAAGATTGCAAGCTTTACAATAACAGTTTTTTTAATTAAAAGAGTTTTATGTATTTATAACTTTATTAAATTACATACTACTTGGAGAATATTTTACTACACTGCTCAAAACAATTAGGGGAACGCATGGTTTAATTCCTTTCACCCCCAATGATTCCATTTGGAATCATCTGCTTGCGTTTTTTTTCTCTCACAAAGTTGAGCTTGCATTTATTCATCGTTAGATGGAAGAATAATGTCTTTATAAAAATTATAAAATTTTTGTTTTAATTAAATGAAAAACATGGTAAAATAAAATTCATTCCCAAAAAAATGTACGACAGAAATTGACCGTAAATTCTTCACGCTTGCATTCTTAGATGTTTAAAAAATGATTTTAACTTTTTTTTAACAAATAAAGTTTTGAAAAATTATTGCTATAATTTATTCAAAAATTATGATTCCAATTTTCCCCCTTAAATTTTAGTTGAAAAAATTAAGATTTCCCCCCCTGTTTTTTACCATTTCATTCTGATTGCATGTTTTACAAATTTTAAATTTTTAGAATAAAAAATAAAAAGTTTGCACTGAAAGAATTAACAAAAGTACGCAAAGTGCTCCCCTAATTGTTTTGAGCAGTGTATTATTTTTATGATTATTTTTTTCTGTAAGAATTCTTAAATCTTACAAGATCATTTTATACATTTAAGTTTACGATCAGGGATTTTAAACCATGTTGTCAAAAGAACATTGAATTCATCTACATTTTCTGAAAAAACATAATTTTATAGTACTGAACAAGCAATTATGTTATAAAGAAAGTAATTTCTACCAAAAACTTCATATCTAGTAATACCGTGTAACTTTCTCGATTCACATACATAACTAAAGGTCGCAAATTGAAAAAATTACTTACAAAATTACTTCAAACCATAAGTACATATAACACTTACTGTCATACACAACCGGTAAACTCCTACAAACCAACGGATCAGTTATAATGTATAATACGGAGAAATGGCCGATTTTATCCGTGAATATATTGCAATTGAAATGATATCGCGTCCATACCATCTCCGGAATGCATGAATAATGAGTGTTTGGTGGGAACCATAGATCAAGTTGCAATATGACACTGCATCTTTCCAAAGGCAACTTTCAACGAGGATTGGGGAAGTTGAAAACTTCACTTTATGTAGGTCTAAATATCATATTTTATGGCCTGAACGACATCCGTAGAGCATAGGCAGATAGATTTGGGATGCAAACTATTTGGATTCATAGAAACATTTAAATAGAATATAAAAACTTAGTTGTTCTCGTTGAATTTTAACAATTTGGATAGGGCGACTGGATTTGTTGTAGAGTACACGGTAAGTAAAGGAAATGTATTTTATTTTGTGGATAACAAAGCTAATTTTAACCTTCCAAACGACCTGGAAATGGGCAAAAGTGTATGGTTGATTTTTTTGCATACATAAAAAATATTTTTGTTTGAATTCTTCAAACATTCTTTATTCGCAGTAAAAGTAACTTAGAAAAGTTTAGTGTGATCATTGTTAAAAAATAACTGTTAAAATTTGAGTATTATTATGTTCTAATTTATTATGAAAAATATATTCACAAAAGCAAATATTCTGAAATCGTTAATTAGAGATCAGCAAAGTGCTTGAAATTCAAATTACATCAATGCTGAATGGAATTCAATTATAATTTTCAATGATCAATTCAATCAAAATTCAAATTTCTCTTAAAATTCAATATGTCTATGGCGATTCACCCCATCAATAACTACAAATATCCTAAATACCCCGATGCGACTGGCGATGACACGACGCGGTGCTATGCTTCATGCGGTTCGTCTCTTTATGAGTTCGAACTAAGTCGTCGTCGAAATTCACTGGTTCCCTAATTGGTTATCCATGAACGTGATTTAAATTCTGTCATCAACTGCCATTCGAAGTATTGCAACTAATTTTTCTCAATCATTTTTTAAAATAAGAACATGCATGATCTCAAATTCCAGTAACTCATGGTCTCAAATTTGAAAAATATGTACTTGGAGCTAATATGATCAATGGTGTTCTCAAAAACGAGAATGTTTATTTTAAAATTAGGAATTAATTTTTAAGAATGCATCACTTTCAAAGTAAAACAATAAATTGTATTACGAAAATCAATACATATGTAAAATACGCCATACATTAAATTTTCAACTGTTGAACTCAGCTAAACTCTAAAATACATATAATTTCGTGATGAAAGCTCATCCACAAGTGTTTTGAATGTAACATTTATAAACAAAGTTATTAAATTCTCAGAAAAAATAAGTTAAATAATTTAGCATAAATTGATTCATTAAAAGCAGGATGTAACAAGTTTTGAACTGTGTTTGATAAGAAAATTTCGTATAAAATTGAAGCGTCCTGAACTATTTTACAAAGATATAATACTGATATACTTTTTTTAATATATTTTTTATATTAAAAAATATTTAAGTATTTGATGCTGATAATAAAATCAGTATATAAGTAATTAGTAATAAATTGAATACGTTAAATACATAGGCATAAAATATTCATTTAACAATCTTTATGCGTCACAACTACCATACGAATTTAAATACTTTTTCTTTTAAAAATTTCTGATGTTAAAATTAGTTTTTAAAAGCTAAATAAATGTAAATTTACCCACACTTTAATTCAATGTTTTCTTCGAAATAAATTTTTTTAATTTCATAAAGTAGTATAGGTTAATTCCACGTAAATACATACCACAAGTGAATTTTATAAATATTTTTTATTCCAGTTGAAACTTTTATATGTGATTTAGAAAAGTTTGAACTGCAAAAATTTTACATCAGAAACTATTATTGTTTTGATCTGTGGCAACACTGAAGTTTCAAAGTGGCTGTTTTTTTTTAAAAGCATGTTGTATGGTTTTTCATCATTTTGAATTCTTGAATTTTAAGTTAAGTATTATTTTTTATCAGATTTGTTGGTAAAATTATTAAAATACACGATAATAACTATCTCGAAAACACATTTCAATCGGCATTTATAAATAAAAAATACTTAATTAGAAAGATCATCCCCTGTTTTAGCTGTAGTGTAAGTCACGAAAAGATCTAAACGTTTCTATAACTTTTAAAATAAGGCTTTGCTTCAAAATTTTTAAGCTATTTTCTTTCTGTATTAACTTCTTTGCAAATCCACGCCTTTAAATTTTAAAATAAAAAGCATTTTCTCTATTTATAAAACATTTTAACTTTGTAGTGTAAGTCACAACGTAGTGTCAGTCAAAGCATCTGTTTGATTTATCTATTGTAGATTAGTTATAATATTTGTAGATTTCTTATATTTTGATAATTTTGATTTAATATGGCTATATCAACAACTAAAAGAAAAAAGAGAGTAAAGGGATAGACTTTAAGCATGTGGTAAATTTCAAACCTTTAAAGAAAATTAGAGCAAAAACCACTTTACGGACAACACTTTAACTAAAAGTACACCATCTCTATTGCAATGTTAAAACCGTTAGACAACATTGAATGTCATTTCTCTGCCACCAATGTTGGCCATCTTTACCTTTAGTCATGAAAAAGGACAATTTGATGGACTTGGTGATACAGTGAGGAGGAGATAAAAACACCCACACATTCCAGTAAAATTGACCCACATTCAGCTAAATATTTTTTCACTTTGCATAAGAAATCTGCCCAAACATATCACTATTATACATTTCTAACAACTGTGTAAAGGGCAAAAAAGGTAGATTAAATGATATTTGCTCATCAAGGGAAAATAAATATTTCCGATTCCTGACACTCAAAAATTACTCTGATTTTAAAATTAAACAAATACCTACCTAAAACTGCCAATGTTTCATTAAATCCCAAAAAATACTACACGGCTGATTAAACAAATTTATATGTTGTAAAAGGAAATACCTCTTAACAAAATTGTGAAAATGAATTTGATGCTGGAAAAAGAGCTTTTAGTTCTTTTTGTAGGAAAATTATCGTTAAATATTTTGTGGGGCAAATGTTAATGTAAAGATGTTTATTCAATAAAACTGAAACATCTGCAATGGTCGGGAAGTCTTTTTGCGTGGCCTGAGAAGGAAGGTTTTTCAGACAATGCTACTGAAGAAAAAATTAAGAAATTACCAGAAACCAACTTTAGGGGACGTTGTGTAACTTTTTCTAACTATGATTTTACCATGTATGCAATTTTTAACTTACCATGTTCAAAACTATTTACATATATATTATTATTGCCAAAATATCCATATATGTGATACAATTCACTTGATGTAGTGTAAGTCACAAAATGAATGTAGTGTAAGTCACGCACAAAAATGTTAATAAATTATTTCCTATGATATTTCAATCCTTTTTTGCAATCAAATTATTTAGCTTTAAACCTTATACTTAAAATAAGCTCTGGTAGAATGTTGATTTACTGCAGTATGAAGAAGAAATTAGAGTTTATAATGATAACCAAAAATCGACTTCCTTTCATGTAGTGTAAGTCACATCAGGACATTTTTATTATTTTTTTAGTAAAATATTAAATTAAAAAAGTTTTTACTGATTGCTAAAAATACTATATGTTCAGGGTTAAACTGACATACAATATTTTTTATGAATAAATAGAAAATAATTATGAACTATGCAAACGAAATTTGTTAAATCGTCCGATGTAGTGTAAGTCACGCGTGGAAATGCCCTATAGTAGTTCAAATAAACTTAGTTTTAGCTCTTTGCACAATAACGGCAAGTGTAAGTCTTTTTAAAAATAAATTATGCGATTAAAAATACTGTTTTATAGTTAACTTAACTTATGAAAATACAAATCAGTACGCGATAGTAAAATGAATATTTTTTATGTCAACTTAATGCAGAATATACCACTCAGGCTTTTAAGTTACGCAAATATATCAAAGTAGAAATTTAAAAAAAAGGATTCCTTTTAATGTCGGCCATGAAGGTTTACCAAAAAATAAATACGGGTATCCTGAACAAATATTGTTTCATAAAAGGGAAATAAAAGAAAGGATCGTGAATGGTTTGTTGCTTTAGAAAACTTTTATTTTTAATTTTATTTTTAAATGCTTTTTGGCCGCATATTTTCTTCGAATTTTATGATTTTCACCTTAATAGCAAAACGAACATGTTTTCTTAAGCAAATCCTTTTTTATGTTTATTCTGCATATATTTTTTTGCTTTAAAATAATCAGTAATGTATACGAAACCAAGCTTGTTTAAACGACGTATTTGTATCTGATAATAATATGTTTCTCCGCATACCTACATTCAGTTGCATTTAGGATCAGTTTATTCTATTGTGTGGTATTTGATGATTGGGTAGTAAGGAGTCTATAATGATTTGCCTAACACAAACTTTATCCAATTAAGGTTTTGATAAGTGAAAAAAAATGCTTTGTATATATTTTTACAAAAGATTTATTCCCCTGCTATTAGCTTCTTTAACTGAGGTAAGTAAAAAAGAAAAATTATATCCAATCGAATTTCAAGTGTATATAAAATTCTAAAGTCTTATATAATATAATTATTTTTTATAAACAAGCTTTTTAAACCTTGTTTTAAATAGTATATCTAGATTATTTGCTATTAAATAAAGTAAAATTAATTTATATAGATTTTTTTTGGTGCTTTTCTTGCATATTATTTTCGAAATAATTGATTTAAATATCATATAAAATAAACTAAATCCAATAAAATTTATTTTTGATGAAATTGTACTTTTGACAATCTTTTGGATATAAATACAGAATATATCTTTTATGAAATGCAGAAACGCTCGTTTATTACATCTTACTGAAAAAATTGGTTTTCTTAAAGATAGCTTTGATAAAAACAAACGTACAATTATTTTATTATTTTGGTTGTTAAACGTAATTGACAGTGTATGGTGTAATTACATTATAACTCCCTTTTTCTTTTCCCCTTCTTAATTAAAAAAAATAGATTTTTAGTTTTTGTATTCTTTATTCTTTACCCTTAAATAAATCTCGAGATATATAATTTTAATTTATGTCATTAAATAGAGAACAAATATTTAATTTATTAAATACTTATTATAAATTAGCTAAGAATATATTGTTTTTGATAATGCCATTTTAATCGTCAAAAAATTATGGGTGATATGGCTTTTTTATTGTCAAAATTAGTTTAGCAATAAATAGAATTAGTAAGAACTTAGTTAAATGTAGTATATTTTCTAACGTTCAAATAAAATCTATTCAGTTTTAAATTGTGTACGAGGGTCTTCAAATAAGTAAATTTCAATTTGTATTAAATCTAAAATTGGAGTAAAAGTATAGGATTTTATAATTTTTTTGTTTTGTTAAATTGGGAAATATCATAAATGATCTGCTCAGTTTCACCGTTATTCTTAAAAACGCACACATTAATTTACAAATGCTTGCCTGAGACTCCTTACGCCCCAGTGGTGCATGAGGCCACGAGCTTCCTCAACCTCCTCCAGTCGAGGGCAGCTTTTCTGGTCAGTCCCCAACTTGCAAATCCTAGTTCGTTTCTTTCTTTTATTATCATCCACCAAAATGTCATTTTACGTCGGCCTCTTTTTCTTCGACCGTCAGGTGCCCACGTCAAGGATATTCTTGTGGGATCAGTTGGTTTCATTCTGAGGATGTGTCCAATCCATCTCCAATGTCTCTTTTTAATCTCGCTTGTAATAGGACAGTATTTTAGTTTTTGGTACAAGCTAATGTACGTAATGTTTTGCGGCCAATAAATTTTCAGAATTTTCCTAAAACATTTTGTCTGAAAAGCATCAATTTTGTCTACCTGACATTTGGTTAATTTCCAACTTGCACAGCCGTATAAAAGTGCCGATTTTACTGTGGCATTATATATTTCAATTTTTAATTTATTCTGAATATATTTTGCTATCCAAATTCTTTGTAGAAATCTAAAAACACGGCGTGCTTTATTTATTCTTAAGTTAATGTCGTCGTCTGTTCCGCCTTCAGTGGTGACTGTTGAACCCAGGTAGAGAGAGAGTTGAAAGAAAGTGCCACTTCTACCTCTTTTCCATTCAGATAAATTGGGTTTAGGTTACGGTTATTGATTTTAATGGCTTTTTGTTTTCTTCTCATTTATAACAAGGCCAACTTTTTGGCGTTTTCTTCCGGCACTGTTGTTTTTCTTTGCATGTCCTCTAATTTAGAAGACATCAACACAATGTCGTCAGCGTAGTCTTGGTCTTCCAGTACGCTATAAATCTCCATCTGATTCCAAGTTTTCGGTTTTTCATCGTTATCCTCATAATCCAGTCTATAATAATGTTAAAAAGGGTTCCTGGTAATAAGCACCCTTGTCTAACACCTGTTCGAATGTCAAAACTGTCAGTTGTGCAGTGTCTCAGGATAACTTGTCATTTGCTTCCCTTATACAAATTCCTGATGATAGATATTACTTTTGCAGGAAGTCCATAAAACTCCAAAATTTTCCATAAACAGACTCTGTTAATGCTATCAATTAATTAATGATAGCATTAATTTACAAAGCTTTCTAGTTACTAGTTTGTAATTATTACTATTGTGTTATAATTACAAACCAACTGTGTTATTAGTTACTTATACGTCTATACAAATCCATACTAAAAGTTATATGCATTTTCATGTTAACTTCATTTCTATCAAAATATAGTATTTTAATTTAACCAATGTAGGGATAAAATATTAAACAACTTTTTCATTGCAGTCTAACTCTAAAGATGTAGGCAGTTTTGAAGTTGGGGAGCAAAACCATGGAGTTTCTCATCTTTGCATAAACCAGCACTGGTTTAAAAATGAATTAATAGTTTGTGACATTAAACTAACCACAACCTTTGCTTGCATTGGAGCGATTGAAGGTGAAATTCAGCTATGCGAAAAATCCACTCAGAATGAAATTTTCGCCCCGGTTTGTGTTCAAGTATGAAATCTTGTTTTATTTAAAATACACACATATATGGATTAAACTTCTAAGCGTTGGATCCTGACTTTTCCGTACTTTCTTTACCCGTTTTCTAGAAATAAACATAAATTTCAAAATTTTATGAATAATGAATTTTATGGATTTATTGTTTTTTCATTTACAGATAATTGATTTTCTATACATATGTGGAATTTTTAAAAAATAATTTGATTATTTATTAAACTATAAAATTAACGCAATTTGAAAACAACCATACATTTTTTATGCATTTTCAGGCCGTTCAGAATGTTCAGAAAATTTTATTTCTTTTAATGTTTTTAATAATTTTTAATTCATTTGTATTACAGATTTTCTTTTTTAATGTTTTGATAAAAAAATTCTTTAATTTTTTTCTTTAAAATAAGAGGTTTGATTTTTTTTACAAATAATGCAATATATTTTTAGGAAAATTGCTTACTTTAATGGGTTAATTCAAAAATCTATCTTATTCTAGTCTATTTTACACAAAATTCAAATTGAAGATTTATTTTAACTAAAATGCTTCACATAAACACTGTGATGATAAGTAGCACGTTAATAAATTAAGTATAATTAAAAAAAAAACTTCTAAAATCGGGATATGTAATTTTTATTAAATTTGATGATAATTTAATTCGATGCTAAATTTGAGTTATGAATATAATTAAAATACAATTTTAATAGATATAACAATCGGAATTTTATTGGTATTGAGAGAAAATCTGTGACAGTGTGTAAAAAAGCACTTATATGTACTTTTCATGCATTATGCCTTATATTAATTATATTTCACTAGTTACGACAGTCATTATGCCATACATAATGAAGGTGTAGGGGAGACCGAGGCTAGTTTTCCATGTTTTCTCCTCTTTCATTGTATATATTTAACTTTTATTTATTTTGAAAAAAATAAGATATCATTGCCTTCTTCTTAACATGGTTATCTACATCTATCATTACTAATTTTCTTCAAACTATCTACATGTTTTGGCAGCGAGTGGTTAAGCTGGAAAACGTGCCCCGTATACGGGGTACTTTTTCCCAGACTGCCAAGAATTGATGGGGCAAATTTGCCAACGTTTCTTGGAAAGATTTAACACACTTAAAAAACATTTTGTCGTTTTTTATGTACATTTTATTGTAAACTAAAATAGCTCAAAAGATTTTACCAAGAATATAAGTAAATTATTTTTTAAAAACTCAGTTTAGTATACCATATTGTTATAAAAAGGTCATTATCATCTGGATCACTTTAAAATCAAGCAAATTGTGCAACTTCCATTGTGTAACTGTAGTTTGGTGCCCTTTTCCAGGCGTTGTCTAAAGTATTGCTAAAGAGTGCAAATGAAAATCACATCACATGCACTGAAGTTTGGGAAGATTGCTTCTCTATTTTCTTAGCCAAAAATTTACTCCAAAGTTTTGGGGTGCAACATGAAATAATAATATTTTACAAGGCAATTATTCACGATCTTTTTAATATTTAACTTTTTGGATGCTTTTACGCTATTAAATCTATTCTTGACAGTAATTTGAGCAACTTTTATAGCTTCTGAATGGTACAATTTCCGTCAGCTTTCTTTATATTGCTATGTAGGCAATTTTTAATCGGAAACAAAACGTTCTACTTTCTAAACTTAATGTATGGTTAAATTAATTGGTAATACCTTATAATTAATAACATTTGTGGAATATTCTAAAGGTTTAATCACGTTTATATACAAGGTATTGTTGGAAATCTTACCCCGTGAAATTTTGGAAAACCTACTGCGTCGCTATATTTTTACTTTATCAACAAAATTAGAGGATGAGGATTAGATGTTTAAGTTATTTTCAAAACAAGTACATATTTATGTATAGAGAGAAACCACATTTTACTATACGCAATGATAAAAAGTTGTAAGTTAATTGAAAGTATGTTTAATTTAGGTTTGAATGTAAGCATAAAAATCACTCAACTTTGAAAAAATTATAAAAACAGCTCTAACGAAAATATTACAACACCAACTGAACAAAGATTCTTGTAAGTGACATAAGCCGTGTTGCTTCATAAATCAAGCAGACTGTTGGCGCCCCCCAACGGCTTTCCAATGTAATGATTATTGGAAAACTTACCCCATGGGAAAACTAGCCCCGGTCTCCCCTAATACAAAAAAATACTTAGTTATGTTATTCGTAAGGTTTTTTTGAGTTAGGGAAAGTATATGAAAATTATCGCATTATGATTGTTTTAAAATGAAATATTGTTTGTAAAATAATTAATGTTAAAAAAAATGTATAAATAAAGTAAGTTTCAATCATAATATCAATTTTCTCGCGAGTATTTTCGTTTCCTTCATTTATGATTAATTATATTTAAATTCAACATATTCTCAATCATATCCTACACTGATACAATAATAAAAGCGTACAATGAATATTTATTAGTTTATTTCAATAAATAAAAAAAATAAATGTGTTAATTTTTTCAGGACAAAACTGCTCAGCTTATTACATGCAAATACAAGAATTTTGTCAGCGGAAATTTGTGTTTTCCCCGAAATACTTTATCAAGTATAAATAACGAACCCTTTAAAAAGTATAACCTGAAGCCACACATAACTTTCCGTGTGTGTAAAAATAAGAGAAGATTTGCTTGCTTTAACGAAGGTGACATCGAACTATGTGATCAACTAAAAGTTAAGAAAATCAACTATTCTGAAATTATATCTGATGAAAAAGATTGCAACTCATTCGAAAACTGTAAAGGATCAAATTATCCCGAAGGTCATAAGGGTTCAAAAAATGGGTATAACGACCAAAATTTTGAAATGCAATCAAAACCTCAAAGAAAATCATCAGATATTGAAAGCCAGAATAACACACTTCATCACCTTTTCTTAGGCTTTCATGAAACTAACCATGCAAGGTTATTCAAAGAAAATTCTCAGCAGCATTTAGAAAAAACAAATCCTTCAACATTCCAGGAAGAAAATTCTCGTAAGACGTCATCAGATAAAAACAAAATTGGCCTCAAAACATCAAAGAGCAGACGCCACAAGAAGATAGAGCATAATTGCGATAAAGGCGGGCGTGACAAAAATACAACTGGCGGGAAATACCGAAATTCTCGATGTAATAATGTTAGTTCTGAGATAAAACGTTCTGTATCTGAGAAGCTGCCAACGAATATTGCTAAATATGAAAATATTAATAAATATTTCCACATCTTAAAGTGTGAAGATTGCCAGATTGACAACGTGATTAAATTGGAAAACGACGCATATAACGTTAAAATGTGGACATTGCCTGGGAATTAAAACAAAATGATTGCTGTATTTAAACTTATTTTTTTGCTTTAAAATTGAAATAGAAATATTATTCTTTAATATTTAAAAAGAATTTTATTTGATGCTTTATGATTACAGTGCATAATTTATTTTTAGATTGTGATTAATACCAACATCGGGCTACCAAATAAAAAATACTTTGGTCTCAATATCATATAATCTTAGTTTAGTTATATAAGGGTCGCTGAATCTAAATATGATATCAATTATTCTCGACCAGTTCTACTTTTTGAGATATTGATCTTTTTTGTGACATAGATGTGTTCGACATAAAAAAAACGAAATTTTAATTTTGAACTTTTTTTTAAACTAAAAAAGTATGCGTTTCCTTGAAGGTTTTTGATGAAGAACGCGAATCTGGTTTATTTTCTCTATTTCAATTCTTACGATTTTGTCAAAATATGACTCTTTTTCCTCAAAAAAGTTTAAGTTTAATTGTCCCACTTTTTCTATGGAGGAAATTATTAGTAATATTTTTCGCAGTAATATTTTAGTAACGTTTAATGCATAATATATTTTAAATTTTTAGAAATAATTACTTCTAAAAAACGGTATTCCGAAAAACTGGTTCAAAACTGTTTTTTTAATACCGTTTTTTACTAAACAAGCTTGGTTTTACTCAAATACCAATTTTAACTCAAAAATCTATGTGTTGATTAAAAATATTCATAGTTTAATTATTCATAGATGAAACTTCAAAATTCAACTATGATCACATAAAAAAGTCATACTGTGACAAAAAATTCAGAAAAACGGAAACCATAATCGTTTTTAGAATTAAACTATGTTTTTGAACGTTAACAAGTTTAAACGCTCTAACGACAACTAACGACAATATTACAACACCAAACTGAACAAAAACAAGAAATTCATAAAGAACTAAAATAGCCTACTTTCCTGTTACTTAAATACTTACTGAAGTTCTAATCGGGAAAAAAACTAGGTTCCTAAAGTAAATATCATCAACAGTCGTTTCTACACTAGATTTATACACATTAGAAAAAAATCAAAACACAGCACCCAGCTATAATTTAAACTTCTAAAAGCCAAAATCAACTATTTTCCTTAATATTCTTTCGTAAATTAATTAAATATTATTTATCATATGCTCGTGATTTATTTGTAGTTCGAAGAATAATTAAATATTTCTTAATAACAAAAGTAATGAAACTACTCCGAACTGCATTAAAAAATAAGAAATGTAAATTAAAACTAAGCATAATTGCATGCAAAAGTATGCCTGGCCGCTTTCTTGGTAGATAATTAATGAATAATCAAAGAATCAAATTGTGCTACATTTTATGACGTCATTCCAAACTGATTCACGAAAATATTATTTTGCTTCAAATGTGTTTAAATAAATAAAGTTTCTCATGCCATTGTTGATTTGGCAACAGTGATTTAAATGACTCAAAATTGAATTTCAATGCTAATTCAATGGGAAATTCGCCGAAAGATAGTAGATTTAGTCCGTCCGGACGTACAGACAGACGGACAAAAAGAAATGAAAGTTGGGTATCTGAGGTCATAGCTTTCTAACAAAAAAAGAATTTTTAAGATCCGAGGGATATAACCGATTTTGGAAGAGGGATACGGACAGACGGAGAGACAGACAGACATACGAACAGACAGACAGATGGACATCAACCGCATTTCAATACCTACAGTGATTTAAATGACTCAAAATTGAATTTCAATGCTAATTCAATGGGAAAATCGCCGACAGATAGTAGATTTATGTCCGTCCGGACGTACAGACAGACGGACAAAAAGTATGAAAGTTGGGTATCTGAGGTCATAGCTTTCTAACAAAAAAAGAATTTTTAAGATTCGATGGATAGAACCGATTTTGGAAAGGGGGTACGGACGGACAGACGGACAGACAGACAGACAGACGGACATCGACCGCATGTCAATACCTACTTTTTTCATTTTTTTAATTCTTTCGAATTAAAAAAAGAAAAGTAGGCTAAAAATTGTGTGTGGTCTATGGCACGTTGCTTCAAAACCAAATCACCAGTTTTGGCTTCGCCTAACTGCTAATATTCAATATAAGGCAAGATGAAAAAATTACACTACCGAAAAACTAGCCAAGGTTTTAAAGAATTCATTGAAACTGACAAATAATATATTTTGTATTTTTATAAGAACAGCTTTTAAGTAAAATGGAAAATTAGGCATGAAGAAATATAATTTGAGAAAAGAAGATTTAAGTGCACAGATGAGGCCCAAAAACAACAAACGCATTAAAAAAAAGTTTAATAACGAGGAAATTGTGACATATATTATTATTTTTTTCTTTTATTAATTAGTGAGATGAAGAATTTTTAATAAAAGAAAAATTCTTTTTACGACAGGTGGCGTTTAAAAAAATGTCATTATGAAAAACAGCAGGCAAAATGAAATTTAAAAATTACAAGGGGTTAAAAGCACCTTTATGTAATTAAGATAAAAACAACGTACATATTTTATTCAAATTCTAGGGCAACTGCTTTTTCACATGTTCAACCAATGCAAATGTTAAATGTCTTGTTCCGGAAAATTGTGAGAAATAAAATATTTGCGGAAAACTTATTGTCTAAAGCATTTTACTGTTAACTAACGTTTCTTAGTTAATGAATTTTGAATAAATAATTCATTTAAAATAGAAAGATAAATTTTAAATTGATTTAGGATAGGTTTCAGACACATTTTTTGTACAAATAAAATAATAGCTTACATTATTTTCAAAAAATTTGTTCATATAATATATGCCAGAATATTCATTAATTAAACTTAATATTACTTTTATCATATTTAAAAAATTCCAAGATGCAAGGTTTAAAAACTGAAGAATTATATAACTTGAGACTGGATTTGGAATAAAATATGTGTGTCAAAAATAAAATAAAATTCATTCGGAAGCACTTAGAATAAATTGTCTGTGTCAATAAATCAAAATTTTGAATTTTTCTTTAAATTTACTTTTTAAAATTAATTTATTGCGATTAAATATTTACTACATTAATCAATAACTACTACTACTACTACTAATACTACTACTACACACACGGGTGAATACTCAGAAAACAAACTATTGGACGCAAAAAAAATCTCGAAAAAATATATTAAAGTTTTTGAAAATTTAGGATTTGAGTTACACTCAATAGCGAAAGAAAGAATCAATTCTATCAGGGAATTCATAACAATTATTCATAATGCGATCCCTTTTTCTTTCTATGCTCATGTCTGTTACTGTTAACTTTTTTTTATTTTCCCATCTGAAAAAATATCTGCAGAAAAAAAAGAAATAACTTCAGAACATGTTTCTTTATAATCACAAGCTGGTTACTATATTACTTGAATGAACTTTTAAACAAACAAAGATTGAGGAGTTATGAACACAGAAATAGCAGCACAAAATAATTTAGTGTGCAATGTATTAATTAGCTGTTATTTTATAAATTTTTCTTTAGGGAAGAGTGGGGGCTATTGGGACAATTTTTTATTAACCTCTGTATTTCAGCAAAAATACAAGAATTTTAATTTCTCTTTTTGCAAGCTCATAAACTGAACATTCGTTTACTTAAAAAGTCATTCAACAGATGTTAAAACATTTCGATATTTTATTTATGGGTCACTTTATACAAACATGTAAATGTCCCATTATCCAGCAATTAGGGTGCATGGCTAATGGGACATGTTAAATGTTGCTTTAATTAAAATTTTAAAAAATGGAAAAATAATCAGAAAATGTTCTGAAAATAAAATTTTAAAGCAAACACCATTTACATAATAAAATTGTAATTTTTAAAAATAAGTATTTCCCATTGAAAGGTGAAATATCCAAGTTAAAACTCAAAATCAAAGATGTTCGCATAATTTTTGTTGAATCACTGGAAATGAGAGTTTTGTAACTAAATCTTCGAAAATTTATCTCAAACTTGTCCTCTTTTTCAAGGTACGGGAATTTAAAAAGAACGTCTTTATCTTTAAATAGTTTACCCGGAGCTCATTGCTTTCTATTTTAAAAATCAATTCCAACGTAATAAAGAATAGTTTGCTTTCTAGCACATTTTACAACAACCAATCATTTATGTTCACCAAGCTGTGTTCAGAAGTAATTAATGAAATTGTAGGTGGAAAAATATGTCGTTACTAAAGCTATTTAAATTTTCTCTTATTATATGACGAAAAAAGTTCAAAAAGTTTAAAATTAAAGTTTTAAAAAGTTTTTGGCAACTTGACTGAATAAGATATTAGAGATTTATATAGATATTTCAATAGAAGCATGCAAAGCTAGGTTTATTCATGTCCCATTAGACCCCACAATTTCTGTCCCATTAGACAACACAGTGTTATATTATTTATAAATAATCAAACACAGAACCACGTGTATTTCACCACGGTATTTGACATGCTATATCTTAATATATGATATGTCTTATACTTAAAACTATAGTTTAAATAAATAAAAAAAATATTTAATACTTTAAAAGTGTAAAAAAGATACACTTTTAACTTACTTTGGATTCTCCAAAACAACAATTCTTCTCTTCACTTCAACACATGATTTTAATGGTTAATCTTTGGTTGTTAAAATGTGAAGTCTAACTGTTACAATGTAGTGTAGAAATATTTGTAAAAAAAGTATATTTTTCTCTACTTTTTGCCCCTTGTCCCTTGTCCCATTAGACCCCACTCTCTCCTAATTTTCTGTGTTTTGATAATTTATCCATACTCAAGAGTAGTCAGTTTAAAAATCATCACTCTGTAAATTAATTAAATCTTATTTCCATTGTTATTACTTTTACTTCTAAGTAGGTTACTCTTGCCTAAACACATATATTTAGTACTACAAACATAGTATAGTCCAGAAACAGTCAAACAAGATAACATAATAACATCCATGGACAACTGATCGTGTCTGTAGACATACAGAGTCCACGGACGTGACAAATTACATGTTTCATCTTTGTAAAACATGGTATGTTCATATATGAAACATTAGTTTAAAAAATTAAGTTCTTTGTATCTAGTTCTACACATCATTAAGTATGAAATTTTATTAGCTTACCTTAATTCTTTTTAGCCACCAACGTGATGCACCCATCTTGACATTTTACTAAATCTTAAGTTTAATGAACAAAAAAATGACTTAACAGCTAAAACCAAACTAATTTTTTGATTTTGCTATAAAATATGGCTGCATATGAAACTAAAATGACATAGACACTGCGTTGTGCTGCCACCTATTGAATTCAAGTTTTTGTTCACGTCTACGGACGTGACTGCAGTCATTGGGGACAAACATTGAATAGTCATTAAAATAAATACAAATTTATAAATACAGATAAAAATTGTAATAATATTTTCCCAAAATGTTCCTTTTATTAATTCTCAAATTTGAAAAGTGATTTCATATCTTATAAGTTAGATATAAACTGCCAAAGTCATGAAATTGAGGGTTGGGACAAACATGACATGTAACGCTACGTGGACTAAAAAAACTAGAATAAAAAAGAAAATCTTGTATAATTCCTTCTGTTCTATACTCTATGAGCTGTATTTTCGTTTTTTCCTAAATTACTTTGCTTTTAAAAGCCTATATTACTTTTAAAAGTGACGGGGACAAGAATGGTTTATTTTCAGAGTATTCACCCACACTCATGTATCCAGACATCAAATAACTCACATTGAAAAGTTTCTCGACAATACACTGACAATATCAACACCATCAGTGTAATAAGAGAAGTAAATTCATTTGATTAGCTTATAACTTATTCGGCCCTTTTTCTAAATTAGCATTGTTTTATTTGTACAGTTTTGGCATTGAGGTGTTTTGAAAAGATTGACGCTGGTTGCGAATTTATTTGGCCAATTATTTTTAGCGTTTAATAAATGATAAGTATCGAAGATAAATTTATAAATTGTCCTATTGTCGAATTGCGTCGAAATAGATTAAAAAAATGCTTATTAGAACGCATTTTAGAATAAGTAATAAATTAAGACCTAAAATAGCGAAGTAGATATGGTATGGTGGTTTTAGTGATATGATACGTTTTTGTGAAGGATGACACCAGAAATTTCGTAAATAAACTAATTATAAAATCGGGTCTTTGATACATATTGTTTACGAATTTTGGAAATTCTAGCGTATCATTTTTGTGAATATGTTTTAATCTATAACTTAAAAAAAAATTGGATGTGCTAGTTATAAAATAAACTAAAAAAGTTATCTTCTTTTACAAAAACATTTGACCAGTCTACTTATTCGTGAAAATGACCATTAGTATAAGGGTATGACTCCCGTTTAAATGGATTGATGATGGACAAAACATGGAGATTATTATGGATTACCCATATGAAGCCAGTGTTATCAAAAGATTCATTTTATCACAAAGTGTTATTCATTATTTAGATGGAGTTTTATTAAAATTATGTTTATTGTTTATTTTAAAACATTGTACGGAAAAAAACATCTGTTTCTTACAATAAATAGTTTTCTTAGAGATAACTCTAAGTTGGACAAATTTGTAAATGCTTGTGGTTGTCCAGGTAAGGCCACGCGGTTTGACAAAAAATAAATTGGGTTAATCCAGGGCCCAATATGGATCCCACATAAGAGTGCTAAATGGATGTCAACCAACTGTTGATCATTTGGAAATTGTGTGTATTAATTAAATAAAAATCTTCATTATTAAGATCAAGCGTACTTTCCTAAACTGTTAAATTCTGTAAGAAGGAATAGAAATTTATAAAAGTTGTTTTGATGGACATTTTGACTCTTTTATCTTTCACGGTTAAATAAAAAACTAAGGAAAAGTAAGGTCCCAAAAACTAAAGTGTTAACCCACTTCCGTTTTTGATTCATGACCTGTTTCCCAGATCATTTAGTATCGGGATTCTGATATCGATTGAATGGAATCGATAGTGCCACATTCGTCTATCTCTACCAACCGCTTCAACATTTTTCTCTTTCAATGGGATATCGATAATGATGCAGCGACTTTCCATTACCTAATAAGTATTACAAACACGTAATATTAGATTAATAGTAAATCGATGTGTATTTAGCTAAAATTTTCATCTAATTTGGTTGGACGGTGATCAGAATTACTATGGTTCATTGTCGTTCGGTACAGGTTAAATACCAATATAAAAATCCAAATAAAATGAGGTACATCATTACACTTAAATTCCGACAATGTAAGTGGATTTTAGAGGTAGACCATCATATTTATTGTTATAGATCTCCATAAACAGGTAATATTTTATTCATTAAGTCAAGAGATTTTTGTTTAGCCAAGAACTAACATGAATATTGAATAAAACACCTAGTAGGAAACATTTAATTTCCTTCATCACATTCTTCTAACGACATCTTAGTTGAATGTGCGAAATCTGTTTTATCTTCAATTTTAGTTGCTTTAACTTAACATTTTATAAAAAAACCCCATTTTATTGCTATACATGTGACGAAGATTTCTTTATTGTTTTTGCCATATTTTTAACTTATTAACGCTGGTTGACAAGAAGATTTCCGCGAGATAATAAAATATCTGCTTAAGGGAGAAATGGCAGCGTTGGCCAGTTCTCCCCAACTGAATTCTTCTCTCTGTGCCAATTCCATGAGAAAAATAATTTTCCAAGCCAAATTACTCCGTTTGTATTGGGTATTTTTAAAAACGGTGTTTTGTATTTGACAAATGTAGCTTGCTTATTGATCTCTACAATTTCTATATGACTATATAATTATAATTTGTTGTAAAATTATTTTTGAAAATTAAAAAAAAAATATGCGAACCAATTTCCAAAAATTATATTATTGAGCACTGTGAGCAAGCTACATTTATCACTGAAAAATCTTTTGTAAAGGTATTCAATGCAGCCAGCTTAATTTGGATTTGAAAATTATTTTTCCTTTGGATTAACGTAGTGAGAAGTCTTCGACTTCGAGACCCCCGGCTACCACTCCCATTCCCCCTTTAGTTTATCTAGATAAACAAAATATAACTCAAGCGAATACCGTTGTCTTGAACAATTTATTTAATACAAATTAAGCTATACAAAAAATCGTATAAAAAACTCAAAGTTAACGTTTTATTCGGACATTCAGGTGTTAATGGTATTCAGGAAGCCGTCATTAATGGGTAAATGCCACCAATCATGAACACAATTATGTTTCATAATATATAATACATTTCCATAACAATAATTAAATGAATTTTTAAAATAAAAAATAATCTTTCGCGTGCAAGTAATTTGCTATTTAAAAATAAATATAATAAATATATCGAACACTATGTAACATAACATTTAAATTATAGTTTCAATCAATTAAACTACCTTGTCCCGTGCTGGGCTAATAAACGTTTATACATCCTTTGGGCATATGTTGTCAATTACTAATAGTTAGTGTCCAAGAGAAGAGACTAGCTTGACACTAAACCCCAAGATGATTTTCAGTGCTGCCTTAGGGGTAAACACACCTGATCCAAATATAGTATATAACAGTTTCTCTGAACACGCTGTATTTATGCTTGGAGTACTTGATTCATTCGAAATATTTTCAACAGCTAAAATAATTTCAGACTCCTGTTATAGTTAGAGTAGACAACGTAGGTTAAAACACAATATGTTTGTTACACGCAAAGACTTTTAGTACAACATTACATGAGAACATAATTAATTTTTGAAATATGAGTAAGATATATTTTTTAAATTTTACCGACAAAAATACAGATTTAGTTATAAGTAACCTTTTTAATAACTTTTTGATTTTGCAACTCAATAAATTTAAACGCTAAACATGGGTTTTAAAGCTTAGACGAGTTATCTTTCATTTTTCTCATATAAAGCCCATATCTATTGATGTTCATTGCATTTCTAACTGCTGTTTTCAAATTTCACTGAACTGAATGATTAAGGTGACTTGTAGGTGTTACAAATACTTTTCCTAGACACATAAAAATGGATGTCTATAATGTGTCGATTCGTTTACGAAACATGAAAATTACACAGTATTCAATGAAACTTTAAAATATTTGTCTTACAAATTAATAAATGAAACTATGTTAGTCAGTCTTCAAATTAACACTTTATTAAAATCTTTTCTAAGCATCTCTTTTGACACTATTCCAAGAAGTTTTCGTAGATTCTGCCTTTCGATATTTTCCCAATACATTTATCCAGGCGCCATATTGGTAAACTCATCCATTCTATATATTGACTAACTGGTAGCTAATGTTTTTTTTTGCGAAGACAAGGAATTCAAGACAGATGATGGAACTTTTTAAAAACTAAACTTATGAACATTTATTAATGAAATATATTAAAAATTCATTACCCACTAACAATTTATAAACTTCTTCACAATATGTTGTCAAAACAAATACTTATACTACCATTTATTGCCAATTTTTCTACGAAATCAATCAATCAGTTATAACTTTTTATAGTTTAATTCATGCGTTAAGTATAAAGTGTTCAGTCAAACAATATAAAATGTTAATTTTTTAAAAATTTATTTAATTATACTTTAGGTCGTGCTTCTGAAGTTAATTAATTTTGAGTGGATTTTGTCTTGAATCTATTGGTAATTAATCTTAACAAGTAATGGAATTCAAGAGGCAAAACAAAATAAGCCAATATTCTGTTAGATGTTTCTTTATATTTCTAAGTACGTGTTTGGAAACTTTACTCTCTTTCTAAGAATCTCGTAATTAGAAAGAAAATAATTCGGAAAAATACAAGGCCACTTATTAATACATAATAAACCAAATTCTTTAGATTCCTTAATGCATTTTTGTTCAATACTACAGGAAAAAGAGCTAATGCACAAGGCATGTAGCTATAAATCGCTTCGAAAGATACATTCATCAAGTTCTTCTTTTAATGTGGTTAACTTGTAGGGTGATTTCTGTTTGAGAGAAACATATTTTGTGTTATTTTTCTTAAATATAAACAAGAATTGGGGAATACTCTGAGCATGAATTTAAAAAAATGAAAACTGTTCGAAATGTAGTTTAAATTATACTTTTGCCAATTATATCATTATATTTCTAAATAAATAAAAATAGTAAAATATTATATATTTAAAAACAATTAGATGATGTTTTTACCTAAAAGTCACATTTATTTTTAATAAATTTGTGTCTGAAATTATTTTTTTGTAAATAGTTCAGGCTTCTGTAAATTACAATTTGGACTATAATACTACAGTTAAGTACTATACTCAGTTCACTGTTTTACATGTCACAGTAGCAAATGGTAAAAAATGAAAAAACTAAAGCATTGAAACTACAAAATATGACATTTAAATATACATTATATTTTTATTTATTTATGCACTTACAAATTAGTTTAATTAAACCAATATTAAATCAATTCAAAACATTTTTACAAAGTGAATGTATCATATGAAATATTTGAATACATTAATGTATTCATTTAGGTTTTTAGCTTTTTGCCATTTAAAATATATTGTGAAAAATTTATTGAGCTGGAAAATTTTTAATAATTATATGATATTTAAACAATAATTAGGTGGGTCCGATTTAAATATGTATAACAACCATTTTGATGCTTTTAGTTTGAGAACCCATTTTTGCTTTTAATCTTGCAGGTAATAGTTTCAATGTCCTCTAAGTGCTTTTAGTCAGTATTTATTTGGTAGATCAAATCATTCAACCGTTAGTTTAACTTCTATTTTTAAATAAGATAAATTTACTTCATAATCGAAAACGTTTTGATTTTTAGAAAATAAGTCAATTTCAAATATGTTTTATTTTTATAACATTTTTCACCTGTGCTAAATAGTTTGTATTTGTCACATTTATTTTTGTTCAGAGTAGCTTTACAATAAAAATGGAGCTCGCGTTGTCTTTTTACTTATATCGAAGTCAAAGAAACAACTTTTAAAACTACTGTGCAAACCAAAACTATATTTAAAGTTTGAACAATTTGATATACACATTTCACAATTCTTCGAAACTTGATAACATGTCTACGGAAAACACAACATGTGAAAATGCGCACATAGTACGTAATCCAGTTTTCAATTTTTCCTGGGAAGTTACTAGGAAGTTTCCTGTTTTCCTAGGAAGAAAACTTTCAAAAATATAATGATTTGTTGCATAAATAGACTGATTTACTACCAGAATATAAGCAAGACACTGAAAGCTGGACTACATATTATGAAGGGACTGGTTTCAAAACTCATTATCCTAAGTATAACTGAGATACAGAGTCCGGTCCCGTTAATTAGCATCTTTTGATGATGATACGTTCAATTGGACGATGGGCAGTATTGGCAAAGAAGGGTCCAGATCCTTTATCTTAGTTATACTTCGGAGAATGTGAGTTTTGCAATTAGATCTTTCATATTGAATGTGAGTTCTGGGAAACATTATGATTGAGGTCAATATTTGTTAATTATGGTCCATATTTGTTAATTATGGCCCATATTTGTTAATTATGGTCCATATTTGTTAATGATAAGTTAAAACACATTTATTTAAACGGTAACTAAATATATAAAAATATTCTATTATCTGTAAAATAATGTTTGGTGATATCTAAAGTGTACTATTTTATGTTTGACTAATACACGAACTTCCGGATGGCCAATCTTTTAGTTACATCCTGATAGTTCATTCATTTAGATATTTATTAGTCAAAATTTTCGATTAAGAGAGCGCAGATATTTGTAAGTACTTGAGTATGTATATGCTTCAGGTTCTAAGAAAATTGTAATAATTTGGACGATTTATGGTATTGAATCTATTTATAAGAAAATCTATTGAATTTAATAACATACTCTTAAAAGATATGATAGGCTTGTTTATTACAATTATTTTTTTCAAAATCATTATAATCTAACTGCTTAAAGTAAAAGTCATTGTATATTATCAATAAATTTTATTGCGAAATGTTTAAAAAATATATGCGTTAGTATTCTTTAAAGTTAGGTTAAATATTTCAATAATCAGTTTATGTTTTATTCAACATTGAGAAATAAATTTTCAGAAAAAAATTGAAACACCTTGGATATGAAAATTTATACCCCGTGGCATAATTTATACAAATAACTTTCAAAAATTCTTTCAGCATATTTTGTTAAACTTTTTTTTGATTTTATGAAAACTCAAATAGTTGGGTTGATTTGAGTTGAATTATCGTGCACTCGAACTAGAGCTACTCAGGGTTATTGTCTACGGGCGAAAACTCAGCTAGAAATATTCAGATAATAAATATTACTATAAAATTAAATTTTAATAACTACAGCTTGGATACCAAACACATACTTTATATAACAAATAAAATCAAAAGATTCTGGGAAATCCAAAAGAAAAATGTTGGTATAGTTATATGTTTGCTATGGAAAATAAATTTTTAAAGTTCATTTAATTAGAGTCAGATTTATTTCATTAACTATTGTGAGAAAACATTATCAAAAATACACCTTTCCAGTGTCCCTAACAGATGCGGCAACTTTAGACTGTTCAGAATATGAACTGAAGTGCTGAAATCATCGTGTATCAAAGTTAGACTTTATTTTATTTACTGGATTTCTCTCTGCATTATATTAAGATATAATTATGAAAATAAAAATTTCTGCAGATTTAAAATACAACCGAATTGCGTATTGGCGACAAATTTATTACGAGAGCAAGTGCAATTAGTATTATTATTTTAATGTAATAGACGCTTAATTTGTAAATAATGCTTGACAAAAAAGATAAAATCAAGACTGGATCGGCGAAAGTGCATGAAGTTAGTGTTAAAACCTCTCAATTTTGGGCCAAAAAATCCGTTGTTCTAGGTCAAGAGTTAATATTTTGACACCAAATTTTTTGATCTTCGAACCAATAGCTGCTTATAATTTCTAATTGCTAGATCGTTTGTCTTGCGATGTCGCAGAAACAATGCTCACATAAGCTCCACTGTTAACAAAGAAATGCATTTTCGAAATTTTATATCTTATAACTAATCGAAACTTGCGACAATCGAAAATTGCAATCCTTGATAATTTTGAATGCAGAAGAGCTCTCTACTGCGGTAATGCCATTTTCCGAATCCGATTTACAGCCATCAACTCAACTAAATGGCTGAGTACACTTTTTTGGATGTTATTTCAATCCAAAACAAAAATGATAGCAATAGTACTTTCTTTGAGTGTTATACTGTTTCGTTGATTTACTTCGTGATTTACCTCGAAAACTCGGTTTACTTCGGAAATTGGGTCTTGAAATGTGACCGACATTTAAGTGTGTCATTTTCTTTTTTTTTGTCTCAAGTAATTGAATTTTAGCCAAAAATTCTGCATTTAAATTAGTATAATAAATATAGTTTTTTCTTTAGACTCATGTCATCAGCGATTTCCGGTAACTTGGATAACTTTGAATTATTAGAAGTATGGATACTAACTTGTAAAGTTGTTTTATTTATTAAGAATTGACATTTTTTTCGTCCGGGAGTCATTAGACAGCGTTATTATTGGTGAGTCCCTTCCATACGATATAGTGTGTCTCAAAAGTTTAGACAAAAGACATTTTGAGTCACAAAATTTTACTGAGAAGGTTTATTTGAAAAAATTTTTGGTAGTAAAGATCAGGCAAGTATATATAACTAAAAATATCATGAATCACAAAGAAAACAACCCAAAATATATTTTATTTGAATTAATTGTAAAAAGTACCCAAAAAAATCTGTCTCATAAATATAGAAAAAATCGATTTAATGAAATTTAAGGATCTAATTTCGCATTTTTTTGCTAGAATGGTATTTCTGTTTGGTATGATGAATTAAAAAACACGTTTTACCGTTGAATTTTAACCATTTTGTACCGGTCCTGGTCCAATTACATACCAGCAGCCAATATAGCCGTTTTAGCTCTTTTATGGGGAAATATTGATGGCAATTTGCGTAATATATTTCCCAATTCCATCTAAATAACGACTATATGCCTAACAATATATTACCGAGAAGTTTTGCCACCGATTCGTGCATGAATACATGTAATGACGCCTTTTTATGTAAAAAAACGGCAATTTTTTAAATTTAAAAGACCCAAAATTACAAAAAAATTGGTCTGTTGTGCACCGTAACACGATGTAGAGTTTTTCCTCCTTCAAAAAATCCAAAAAAGTCCCAAATTTTAACTCAAATCCACCCCTATAACATTCGATATTTTTCCTCAATTTTGCTAGAGTTTGGAAACACCGGTTTTTTCAAACCGGTGAAAAAAACCCAGTTTAACCGATTAGATAAAAACCGGTTTAAGGGTGCCCAAAATTCGGTTTTACCGGAACTTCGCAGAGAGGACTTCTACACAAGGGATATTGCTGACAGGCCTAGTTATTTGAAAGCGCGACATTTTCGGTTTTAAAGTAAACATTGCGTCCAATTCAGATATTGATCCGGATCTCGACCAAAAAAATGATCGACCTTTAAAATGAGTTTAATTAATAAAACTCATTTTTAATTATATAATAATTTAATAAATCATGTGTTTTCTCAGCGTTCCTGATAATATTGTCTTTATTTTAGCATTACATTAGGTTTTATCAATAAAACTCAGTTTTAATTAATAATCGAAAAAATATTATTTATTAAAAAAAGACGAAAAAGTTCTAATTGTGCCATGAAAAGGAAGTTATAGTATTATCTTTTTCCTTGCCAAACGAAAATCTGTATAATACTAGTCCCTACATCTGTCTCTCACACATAAAAAATACTTTAGTCAATAGCTATTCAAATACCATTGCAATATATTAGATTGTCCTTATTTTCACAATTTCTTCAAATAAAAATATACGATTTCTTAGCTGCCAAAAATATAAATTCTTAACTGTCAAAAACATTTCGGATTGCCGAAAGCTTCGGATTTCCACAGGTGGGTTGGTTGGCTTTGTATAACATCACACAACACAGTACCTCTTCATGCAGTGATTATGCTTCTTTATGACAGAGATCAGTATAACTAGTTAGAAACTCCATTCGAGTTACAAAAAATATTTATTATATATAAAATTATGCACTCTTCGAGCAAATCAAGAGTGATGGTGAATTAAAAAGCGTTGGTGACTTTTACACGCCTAACCTTTTCTCTAATCACGAGGCGTTTCCTCGTGAGTTGTGCCTTAAATATTTATCGCACTATTTTATTTTACACATTTCAAAGTTTGATTTGTAATATTTGATGGACGAGATCCTAATTATTCAATCGATTTAGGTATTTGAAGTTTCAAATAAAACTCAGCCGTATTTCTCGCTTTTTTTTAAAGGTGTAAAAATCTCTAGTAGGAGTTTCCTAGGTGTTTTGCCTCATTCAAGTCATGAGACTGGAAAATGGAAATAGAAAATCAAAGAAAGGAAAAATAATTCAAAAACTGAATTAGAAATAAAACCTGGAACTAGTTATAAAAAAACGGAAGTGTTAACTCTTAAAAACCGTTTTGGAATCCTGCTTTTACATCAAAAGTTTAAAAAAGTTAAAAGAATTAGAAAACCGGAAATAATTTCGTTAATTAATTTCTCAGAAAATATTAAATATTTATGTTTGTTAAGCATTATTAAGTTACTAATTTTAACTTATTTGTTTTTAATATTCATCATTCTAAAATCGAATTTGATATTTTTAAAAAAAACAAGGTTAAAAAAGTTAAAAAAAAGTCTTTACAAACAAGGTTTTCCTAAAACTTCACTAGTTCCTAAAGCACCGATTTTTTTAAATAAAAAGTTAACATGTTTTCAAAAATCGGTTTTTAGGTATCCTTAAACCGGTTATTTTCTTATCGGTTAAACTGTTCTTTTTCACCGGTTTGAAAAAAAACCGGTGTTTCCAAACTCGAGAAAAGCAAATTTAAGGAGAAATATCGAATGTTATAGGGGTGGATTTTGGTTAAAATTTGGGACTTTTTTGCTTTTTTGAAAGGGAGGCAAACTCTACATCGTGTTACGGTGCACATCAGACCAATTGTTTGTAATTTTGGGTCTTTTAAATGAAAAAAAATCCCGTTTTTACCAGAAAATGCGGCATTACATGTCTTCAAATGCACGAATCGGTGGCAAAACTTCTCAGTAATATCACCAATATTTCCCCGTAAAAGAGCTAAAACGGCTATATTGGCTGCTGGTATGTAATTGGACCAGGAATGGTACAAAATGGTTAAAATTCAACGGTAAAACATGTTTTTTAATTCATCTTACCAAACAGAAATACAATTCTAGCAAAAAAATGCGAAATTAGATCATTAAATTTCATTAAATCGATTTTGTCTTTATTTATGAGACAGATTTTTTGGGTACTTTTTACAATTAATTCAAATAAAATATATTTTTGGTTGTTTTCTTTGTGATTCATGATATTTTTAATTATATATACTTGCCTGATCCTTACTACCAAAAATTTTTTCTAATAAACCTTTACAGTAAAATTTTATGACTCAAAATGTCTTTTGTCTATACTTTTGAGACACACTATAACATAGCTTGGATAACATTAGGCTGGCATGTTTAAAATATAAAAAAAACTTAATTCATGAAATATAAAATAGTATATAAAGTAACTAAACGAAGAAAGCTAAATACTAAATACAAGTAGTTATTTACAAGGTAAATAGTTTTTTTTTTGCAGGATTGTTTTAGTTGCCACTCTTAAGCTTTTCGACACGATGGAACTATATTGTAAACGTTGAAAATATATAAAGATTTCAATCAATTTTATCTACGATTTCTGTCATATTGTTTCACATAGTTCATATTAAAATATATATGCCATTTAAATATATTTATAAAGAACAAAATCCAACTTTGCTAGCCTATAGATAAATTTTTGAAATCTTTCTAGCAAATTCCGGTCACGTTTTATGAAGCACTTTTCTCTGAAAACTGGTGCTGAATACGGGAATCTCGGTGTAGGTAATTTCGGAGTATGTGTTCTAAGTCTTTGTAAACAATGTTATTCCCTTGAGGGAAAATGACACCCAATTTTCCTGCGACTTTCGGAAGATAAAGTTTGCATTTACCTTTTATAAATCTCGTCCCTTTCAATTATTAAAATGAAGTCTCGAATGTTGCGGATTGTGATTGAAGGACAAAACATCAGTATATAAAAATCGAAGTTGTTAGATGTAATGGCTAAAGTTTTTGTGTCTGCATTTGTACGTAAAGCAATCAATGCTAGTTATAGTTTTACTACCCTTTGCCCATTAGAACCCATTTTTATTGATTTTTCAAAATATTTCAAACTATTTATCGAAACTAAGGATAAAGAAAAAAAATCATAATTGTTCCTGTTGGATATGATTAATGTGCTAAGATAAATGCGCTATATGTAATTACTTATGAAATCGTAATTATATTTTGTTAGTATGAAAGGCTTTTAATAAACAAAACTCGAAAATATGTTTAAAAAATATATTTTCGTTACATTAGTTAAAGTTATTCTTAGTTTTCTTAAAGTTATTTTTAAAAATCCAATTGTTTATTTTTTATTTAGGCTCAACAGTTTTTATATTTAGAAATATATAAGTTTGAAATGAATGGTGTGAAGTTATACTGCACGTGCTTCTACTAATTTTCTTATAAAGCGGGAAATTTCAAACTGCATTCCAGAAATTTTATGACTGTATATTTCATCATTGGCTTCCAACACCTAAACATCAGCTAGGACAGATCACCCAACTATAATTACTAAAATTTAATATTTTAAAAACTTTAATATACTCTCTTTATATTTCAAAATATCATGTGTATCAATTTGTATATCCTATAGATAGTTTGGAATTATTTCAAACATAAATACTTACATCAAAATAAACTTTTGCTTAGAAAATATTGCTAAGAAACCTACTTCACACATTCTGCCATAATCCATTTCTTAACAAATCTAATATTTGATACTTAGCCAAGCATAGATTGTATCCTTATATCCCAGATAAAATTACAAGTTAGATTGGATCTCACAAGTTTCTATAATCAATACACACAAGTCCGAGAAACTCCGTAATGATTAGAAGTTAGAGTGAGTCTGAATAGATAATGAGTTGCAAGATATTTCCTGAAATTTTATCAGATCAGTCGATTTGGTGACTGTGCTGATTGTATGTTATTAAATACTTAATTGTAAATTTTATTATACTTAATAATGGTTAAAATAAAGATAGTATTGAACTGAAGCTGTCACTTATAACCGTTTTCACACCATATTTAATTGTTAAATTCAAAATTATTTATAGAACACGTGCATTTCTAATTTGACTCACAGAAACAAAACCGACGGTATCACTTCAATTAAAAACATATTTTATTAATTATTGTTGATAATTTCGGTTATGGTAGGAAGAATAAAAAATATTGGCCATACATAATTACGTTTGAACTACAAATAGCATTTCTACATTAATGAATATCATTATTATATATAAAGTGCTAAAATACTTTTAGCTAAAAAGTTATGCACACATTTCCAAAAAATTAAAATTTAACGTATTTTTTAATTAAAAACTTTTTTTTGCTGTAATGCTTCGCCTTTGGCCTAACTGTTTTGATTGATGATTGTCAAGCATAAAAAATTCTATTAAAAGACTTAAATAAAAATATGAAAGGTATAAGACTTTTCTTTATCGAATATTTGAGTTTATTGTATGTAGCAAGTTTTATCTGGAAATTATGAAATTGTAAGTTATTAAAGTGTCATGTATATAATACATACCATTTACATTGAAACACAAAAATTTTGATTATTTAAACAACTAGACTTAACTGTTTGCAATTATTAGTTTGCTGCTTTAAAAATATTATTTATAGTTGCATTTAATATTTTCAACATATTAAATAATTTATCATTGATAATCGTTTGAACTAACTTTACCAGCAACTGCCCTCTGAACAAATACAATTTCAGTAAACCAAATAAACCATTAACTTTGATTAATGAAACGTAAATAAACCTTTTCAAAAATGTTACTCAAAATCGAAGCAAACTAAAACATCAACGGATTCAAATAATTCACAATATATGTGTAACTGATCTCTACAACCATGAATAACGATTATGTGTCAAACAGGAATAAAATAAATATCCAGGAATGGAACCAATACGTGTGATAAAGCGTTATGATCAAAATGAAAAGCGTGTGGAACCCACTCGTCTTTCTTTCATTGAGTAAATATTTAATCACTTGAACGTACGGATAAATTACTTTGGACAGATTCTACATTGCAATACAATTCACCAGTGGATGGTTTGATGGAGTTTTAACTGGCTTTTTTATAGCCTTGAGTCCACTGTGGAAACTAGTTATTCTTCCAAATTAGGTGTGTTATAAATAACGATACCCAACAATGCGAATAGCAGAATAAGCAATATCTATAGCAATATCGCTTAGCAGAAAAAATAGTTTTATCTCCGTTCCTGTTATTTAATATTTTTTATTTCATTAAATCTATGCTATGGGGCTTTATTAATAAATTGGGGCTAATTATTAGCTAATTATTCCTCATCAAACGAGAAAATACTTTGTTAAAAAATAAATTATCTCCTGAATTATTCATATTCAATAATTCCAACTTTATCACCATACGCTAAAGAAGTTTATAAAACTGAACGAGGATACTGTTTGCTCTAATTAATCGCCAAAAAGCAATATAAAACTATAGTTTTTTATTTCGTATCCAAATTCCATCGGTTATAAAATTTCTTAGCTTAGAAAGCATTAAATACTCTTCACTTCATTTGGCTTAGTTCTAACGTTTCCGGATATTTATTTACTGATATACGTAAGTTTCTTAGTTTTAACTCTTTAGAAAACATGCATCTATCTACCACAACCAAAGATTTAAAATGGATCAGCGAACGAAGTATTGCAGCCCCAATTCAGCCGAGTAATATATGCAGCAACCGTGTTGACGTAAACCAAGCTATAAAAATACATTGAGAAAAAACACAAACACCAATTGGTAAAGCTTTAATATACTTTCGTGTATTTCAAATGCATTTTCTCTTACAAACCAATTTTACTTAGGATCTGTTTGTCACTTAAAGCTTTTTCAAACTATTTTCCATCATCCAAGCTTTTTCAACCAACGCAAATGAAACACTCCAACAATGCGGTAAAGCCATCCAAAATTAATCTACCTGGCACAAAAGAAAGCTGATAGGTATTGCTCAGATTTCAAAAACTTTTTTTTTTCAGGGGTAATGTGCATTTTTGCGGTAAAAGAAAGGAAAATGTATTTTTTCGACACTATATTAGAATTTATGAGGCTCCAGTTGAATGATCAGGCAAAACATGCACCTCTCGATTCGTCTCTATGCAAGTTAGATTTATTTAATAAATCTTAAAAATATTATTTTTCTTTTTCATCATTTGGCAGTTCTGAGTATATTTGTAAGTAAAATGCTCCCGTGTTGTGTTATGGTTTTATTATTACATTGGGTTATGGTTTGGACATAAAAAAATAACATGCTTTGTAACATAAATTTTATTAATAAGTTTTCTATTAATGAAATGATTAATATTTTATTAATAATGAAACTAATTTATTGAATTATTTTCCTACTTTTGAAATAATATTTTACAAAAATATTTGTATATTAATGAATTGTACTTTTATATTAAGTCGAAAAAAAGTATGCTGCATTCAATATATAAATTTACCTAATTTAAACCATGTTTAAGTTTAAAACTTAAACGTCATTAATTTGGTCTTCATGCCTTATAAAGTTTTACCTAATTATTTATTGATATATTTTAAATAACTATACGGAAACATTTTTAAAGTTAATTTTCTTAAAAATCTCAAACTTTAAATCTGATTGTCTAGGTTCATGTTTCATACGTTAGAGCTGGTTAAATATTTTAAGAAAGTTTTCTAAAATAACAAATTATCACTGAACTGGAGTTATTAAAATAAACTAATTTTTTGAAACTAACTTTTAAGTTCCCTTCACTTTAAGAATAAATTTTTCAGAACAAACTTAAAACTAAAATTAAAGAAAGTTTAAACTTTGAAACTTAGTAATTATAATGTTAATATTACAGTTATTGAGTGTACTTTACTCTTTTGCCTAACTTAAATTAACTAATATTTATTAACTTAACTTATATAATATAAAATTTCAAAGTTAAGATTTGCTTATTTTAAAAAATTTTGAAGCTGAATTTTGTAAGATTTAATTTCTAATCTACATCAAAATACCTTTGTTATCCCTAAAAGGTTAGTTCAAAAATCTCCGGAATCATTAGACGAGATTAAATATATCACGCGCGGAATCTAATTTCCTTCAGATGTTTTTAATAAAGAAAACAATGACTTGTTATAAAGTGTGACGGACTAATGATGAAATAATGCTTTCCTAGATAATTACGTCCTTCATTATACACCTCCCAAATTGCCTGAGTGAAATACTATGAGCTCTAATGATGCACGCTTGAAGAATAATAACTACACAACCTTTTAGTAGAATTTTTTTTGGTATCAAAATTAGCATTATGCAAAAGGTCTGCAACATTTGACAAGCAAAGGTATTTACAGAAGAAAAGCCACTGAATAATATAATTATTATTGTATTATATACGTTACGTAAAATTCGCATATATTTAATTCAGTTTTTTTTATTATAACTTTTTATCATAAATTTGATCCAACTCAGCAGTAAATTAGGAACTTTGTTATTATTATAATTACTTAAAAAAGATTTAAAAAATAATAACGATCCAGGTGAAGAAGCTTGTATTCTTTTTAAATATAATAAATGTACATTGACCCGAAATAAAAAGAAAAATTATCACAAATAATCCACAATCATTAACTGGTTAATAATATAGTCTAAACTGTTGAAAAGTTTGTCCTTTGTTTTACCTTAATAATGGTTCCTAGTATAGATGCAACTTCAGTAAAATATTTCGTCATATTTTTAGTAGGAACGGATGAACCATTTTTCAGGTTTTAGAAACAAAAACCTGATAAATAGCTCGATCAAGTACTGAAAATAAGGTGAAACATTTCACCACAGAGTCGTTTTAGCTACTAGGAACCATATTGTTTATGAAACCAAACGTCAAATTTTTAACAGTCTACTTAATCTTTCAGCAGTTAACTTAATAATATTATTTATACGGCCTCAACAGGTAACAGGTAATACTACAAACCAACCAAAAAATAAAAAATAAGATTTTAGTTAAAGAATTAAGGATTTTATTTAGGTAGACAGAATAAAAACAACGCTTTTAAAGAAGATTTTAAACAAGGAAAAATGCAAATGTTTTTCTATGCAATTGTTTCTTACCTCAAAAATCGGCGAAATAAAGAAAACAAAATGAAAAATCTGAAGTAGAAGCTAGTTTTCAATGCTTCTGTTGGTTGCCTGTTGGGAAATCTAAAAGTTTAGTACGAAAATAAATTATGCTTTGTATTCCGTTTGGATGGCACTTGATTTAAGTCTTGGAAACGTCTTTTTTAACAAAAAACTAACAACAACAAATGTATGAAATAAGGAAAAGGAATCCAAGCATTTTGAATGTTTTATTCATTTAAAAAATGTACGAATTGTGTCAGCTTGAAAGTTTAAAAAATAATTTAAAGTTGTTTTAAATTCACCCGATTACTAAAGTAAATGTTTTATAAAAATATAAATTTCTGGATAGTTAAATAGCCATTGAAAAAGGATAAATAGTTTCCACTTAAAAAGTATTACTTGATATAAGTAAATGGTACCCTCTTGCCTCGTTTAATTTATTACTCTTAAGGATATTAAGAAAAAAAAATTAATGAAAATGATATTAAGTAAAGCAAGTGGAACATGAAAATGATGAAAGGAGTTTAACAGATGTATAAATTATATTTTATGATATAATATTTGAAATAAAAGTACGATAAAGTGATCATTTTAAGTAGATTGTTCGATTTGAAGCGTTCTTTCCGTAATAATAGCTAATTTATTTCGTCATAAATTATTTATTTGAAGAACTTAAATTTATCGTATAAAAATTGAAAAATAAGGTTTATTCTACAGTGTTTTCTTTATACAATATTAATCATAAAGGATATTGTCGAAGCCGTTTCTGTTCAGTCGTTTCTATACAGTAAAACATACAAAAAATACAGTTAAAATACTACAGATAATATTACGTTAATTGTAAATACGTTGGTAAGTATTTTCAGAGCTTTAATGCATTTTTCGGTATTTGAAATATGCGTTTTGGCCTTTTGGTAACAAAAATCGAATTTTCAATGCATAGTTTAATATGCTAAACTTTGTTCAATTTCCGTTTCTGAAATATGATTTTTTTATGGAAGCACACACTTAGTGTCTGTCACTATTAAACGAAAACAAGAAAAGTGTCTTTCAAAATGTAATGTTCCTTGGTATGCTTTAAATCGTAATAAAATAATTATATATTTTGTAAATAATATATAATTTTTAATTCTTACTACTTAAAATTGCAGCTTCATTTTACAATATTTACAGCCTGACTAGAATGGTGTGAATAAAGATAATTCCATTAAACCAAGGATTAATGCTTACTTTGAAGTCGGTTTCTTTAAACAAGATTAATTTTTTTAACACTTCGCACTAATAATGTACTTAGATTTTTTTTTTCTAGACAGGGTGATTTTATAGACTTTTTGCTCTTCATAACGGGTGCGGGTTCGATTTCCTCTTTCGCCCTGGGTGTATATTCCTTTCTCTGTGGCAGTAAAAAATTCTTTATGTGTCTGTCTTACTTGACGAAGGCTTCATAAGCGGTTCTGTGATCAAGCACACAAGCCAGAATATATATGTACCTACCCCCCCTGCTCTTCTTGTAATAAATGGATTGTTAATTAAGAACAAAACTATATATAGCAAACAATCGATCCATATATTAGCTGTGACAGTAAATCTAAGTCTTTATAAACTGCACTACTTAAGAATAAACAAGTTTTGACATATTTTTTTTATGTAGGTTTGGTTAATCCATCTGTAACCCATTAACAATCAATTTGTGAATACCATTAACTTCTTCATTACCGAATAAAAAGTTTAACTTCAATTTTTTTAAATTCGTTTTTCGTGCAACTTAATTTCTAATACACTAATGTTTCAGCACAATGGGATACATTTGTCTTATACTTTGCATATTTAGATAAACTTTAGCAAAAAGCTTATTTTCGCATAGATAACTTGCTTGCCAGTCGTCATTGATGAGTTAGCTTTAAATATAACTCGGTTTTATAAATTATCACTTAAATTTAAATTTCTATTCAAAAATCAAAGTACATTCTTAAACAAAATTGTCCTTATCTATCCACCATTTGTTTACCATTGAATTTAACATGTGTTAAAGACCGAAATTTATCGAAACCTAATTAATTAGTGGTCGTAAATCATATTATTTTTTTTCTAAACTTTGATTTTCCTGACACTGCCTTAATACTTAATTCATGGAAAAATGGTAATGCATAACCATTTTAAAGTTAATAGTTCAAAAATTAAAAATATTATTTTTTAGCGCAAATAAAGAATATAGAAATTTATTAATGAACTGTAAATTACAAGTATTTTTTTAATTATTTATCTTCATTTCGTGCTTTGAACCACTATTTATAGAAACAAATTGATAATAAATATTCTTAACAATTTACTACAACTTTCCATTACAATTTGATTCAAGGCTAGAAGACTTGGCAAAATCAAAGATGGTGTGATAGTTATTACTGAATTCTGGTAGTCTTTACAATTTGTTATGCTAAATTTCAATTATAAATGCTAAATTTTTTGACAGACAGTTTCTTAGTAGTGAACTAAATATTTATAAAGGCCAAACTTTATTTTTGTAATTTAAATAGCATTGCATTTAAAATCACTTACTTTTAAACAATCTTTTTTGATTAATAAAACATTAGGAACAAACCATAAGGACAATCTTGAATCATCCCGAAATACTGAAACTAAAATTCAAACCCAACATACATCATTTATAAGTCGCATTTCATACAAAACCAACTACTATTAATATTAAATTCCCGATGCATGGGCCCAGTCCAACGGTCGGACATTGTTTGGAAACTGCTGGCAGTTGTGCGGAAGACTCCAATAAGCCAAAAACTAATTAATGAGCGGCCAGTGGATTAATCTGCCCTTTCGGATTCCACGTTAAATATTTCAGGAGGCTCTATGGCGATCGATGGTCGTCTTTCCTTTGTTGATCACCTACAGAAATATCTAGGAAAGGTTGCTTGTTAACTCAACCAGCACAATTCACTTACGGCATTAGTTCTGTGTGTGTTCTCCTAGACTTTGTGCCCCGGCATGAGTGTAATTGCTGAATTACATCCTGCTGGTTGTTCGCTTCCGTAAGAGAAAAGGCTCATAGCAAACGTTTGAAGTACATTAAATTACTCGATAATATTGTTTTAAGGTTAATGTAGGAGAATGCTCAACGGCAATCAAATCTAAAGTAATTTATATTAATAAGCAAGATTGCTTTAAGAGTTGTGGCAATTGTCTAATGTATTATATTTCAGTACGGTTGTGAGTTTCGTTTTGTTCTGCATAGATATTAAGGATATTTATAAATACACTTACCATCACCATTACAATAAATGCTAAATATATTTTTGAACTCGCAATAAGTTGTACGATACCCGAATTTGAAATGTTTTCAAAATTATGGATAAATGTTACAGGAATATCCAGGATTATATCAAATTACAGAAATTCCTTGGACTGGTTGCTTGATAATTGAACCAGCACAATGAACTTATGGCACTGTTTCTGTGTTTTTTCTACACGGTAAAAAAAATTCTGCAAAAATACAGTATATTAGCATATTTAGCTCATGCACACAGCACATTCTGCTGTATTTTATTACAGCTGGTGCTGTAAACAAAATTCATAGAACTTTTTTGTGATTTCTTAGCTTGCGCATGCTCAGACGCTGTAACCGTAGTCACACTCTCAGAAGTGGATACTCAATAACTACAAAATTTTCTTTAATTTCGACGAAACCGTTTAGTGGCAAATAAATGCTCCGAGTTTTTCTCTCCTCAAAGTGAGGAAATTTGATCCGTCATTTTTATGAGGAATCGAATTTCGTCGAATCTACAGAAATATTTCGTCATTCTAGTTTCGATAATTTTTGAGTAATTATTCTTGATTTGAGAGTTTATCATCGTCATTTTTGAGCATCTGAATTTTTTAGTTTTTGATAGTTCTAGCATCGTTAAATTGAGGATTATTATTGTTCATTTGAGAGTTTAGCATCATCATTTTTGAGCATATATATTTCGTCGTTTTCTGTCGAGTTTCATCATATTTGAGCAGATGCATTTTTTAAAAAACTTTTTAGGACGTTTTATAGGATTTGACTACATCATTTTTGTTATTAGTATTTTTCAGACAAATGTAAAAAAAAAAGTTTTAATTATTTTCCACAATTGTCTTTTTACGAACTCGCATCCATCGATGTAAAGCTTTTGGAATATTTAAGGCATATTATTTAATACAAAATTGTCTATATGCACGTAAAACTATAACATCTAATATTTATAAAATATTAAAAACATTCAGAGTGTGTTTCGGAACCAAAATTTGCTTTGAATATAAATTATACATTTTATTACATTCAAATCTAGCAAATACACTTTTAAAATGTTCATTTATTTTTACAAAAAAATAATATACAACTTCCTTTAAATATTTATATTTATTTATCAATATGAACAAAAGTTTCGAATTTTTTATATACATATATATATTGTTTATATGATGATGGTGCCGATGGGCTGAGAACTGCTGGGCAGGCTGGGCACTTGTATACTTCACAAACTGCTGCGTAGAGTTACCTGCTTCAATCGTCAGTACTTCAGTCGTATCATTACAGTAGTTTTGTCTTCTAAAATATATGACACATTTAATCTATTTTTCATAACTTAATTGGGCCAATACTTATAAAGGTGAGTCTAAAAATATAAAAAACAGCTAAAACAACTAATATAGGATTTGTTCAACTTACAATTTTAAGTCGAAGTTTAATACATCGAATTTACTGAAATTTTAAAATTTTAGGATTTTTTGGGGGGTGGAACAGTTTTCTTAGATATGCATTTAAACTATAAAATAGTACACAAACTAGTGGAATCGAGAAAATTTATGGTGAATATTCTCACATGGCCCTATTTGAAATACACTTAAAAAACTTTCTTAATTATCGTTTTTACAATAAAAAAAGTATACTATTATAGACCGAGAGATCAGAGCCTCCAGACCTAAGTTATTTTCTCATGAATGAAATGTATCGGATTAGGTTCTCCTTTCATTTACTTTTAGAGTATCCATACCCGTTAGAGTGGATCGACGGCCAATTTACAGGTATCGGGTGCAAAAAGTAGGTAAATTATAAGTTAACTTAAGTCATTTTCTCAAGGCTGATTTTTACGTATGTTTTAGAAAATATTGTTAAAAGTTAATAATCCCACATGCCAGACACTTTCCACCGGCCGAAACTTTTGTCAGACGCTTTAAACGTCCTTGTAAAGTTCAGACTTTGTCCCACGCATCTGTTGGCTCGATATGGCGCTACGTATTTTCTAACCAAACAAAAATTAATTAAATTGAAATGACAAACTTTCTTCGTAGGAACTGTAATTATTAGTTACTTTTATGGTGACAGAAATAAAGCTGAGTCGATTGGCAATACAAGCGAAGAAAGATTAACCTTTCGATTTAAATAAATTTTTGTTTAGTTGGAAAACTCGTAGGGCTATATCGCGCCACAAGATGCATGGGACAAAGTCTGAACTTTACAGGGACCTTTAAAGCGTCTGGTAAAAGTTTGCGGAAAGGCCTGTGGAAAGTGTTTGGCAGATTGATTATTAACTTTTAACAATATTTTCTAAAACATACGTAAAAATCAGCCTTGAGAAAATCACTTAAGTTAACTTATAATTTACCTACTTTTTGCACCCGACACCTGTAAATTGGCAGTCGGTCCACTGTAGCGGGTATGCATACACTGAAAGTAAATGAAAGGAGAACCTAATCCGATACATTTCATTCGTGAGAAAAAAAAATTTGGTCTAAGGGCCCTGGGCTCTCGCTATATTATTCTTGATGCTAGATCACCGGAATCAATTGGCTCAACATAGAGCGATCAAGTAGTTTACCTAATAATCTACACATCTATTTAACAGTATTAACACAGAACACACATAAAAATATACAATTGATTAAAGAGCAAAACAAACATACAATCACATAATAGAGTTTCCAATAAATTGAAATGCATTTTAAATAAATACAAACCTTTTGTATAAATCTTTACAATGAAGAACTTCGTGTTTTATGGTTAGGTAGGTAGGTTGGTACATGTATTTTCCGGTTTGTGTGCGGGGATCGAACCCTCACCCGGTACACTGCGCAAACTGTTAGCGTAATGGGCTGCGATCAAGCCCACTAGGCCATCCGATCTGTAGTTTCGATCTGTGATTGCATTCAAACAAACCGCTAAGTTCCAATCCCAGAATGCCATGGTGTTAGATGAAATAATGAGATTCAGTTTCCTCAAAATCAAGATACAGAATCGTCAAATCAAGAACGTTAAAGTGAGGATTCGCGTATCCTCAAGAGTCACGTGATATTTTGACGAAATAATCCACAAAAGCAACGAATTAGGCTTGAGGATTGATGAATCGTCAAAAGTGAAAGTATTATTTCTGAGAGTGCAGTGATACGCTTTTCTACTAAGTGGTGATTTCAAACTAAATCGTGTGCTTTTTACCTTTGTCAGATTTGTTGGAAAATTTCATGTTGGTATAACATTTTCCATAACGTGGATGTGTTACTACTGAATATATTTTGAAGTTCATTAAATTAGTCGACACTACTGTTTAATTGATAATAGAGGGAAAGAGCATATGAAACGTTAGGTTATTTGAATTACTCAAGATGATTGTTTTAAGAGTTGCAACAATTGTCGAATTTAGTATATTTCTGTTAGGATTGGAGTTTCTTACAGTTTTGCAGTGAAATTACTGAAATTTAAAAAACAGAAAGACTATCACCATGAATATGTGTAAGATACATTTGGACTTACATTTAGTCCGATTGATGAAAGAATGCTTGAAACCACAATAAAATAATTGTACCATTTCAAATAATTTCCCGATGGTATTTCACTTTTAGAAATAAGATGCTTGAGGGACAGTGGTGTAAGATATACAATGAGGGTTACTTCATTTTACGGTATCTCATCATTTTATAGTAAATCATAGTTGAATATGATATCCAATAAAATGTGTTTAAAAAGTAAAGTACTGAATTAGCTTTTAGCTTGTTAGTTAATTCTTTTTTAGTTGTTATTATGACTTTAATGTATCTCGCAGATTTGGATATTTTTCCATAGGAAGACTAGACGAATATCTAGGAAGACAGAACGGATAACGAAACGAATATCTATATTTTGAGTTGTACTGGTTTATTTACCTTCTTTCCCTAAACCTAAACATGGAATCATTCATGTGTGTGAATGCGGCTTAGGCCGAAATTTGACTGAAACGCAACGTGAACGATTTGCCTGGAAATGGATGGAGTTTCGTAGATTTTGTGCGTTTAATAATTGACCTGGAGCAAATCCTTCGGTTTCGAATGACATCACGCCACGATTGGTCTCAGGCCATTCGAGAAATCGCGAGCGAACTGTTTGTTTACTCTTTTGGCACTCAATATAGGCGAAAAATGTCAAATACCATAGTGTTTTTGCAAGAAAAAAGGACCCGACCGGAAACTGACTTATTAATCTTTTTGTGGAAACCCAATAGATTTACCTGAAAAGAAGTTTATTTTAGCAAGTATCATTTGGATAAAGAATCGTTCCTACTCTTTTGGCGAAAAAAAGAACGAATCTAAAGATTTGTTCTTGCGAACGATTCATTAAAAAGACTGTAAACGCTTGTGATGAATCTTTAAAGGAACGGGATTGACCCATCTCTATATTTCCAGAGATTTTCGAATTATTCATTACTCAACTTCACATGAAAAGATTCGAGTGTAGAGTTTCTTGGCGTTTGTACGAATGACACACCCTTTAGCACAAATTCGCATGCTTTGGGAAGTTAAATACTAGTTTTCGAGAGCGTTCGCAGGGCAGAGCTTAAACCGATCGTACGAGCCAACGTGTTTGAATTCAAAGCGTTTCAGTTCATTTTCGGCCATAGTTAGCAGAGAAAATGTAACGTACATTAGCCATGTGTTATAGAATAACTTGAACTTACATAAATATACAACTCTTACATGTTACTATACTTAACAATTTCTATTAATGACTAAGTTTTTTTTCTAGATAGGTCGGGTTTTTTTGGCTGTTCAAGCCTTTTGCGGATTCGGCATATTCCTAAGAACCGAGAGCCATTTTTTGGTTTCGCTATCTAGGCAGCTATCGATACCAATTTTGATCTTTCAAATTACAATGAATCTGAGCTCTCTGTGGAGTATACTGAGGCATTTTTCCGAGACAACCCAAACTGAATGGGTACTCACGATATCTCTAACATGCCATATAATCATATAACATGCCATATAATCATATAACATGCACGTATACGACTTTCTCATCCTGAAAATCTACCGACTTAATTGGGACTTGAACCCGTGATCTTGAGTTATGAGCGGGTACGTAATACCTCACAGCCTTTGAGTCGGCATTAACGAATAAAGTAAAAATTGCGTTGTATTTAATTAATCTTCCAAACGGCCTGAAAATGGACAAACATGAATGGTTGTTTTCTCTTCATTAATTTTAAAATTAATTTTTAATTAAAACCAATAATCTTCTGCGAAATTTTCATTAATGGTCCAGATTTTTCTCAATATATTAAGCCATCGAAATCCTTTGGTACCACCTTCCACCTTCACCAAAAGCATTTAAAACGCATAATTGTCACTATTAAAAAACATATCAAGCCTTTGATTTGTCAAGCATTCTATAGATGCATGACATTCCAAACCTCCTGGAAAAGTTTATAAAAGTCCTACATTCTTTACGTAATTGACTTGCTTGTGCTTCTCGTGGGGCTGCATCCATTTATTTAAGTGCTCCCGAAGGATTTCAACTTTCCGAACGCGTTTCCATAATTAAGGACATAATGAAGCTTATAGTTTGTGCATATTTAGGAGCTTACCAAGTGACAAGACACACGGGTCTGTTGTGTTGCTTTACTCACTTTCAGTGAGGAAGATGGATTTTATTATCATAAAGTGCTAAAGTATGAAGATATCAAGTTGCCGACTTGGTTTACGAGTTCTTGGATGAAAGGACTGGTGCGCGCACACAAGTACTGCAGACATTTCAAAAGATTCTTATTGAATAAATTCATACAATGATATTTCACTAAAATATAACATGATTGAATAAATTCATTTTAAAATATAACCTTCCTTTTAACTAGCATAAGTGGGTGTTAACCGTCTGAGTGGCCTGGAAATGAACAAAAATGATTAAATGTTTTCTCAGCCTAAATTAATTTATTTTTAAATAAAATATTATTTTGAATTTTGTTTTATTTTTTTAAATTTTTTTAAAGAGAAAATATCGTCACCCAGCCAGTATTGTCCCTTGCCTACCAAGAGAGTGGGACCGGGTTTGAATCCTGGATAGAGTATGTATGAAGGCTCCTGAGTCCTGGATAAGGCTATGTTGATAGAAGTCGAGTTTCGTCTGAAATGGAATCCAGTCTTGAAAGGAAAGCAGCGCGCGCCCGTTCTTGTTCCTGTCTTGGGTCACGGACTTTGTTAATAAATGTATTTTCTGGTATAAATGTATATCTTACTTTTCTCTACATATGCATCTCAGACAAGGGAACCACGGCAACAACTATAAAAAAAAGTTGTCAATATCATCTGTTAGATAATTAAATGTTATCGTTTTCTAATATTAGAATAAGACAAATTTTATAACTTCATAATAATATCCACGTACACAGACCTGCACAATTTCACAAGCCTTTAAATTTAAGCATGTTTGTAAAAACAGTGTGTAAAACAACGTTTTCGCGTGTATAAAGTATTAAAAATATGTTTCGTATAGTATTAATGACTTATTGTTTATTAAAACGTTTAATAAATACCCTCAAGTGATTTACGTTTCATCTTGACAGCTAATTATTTACAATGGGTGTGGCAACAGCTACTTTATTTACGCCTGGAACACTGCAAATTTATTGCTAACATTTTGATACCTGCTGATTCACATACATCACTGAAGGGCATTAGTCTTAAATAATGCGATTATACAATGAAAAAAAGTGTTACAATTATTTTGGAACGAAAATAAATGTTTTTTTTATTTTATCACTTATTGTTTCTTTTGTTTTTGCACATGTTTTATTTGTCTTATTTTATTATATATAACTATTAAAATTGGCACAATTTAGTTTGTATTCAAAACTGTAAAAATAAAGTGTAACGTTAATATATATTTATAGAGTAACGTTAGACAAATAAACAGTTTATTCCGTAGAATTTGTGGCAGAAAGTGCTACTTCCAGCTTTGTTGAGTAACATTACACCAAATTTACGGAGTAAGGTTACATAAATAATCTGTTTGCTCCATAAAACTGGTAGCAGAAAGTGTTATCTCAAGTTTTATGGAATAATGTTAAACAAAATTTATGAGCAACGTTACACCTAAAAATAAGATTAAACTTCTTATTTGTGCAATGTTGCTCAATAAACGCTATCATTTTTATGGAGTAACTTAAAACAACAAATTTTTACAGTGACTATTATGTTCTTGCATCAGAGAGCTTGTAACACATTTAGAAGCATACACTAGTATTCATTGACCAAGCAGCATATCTTTAATTATTTAATACTACATCATTCATAATATAAATTTATACGTATTAATCATAATTGAAGGGTAGTACCTAAGCATTTTAAACTCTGAATTCAGCATCAAACCACAGTTTTCATGCATTACTGGAGGGGAAGTTCAGTTTATACGTCATTGGAGATTGAATATTTAAAGGTGCCTTAAGGCTAAAGCTCGAATTATATTTCAGATTATTTCCCGTATGTGTCGCAAATATACGAGAGCAGAGAAAGCATTAATTTACTATTAATCACATTAGAAGCGATATAATTATGCATTAGGTAATAATTCCGTTTACTAATATCCTTTTATAATCTTTAAATAGATTCTTAGAAGGTGATTATGAGTAATTTATAGTTATTCGATAATGGATATTCGTTGTATTTTCTCGTCTAAGCAAAGCGACACAGTTGAATTCAAACTTTTAAACAGCTTTTCCAGAATTGCAAGCTAATGATTAATGACAATCTTTTATTTTATTTAAAATAATAATATCCTTCAAATGAGAGAATTGTATTAAATAATAACTAAATTTAGAAATAATACAGAAATTGTATTTCCAATAGATTTTCTGCATACTAAAACTAAAAACGTTTTTCACTTACTTGTTCCTAAAATCAAAATTTGTTCATAGATACATTAAAAAATAGTGTATATAATAATCCACAAAGTTTTATTCAAACTCTTATTTAGTGCATAATTCGTTTTATTAAACGATAGTGTATTTGCATAAAAATAGTTTTGAATATAAATGAAAAAAAAACCTATTTCTTTAATACTACCATTTCTTTAAAGAAGCATTCATTCGTTATCATTATTATTACATTACATACAAAACTCAGAAGCTGTAGACAAAGAAGAAGAAAACAACAAAAATTTATATAAATCATATGAATTACCACTGGGCTCAACACACATATCGGAAATCAAATCAGACAATATTTAAATTTATACCGGAAGTTATATGATGATGGCATGGAGACCAATGAAATGTGAGCTTCAAATAAAAGAATATAAAAAGTTAAGCAATAATATAAGTAATAATAGATGCAATAATATAAGAGATCAGGCAATAATATAGGTAATATTATACAAGTTTTTCAATATTTTTTAATCCTGCAATATACATTTTCAAATTTTTTTTATTAAATATCAATGGTTGTCTTTTTCAGAAATCAAATAATAAGACAAACTTTTGTAAAACATAGGTGAGAAATAAAACATTGTTTATTTGTATTTATTTTCAAATTAGTTTTCCCTATAATTTATGCCTCTTGTTACTGAGTAATTCTCTCTGATGAAAAAAATGTAAGGTTGCTTAAAGAACGAAAAAAATATTACGAATTGGAAGAATGCTTAATTTTAATTCATCTTTATAGAATTTCTATTTTTGTAGTTAAATCATTTTGTACTAGTCACAAGATCTTCATTAATAAAATATATTAAAGTTATAGGGTTTGTACCATAAATATATAATTAAAATATCATCTGCGTATGTGATTTTACAACGTAGTTTTATTTTGTAGGATACAATAAAAGTACAGGTCCGTGAATCGATCCTTGCTTTTTTTTCTTTAAGTATTCTGTTTAAAAAAAACACAAATTTGTAACTAAAATTTTGAAAACATACATTACACATATTGTATGATTTAACTTTTAAATATTGTAGCTATTGTGTAACAAGTGTAACTATTTGTAATATTGTTCTTAAAATTATGCATGCTAAATGTACTAAATGTTATGCTAAATGTACACATATTTACAAAAAACACCCCATGCAATTTTTCATAATATACACTTTTAAATAACATTTTTAATATCGTTGGTTCAATATCAAAGTCACGTTTGTGCTGAAACTTATTGATTATGGGTTGTTATTCTAAACGGTGATTTAGCAGTTTCCGGTTTTTATCTCTGTGGTTTTGCACATTCGAGGTTTTGCTATCGGACAGACAATACATATCCGAGGGTTGTCCGTGAATTTTTGCATGAAGACAAGTAAAGTGGGCAAATTAATGAGAGTCTGCTAATTATAGTACATTTAAGGCTTCATTTATACACTGTAAACAATCAAGTAAATTTAACAGTTTGTGGCTGTCATTAACAGTCACTGCCAACTACCTATAGATTAGTCCTTTACTCATTCCATTAAAATTTGGTTGTAAATTATTTCGGCGTTATATTACGACCAGTAAACATAAAATGGTATTATAACCATTGAGTGGGGTTTTTCCCACCACAAATTTATTTTTAGGATGGCTGAATTTATAACTCGGAACCTACTCGAGAAGAGATGGACGTTCTGATGTCTCGGCCATTGATACTTCATTCCAATGGACTAAACTATATTTTCTGTTAGTTTTTTTTCTTGTGCGGCGAGAATGAACTTCGTAGCCATGTGACTTTTACTAGCCAATAAATTCCGGGTTAAAATGAAGTGCTGAGCTTCTTTTTTTTAATGTACCCAAATTTGGGTTGCCTTTGCTACAAAAAAGGCCAATGCTGAGAAAATGTGGTTTTCCTGCCTTATCGTTAGAAAACGGTTTTAACAGTATTTTTAAACAGGTGATGCCACATAAATTTATGTTTTTGTTTTACAGTTTAGCTATATTTCGATGTTTTACAAAGTTTTTTTTTATTTAATTTCCCGATGATCGATAGAAACTTCCTAAATTAGGAATAATAAAACAATTTTACAAATTAATAGTAATTGTGTGTAATAAAGCGTTTACGTCTTAAACTCACCACACAAACAAACAATTGATAATTATAACCTTAAATAAAGTTGTTAATTCCCAATTAGAACTTTCAAATACTACCCAAATTTCGGAGCATAGCCCAATAACTAACATTATTTAACTGTGCGAAATTTCTACTTGTGCCGAACGCCATTGGATAATTGAAGTGGTAATTATCGCTTCGCTGCTAGTGAATATTAGGAAGAGTTAGGGAGGGGGCATCTTCCGATGTGAGGAATTTCGATGTTCATTATTAGTCTCTAATCTTAGGCAGGTAGCAGCCATGTTACACGCCAGAATCCGGGATTTCCGCTGAAGGATGGAGACTGCCAGGCTTAGGAATGCGGGTGTGTTTAGGTTACTAAGGGTGTGAAGTGGATTCTTATTAGATTTAACTAGGTCCTTAAATCTACTATTGTTATGAATTTGTGAATGTTTTGAGTGCTTATTCAAATCCGTGTTATCTATGCTTTAGAATGGTGTTAGTGTTTATTAAATATTTTTCTCTATTTAAGTTTAATCTTAAATATGGATGTTTGGTAAGCTTATTTAATATTTGATGGACATATATACAGAGTCAATAAAAAACTAATTGGTTTGTTTCAGGTGAAGTATTTCTTTTCTGCATTCATTACTTCTATCAGTGCTGCGATTGGTTCTCTGTTCCCACGTAACATTTATCCACCAAATGAGGCTCGAGAAAGATTTATTTTCATTCAGCATTTCTGTTGCTATTCAAAACCTGAAATGTGGCTATTGTAGGGACGTTAACTCTAGTCACTTTACTTTAATTTAACGCAGTATTGTAGGTGTGACGATTACCACGGACACATTGTGACTATGCGACAACTAAATATGATATGAAAATTAGATTTAAGAGTAGTAATGGCTAAAAAATGTATTATGCATGCATTAAAATTTAAAAAATAGGTGGGTAAAATTAAGCATTTATTAAATAATCAAAAGTTATTAATATTCATCCATAATTTAAAAAAATCAATATTTTTTTTATCTAATTTCCTTTGCTTATCAAGTAACTAATGGTATTTTTAAATTGTGTAATCATATTATAAATCTCAATATGAATTTTGAACACTAATAAAATACAATTAGACCACAATAAAATACAATTAGACCACAATAAAATACAATTAAAATGTTTCCATACATACAAGTACAGTTTGTTGAGAAATTTGCATTACTCACAATATTGGGTTACAAATTAATTTGAAATCTTGGAAAAATTAAAACACATAAAAAAAACTGTGTTTCTATTAAAACACCAGTTTCGTAAATAAAAACAATATTTAAGCTTTACATTTTTGTACCATTCATGAACTTACTTTTTATTTGGATACATTTTAATTTAAATAAGTAAATTTTTTGTTATTGATAAATGTAAAATACTTGATTGAATATTTTCAAATGTACAGTATAAAATTCCCATTATTTTCACGCAAAATTTAAATATATTTGACAGTTTTAATTCGTAACGCGAAATTTACTGTTTTAAATCGTATATAGACCAGATATAGTCTGATTCTTATCTACGAACTAATAAAACGTCAAAAATTCATTTGATGTTTGAAATATTTGGAATTTCAGATAGCAGCACTTTGTATTTTAAACTTATAAGCAATGCAACGTGAAACATTGATTTATTGAAATTCAAAATTTCATTTCATAAAACTTAGATCTGGTAATAAGACCGTTTGTAGAATAAACTAAAGGGCAGAAATACTATTTATTTGATACATATGCTTTCTATTCTCGTAAAAAAATAATTCATTCCTACACTTTTCTATGGAGAATATTCGGCGTTACTGTTGGTATTTCAAGCCATAAAAACAAAATTAAACTTTAAACGAAAAACTAAAGTAGGTTTGTAACAGTATCTGTCACTTAACCCACTTCTACACAACAGTTATGTTTAACAGGTAAAAAGGCGCCAAACACAGCATTAATTCTATATTAAACATTTACATGCTAAATTTGGCTAGTTTCATTTATTTTATTTCGAAAATTCAATAATTATTACTTATCGTTTGCAAAAATTAATTTATATTTGAAAGAATAAATATGTAATATTCTTCGCTTTTAAATAGAATGAAAACATTTCATATCTACGTACAAAGAATCCGTAGTGAAATATATTTGACGTTATTTCAAACTGATCGATGTCGCAAAAATAAATTTATTTTAATTTATCGTCTAAAAGAATTAAAGTTTCTCGAGCGATTGTTGCGAATGGCAATGGTGATTTAATTCTAATAAAAATGGCTTCCTATGCTTTTTAAATGAGCATTAAATTCTGCAGTTTTTTTTTAAATAATTGAAGTACTTCGAATTCGAATTATTTTCTGAAATTTTCAATGTATTCTAATTTCGATGCGCTGAATTTTTTGACGTATCACACTTGTTCGTAGCATTTGTAGTTTGGGATATGAAAGTGGGTTACAGACGGACGGGACAGATGGAAGGACGGACTGAACGATTATAAAACCTTCAACTTTTTACGTTATAAACGTAGTGTGGAAGCTAAAAAATCTGTCGAAGATTAATTTTTACATTTTTACTTTACATTCTTGAAAGTAAAAATACAATATTGTTAAAAATAATAACAAATTATAATTTTATGAATTACTTTTATGTTGATTTTAAGCTTGCATATATAGAAGTTTTGCCAATTATTTCCTAAATGGATTTTCAGCTAACTATTTACAGGATTTCAGTAATGCTAGAATGACAAGTTGAGTAATCCATGAATTAAGCTACTCACAAATATAAATTTTAATCTGTTTAAAAAAACACAGTCATGAATGTAACTATTTTTTATAAAAATACAAGAAAAACTAAATTTCCCATTGCGGTGACACCTTTTAAAGTTAGTGGGGATAAAAAAAAGAGATACAGTACCCCAAAAAATAACAAAATCAACGATTTTTCATTTTCACGTAGTTTGTTGGGAAGCTTTTGGCGAAAAATGATTCAAAATTAAATATTTTATATATATAGTAAAAGTTTATATTTTATTATGTAGTAAAACTCTTTCTGTCTTATATCTTTGGCTTTGCGGAAAAGTATGAAAACGTAATCTCACAGCTATACTTTTTTTAGTTCAAGCATTTCAGCTACATTGCCTAACAATTTTAGAAAAAAATTATCTAGAACTCTGATACACTTTCTTGGCACGCATGCAATTATTGAAAAATTGTATCTAAAAAGGTATAATATGAATAGTTTTTTACATGAAAAATTTAAAGTAAGAAAAGTTTTGTGATACTTTTTGCACACTAATCTTTATAAAAAAATTACATTTTTTATATCTTAATATCCATCTACAATTGTGTGGAATTTTTTTTATGCAATTAAAAAAATGTATGATATGTCACTATATAACCCAAATGCCTTTGGGAAGCTCAAGTAAAAAATCAATCAAACCAAACTAAACTAAGCTTGTCGCCCTAACGTCTCAAGATATCTAGATATTTTTATATCTTTTATATATTGCTCGTTTATACATAAAATGACTTTCACATCCCTTCCCCCAAGAAGAAGAAAATTGAGGTTTTCATCTTCAAGAGCCCTCCATCCAAACGATATAAGAATCCCAAAGCATCCTTTTGACAACAACCTGCTGACAGTTAATTCCTCTCCCCACTCCACTGCAAACAAATCTCTCCAGCATAATGACATGCTTACCCCCTCCAGGATAATCACACGAATCAAGTGAAAAGTATTTCAAGAGGCAGGAAAGAAACCCGCAAAGTAAAACCCTGGCCCTAAATCGATCCATAAAACCCTACCGAACCCCCGAAGCCCCCCCCACAGACAGTTCCTGGGGAAGTAAGCCTCAAACCTCCCGCTCAGATGCCGCGTGGACTCCGATCGAAACGAACACCAAAAACTTTCCTCCCACAGACGGACAGTATACAGCTACGGGTGTACTGTATACAACTGCATGCTTGGCGAATTTTACGCACAGTCTCTAAGATTATCAATGGTTGGAGGAGCGAGTTGTTAGGGTGAATAAGAGTATTTTTTTTAGTCAATAGGTGTGTTGATATAGGATGGCGGTTAGAAACGGCGCGTGTGGTGGTGAATCCAAATGGGATTCATGGATAATTGTTAATGTGTTGACTCTGATTTTCTTCCTTCTGGAGTGCGGATATTGCGGAAAAATGAGTAAGTTGATGTTTTTTATAAATATGTGTCTTTAAATTATTTTATTTAGTTTTACTCTTAAGTTAAGTAAATTATTATTTGAAAAAAGCGAAAACCAAAAATCACACACCTACACTTTACCGCAACATGAAAAGAAATGTCACATAATCTACAAGAATGCACATTATATGTTAATCTAAAGCATTGATGTTTCTTTAAATAGAATAAATTTTCTTTATAGTTTATTACAACTTATTGAATATTTTTAAAAAATTGAAAAACGAAGACAATTGACATGGATATTTAATATCATGATTAATACTAATATAATGATTAATTTACTATTTCCTTTAAAAGTTTAAGTGTAACAATATTACTAGAAAAATGACATTTTACTGTTGATTAAAAACGACAACTTTTTTTGAAAATAGATAAATTGATCTTTTTTTAGTTATTTGGGTTCGATTATTTATATCGAAACAAAAAACGTTTTACTAATAAGGATTGGTACTCTCAATTGAACTTAGTCATTTAAGTTATACACTTCGTTCTTTTTTATATTTGACTTTTTTTAGTACCAAATCGTTTTTTTTATTTTTGCGATAACTTTTGGATCTTTATTACATAGGTGTTTTTATTTGGATATCATTATTTTTTTGTAAATGTAAACACATATTATAAAAAAAAGTTAATTGGCATTCGTGTTCGAATAACAAGTTGTGTGTACGTATCTCATTTCATTTCATTTTTTTTTAAAACTTTAATGGTATCGTGTTTAAAATCCTAACAAGAAAAAATTTTCTTTGCCTATAGGGAAAATTTTTTCTTTCTCAATTTCTGAAACTAGTCCGCTCTTTAACACGTTTATTCAAATATTCTATTAGTAGGTATCATGTATAAAATCCATGCAAAAAAACGGTTCTTTGTCAACATAAAAAGACTAGTTGCTATGTGATCATTACCAATTTTTTTTCTTAACCAAACTTCTTCTTAACGTTTCTTTGTCAAAAAAACCCTACCAGTACTGATTGAGAGATTCTATTCAACTAATCGTCAGCCTTATCAATATTTAAAAATACGAGAAACGCTGCCAATAGGGCGTGTGTGTGTCCATGCGACGTTCCTGTAACAAAAAAGAAATAAAAAATAACCATTTGCCTATTGTGAAGCATTGGTTCCAACTATTACACACATGTAGCCATGTGCGATGCAAATCATACTACCAAACAACCATGACTTTTGGTAAGTAGGTTGGTACATTTTTTTCCGGTTTGTGTGCTTGATCAGAGACCCGATTATAAACTTCCGTCAAGTAAAACAGGCACACACATAATTTTTGCTGACACAGAGAGAGAAAGTAACCCAGGGAGAAGGCTGGAATTGAGCCCGCAAACGGTGCGCAGACTGTTAGCGTATAGGGCTGCGATCAAACCCACTAGGCCCTCCGGGACCGAAATACTTCATTTAAAACATGGTTCTTGTTTACAGCTCTGGTGATACACTTGAAAGCCATTTAATTGAGTCAAAATGCTGTTTGAAACATTCCATTAGTAAAATAGTGTACTCAATCCCACATGTTGATTGGTAATCCCTCAATTAAGGTAATTGAAGACCAATAACTACTCGAATTTTGGCGTCAAAGTTTAATGCGCCGCTGGCTTTTCAGCGTATGGAGAGGATTGAAACTGCCTAGGATGACTATCTGGGACACTTAATTAGTACCTAGTGTTAAATTAGACGAAATGAAACTAAAGACGAATCTTTAAATAAAAATATAGAAGCATACAAATAAGTTTCAGATGGGCCCGACCCGAGTACACTGGGGCGTGCTCGTTAAATCTCCGAAGTCCCGACGGCTCCCGAGTCCAACGGCGTTAGCGTACGATGTCGCTCGAAGTTCCGTTGGATGCCCGTTCAGGTGTCGACCTCGGCACTTGACCAGGGTTCTAATTACGATAATTATTGGCTGTGTTAAAGCTTCTAAAGGAGGCTGGAAATAGGCAACCGGAAACGATTATATTACATTGCAATTAAGTTTAATGGGGTTGTTTCAGATGGCATAACTGTAATATTTTCATTTTTACACTTCCTGTTATTTCATTGATTGGATTGATTCACTCTCAAAATGAGAGTATTTTCTGTTGCTTCGATTTTACAGTTCTTTAGGTGCAACTTGTTTTATTCCCGCTCTTTAATAAATTTTGTCGGTTTTAATTAAATTAAATTTCAAGAATGAAGAGAAATACCAAAACGTCAATGTTGTTGGAAAACATCGGTTTAGATGATATTTAGTACTTATATGCAGATAAATTAACACAAAATTGTGAAACAGCAATTCAAAGCAATTCACGAACAGAAAAAAGCTTTCAATTCTATACTGATAGAAAAGTTCGTACACAACATTCGTTTTAGTAAGGTAAGAAAATATATTTTATTGTTCAAATTAATTCCGCAGAATTACCAAAATTGGAAACAATACCGCTGAAACGCCTGCCAATCACGACATGAAACATGCTTATTCTATAATTGACACAATAATAGGAATTCATTGATTGCAATTATTTCAGACACCTGAAAAAGATGTTAATAGATACAATTTTTAGACTACTTTACATTTTACTTCTAATTTCCTAAGATGAAATATAAAGTAATGAAAGTATCACGATGGGGTCGAATATTCGAAATGTAGATTTTGTGTTTTGAAGCTTTTTGAAGGGTGCTGATTATAAAAAATAGTAGTTTTCGAACATTGGTCCGTCTGTCTGCCTGAAACCACTTTACAGCTCGAACTGAAATTGCTAGTGACTTCAAATACGGTACAAGAGTTCCCAGTACCTGTATTACGTCATTATAATGTTTTGTAATTTAAATAGTTTTGTAAGATAATTGGGCATGTGCAAAGGGTAGCTGTCATGTAACTGTTTTGGGTTTAAAGGAATTGCTGAAAAACAAAAACCTACAGACATCAAATTGGGTACACGAGTTCCCAGTACTTATCGGATGTCATAATAGGGTTTTTAAGAATATTATGCATGCGTAATTGTAGCTACTGTAAACTTTTTTTTTAAAAAGTTTTAAGGCTATTAAAATTACCTTACAGCGTTTGTAATTATCATTAAATGTATTGATTTATTGAGTGGCATTTGTAAAAATCGTATACTGTTACACTCCGTTAGTTTTTAATCGACTGAATTAAAAAGAAAATGGAAAAGTAATTATTGAATTGTTGGATGATATCGAAGAAATGTATTTTACACTTTTTGTATGTCTGGCTGTACATCCAGACGGACATTTGTCTATCTGCCTATCGACAGTCTGCTTTTTTTAAATAGCATTATAAAGTGATTTTTATTTATTTAAAAATTTATGTTGCCATATCAACTATTGCATGAGAGCAACGGCTGTATGTACGCTTTTCCGTTCCGTCTGATCTATGATGCTATGTTTTAACTTAGTTCTACCATTCCGATTTTAGAAATATTTTTTTGTTAGAAAGGTATGTCATCGGTGACTTATCTTTTTTATTTTCTGTTCGACTTTTCAATTACTCTGTTTAACTGAGTTCCAACAGTCCGATTTCAAAAATATTTCTTGATGACATCAGGTACTATATTTTACAATTTTTTCCGTTTGTCTATCTACCTGAACTATAAAAATTACAATGCGTATAAAATAACATGCAAGTAAACTATTCCGGTTCTCTTAGAACTTCTTGTTTTAATGTTAATTTAATATCATTTTAGAAATATTGTATAATAAATATATGAATATGCATTTAAAAATATACAATTACAATTTTCACCCTAAAAGAAAGATAAATATTTGAAAGAGGAATTCAAATTTGGGCCAAAAATATTTTATCCTTAACGTAGCCGTATTTCACAATGGGTTTCACTTTGCAGCCGGATTGATGCAAAACAAAGTGAATACATAAAAATGCATAAAAATACAAAACAAGCGTGGAAATTATTTTATTTTATAAAATGTTCAGGACAGCATTGCTTTCTTTTAGTCTTTTAAAGATATATACTACTTAAAAAACTTATTGTGAACAATGAAACAGAGAAATGTATAGAAGTCATCAAAATGTCTTTTATATGATACTTAATAAATATTCTATGTGTAAAACCCGGTTAGAACCCATTTTTATAAGCTGTTTTATTGAAAAAATAATGTATGAGAAAATAATATAATTTTGCTCAAATTCAAATTTAATCTCAACAAAAAAACTTGGAGCGGAAATTTCTTCCGTTTCAACATCTGTTGAATTGAATTCAATTCAAACAAAAAAGTTATGCAATAAAATGTTCTTCGCTTAGCTTCACACACCAAGTGAATATTTCAATATGTCTTTTTTATAAACTCGACCTTGACTTTGGTTAAAAATATCCTTGAAGCATCAAAATATGTTAGTGTTTATAAAAAAATACCTGAAACAGATAAAACAAATTCAGTTTTTATTTTATTGTTTGTCTAAATAGATTTTGAAAGAATAAAAGAATATATCTTACATAATATATGACGTTTTTTTTCATTCATTTTATAATGTTTTACCATTGCTTTACGTAATGAAAAAACCGGCATTGGCTCTTATAAAGTAAAGAAAAACTTAAGGTTAAAGGTTATGCGTTATAAAATTTTTATATAGTTAAAAAATGCATTTAAAATGCAATTTCAATCCTAGTATTATTTTATTTAAATACATAAGACAAGATATTATATGCGTACAATGTGCGATGCACCTTATAAACCTATAATTTGTTTCTGTTCTTACTGCTGCTTCTGTAGGTATGTATCTTAATTTTTTTGTGGTAGACAATGTCAGATAGCTAATAACGAAGAGCCTACAGCTAACTATTTAAAAAAAAGATTTCCAAACATTACTTATCCATCAAGTAATGCTAGAGTTACTCAATATAAGCTCTTATTAATACGTACTAAGTTACGAAAACTTAGCTGAGAGACGACTTTCTTTTATTGCTCAAGGAAATTTAAAGATCAATTCAGTGCTCTTTGAGCCAATAAAATCGACTTAGCTTTCATCAAAATAAGGAACTTGATCAAAGATTGCCATGTAGCCAAAACTGTCACGTCTGCCTATGTTAGTACAGTCCACTTTCGCTTATGCGGTGTATTTGATGGCAAAAACCCATTGGATAGCTAAATGCGCTAGATAAAAGATTGTGATAGGTCGGCTTTAAAATGCGTCGCACTGCAGTGGACTTGCTCTATGCACATGCATATTCTGTCTTCGTCGAGGCTATAGGTAGAACAGGGCTTGATATTGATGATGGATAGGGATCTTTCCTGGTGAATTGGTTTGTTTTAGACCCTTTTTTTAAAGCTTGTTTGACACTTTTTAGAATATAACAAGTTGTTTCCTCTTATATAGCTTCATACCATTGCCCATAGTTACATCAAACGTTCTAGTTCATAAAATATATATCAACCATCCGTCTATGGAAAGGAGCGACCGACTAGTGGCGATCGGAAAAGAGAGTGTGGAATGTAGAACCAATAACTGGTATGTTGTGACGCTTCTCGTCACTGTTTGGGCAGGTGTTGATTGTTTGTTAATCACTACTGAGTATCCATTATGGGTAGTCATATTAACGTCAAAATCCCTGATAAAGAACCAAATTTAACTAAAACACGAAACGAACGTTTCCTCTCAAATGGGTGAAAATACAAACATTTTGTATGCTCAGTTAAAATGAAACAAATCCTTCGAGGGCGAGTGACATCACCAATGCGAGTGGTTCATAATTTTCCGAGCCGGTTGAATTTTAACGAAACTTAGAGAACGATGGTAATAGATCTTCAAAGATACATCTCCCGAACAACAACTGTCAATATTTTAAAAACCATCTCATTGGTCAAACGTAGTTTTCAGTGATAAGACAGAATTCAGAGTCTACAACATTATTTTTACAATGACATTTCCTTAAGTTACAGTTAAACGTGGTTTTTTTTTTATAGGCTTGGAAAATGATCCAAGGTTTGAGCTTATTTCATCCTCGTTCAAAGTGCATTATCGTTCGCATTCAAAGCGTTTCACTTAAATTTACAAGCAACGATCACTTATCTATCTAGGGAAAAAATGTCCGAGTACATAGGTAAACAGCTATTTGAACTAACTGTCTTTGAACCCCAGTCGACAGCTTGAAAGTCATGTACACTAATCCCATTGGCTCATCATATCACGAGTTGATTATCTTAAAGCAGAAACTAAATAAATTATCGTTGCTGTTTTGATGCAACTGAAAAGGAAACGAAGTGTAATCTTATAAATTACCATATGTGAAGTATCATGTTTAGAATCTCGAGCAAGTGCTACTAAATCAGCTTTCGTAATAGGAAGCTAAATTTTCGGAAGCGCAATTTAGCGCAAAACTTCGTCATACATAAATGCATGTCCCATTCAGACATTGTAATTAGAATAGAGACGTAGAGCTTAGATAAATTTAAATGTTTCATTATGACATTCTTGTTTTGGGAAGTAAATAGTGATCTAAAATGTACCGCTGTGATTGTGTTAAAACACAGTGATATTAATTATAAGGGGTATTGGGGGTATTTTTATCAAGCATGAATTACGAGAATATTGAAAAAAGAGTTTTCAATAAAAATATATATTTATAAGTTTTTACAAAATATTATTTGTGCTTTACACAAGTTGTGGTAGCTTAAATTTACGCTATCATTACATTTGTATTGTAATTTATTAGTATATTAAATTCATAGTGGATAATTTATTTGCTAACAAGAAAAAAATGTTCGTAATTATTGATAGCTGATACTACAGGATATATAATTCAGTAATATTGTAAGTATAATCAGTTACATTTTTTATTAAAATATCAATATATTCGCAATATGATTTGTGACTCAATAAATATCGACAAATATTTGCTTTGTTTAAAATACTTGAAATGTTCATGTCCTAACATGTAATTGATGTTCATACAATACAATTTCTCTTAAAAAAACCTTACTGAAAAGTTTCAAAAAAGATAATCTATTTCTAAGCTTTAAATTAGTTTTTATTTTTTTAAAATAATTATTGTATGATACATTATAAGAAATTGGACAAAAGTACTCTACTCTTTGTTAAAAATTGGAATATTGGAATCTGTCAAAAAGTACGAAATTTTTTAGGAGAAAGTATAGCGTTTCGTTTTGTGAGTTTGTTAGCTTTTTTCTGAATTCTGAAACGTTTTGAAGAAATTCTCATTTTTCTACAGAAACATTTAAAGTATTACAGAAATAACTTATGTTTTATATAAATAATTATCATAATTTTTGATACTTGAATACTATATTGCAAGACTAAAGTTATTTGTCATAGAAAAAAATGTGTTAACATAAATGACAGCAGAGAAACAAAAATCAGACATTTTATTTGGCTTTTTTAGGGGGGGGGTTGCAAACAGGTTGGTTTTCGTCGTGGTAATATGAGACAACGTTATACGGTAAATTGTGCATAATATATTAATTTGATAAAGTTATTAGTCATTAGGGTTTTATTCATTGTAACCAAAATGTAGTCCTATTTGTCATCCAAGAGCATTCCTCATGTTCCAGTGAAGAGCATACGCGCTGTTTTTAATTGTACTGGAACTTTCAGCTACGTCAGCAAGCGCTCACCAGTGATTAATCCTTCAGCAGGAACGGTTCTCAATTCTTGTTTAACAGTATTTTATTACCAAAATAAAGTATTATTATTCCACTGTACGAGCATTGACCGTTTGGAAGTGATTGATGACCAGCTTTCTGACCTGCTGATAAGACAGTATAATTAACGATTAACCCTTAGTGATACTAATTTCTCAAAAATTATTAGAGCACATGTTAATTAACAAATATTTGATACGCGTTAAAATTCAAGTCAAGTTTAGTTTCGCTTCTGTTCATTGACATAACCTTATTGAATCTTACATTCACCTCATATAAGCTTATTTATGAACTTGGTCAAAAACACTTGGTAATATATATGAAACACCAATTTGAAAATTAAAAATAATATCAGTTTAAATAGTTATTTTATAACTAAGATATGTTTTTAGTTTCTCACTATGATTTGAGCGTAACAAAATTAAAATTCTGTAAGTACGTAAAAATAAAAAAAAAATGTCGTCTTTCATAATTTATTAAATGATAAAATATGAGTTTTAATTTTAACAACAATTGTGTACAATTATTTATTTGTAATTATCTAGTTCATTTAATTGTTCTTAACTTCAAAATAGGGCTTTTTATAAATAATTTATATGTTAACTAAAATAAATTTTTTTAATAAAATGTCATATAAACCGTTTGTTTTCGATTCCAACTATTGCACTCAAAGTTCTGACACATTTCATACATACAATGTTTTTTATGCAGCTGAAAATTAAGATAAAAGAACCATTAATTACTAACATTTTAGTTAATTTTCACAGCAACACAATAAAGCAATTACTTTCCTTGACATATCGATCATAATATTGACACAGGACTTAAAAAGCCGAAAACTTTGATAAAACCCCCGCTGGCTCCATAATTCCTGAGTTAAGTAGCTTATTAAAAAGAAAACAGGCGTCAGAAGTGAGCTCATCCTTATGAAGCATGTAACAGCACTTAAGAACTGATGATGGATACTTTAGTTACATTATGTGATTAATTGAAGTAATGGGCTGGCTTCTGAAAAGCAATGTTAAATTGCGTTGCAATTTATGAATGTAGCATTAAAATATATATCATATAAAGTAGTTAAATATATCTCATCTAGGATAAATTTCTTTCCCACCATGTTCAGGACGTTAAAAGTGAGAATATTTTTGAAAAATTAAACAAAAAACCGAACTAATATGCAATTCATTTTATTTGTCTCTGTACATTATTAAAATTTGTTTTTTGAAAAAATACTTTAAACTTGTTAGAATATTTCTCGAAAATTATAAACCCTATACTAATACATATTATAAAATATACAAAACCAAATATTATAAAGTGTTTATCTATGTATTTTATATTGAAGGATATCCAATGTCCTTATAAAAACACTTAAGAATTAATACTGTATATTTAACTTATATTTTTATTATAAAAATTAAATATAAAAGAGGCATATGAAATATATTTCTAACAAATAAAACAATTATAGCCATCGGTACTTTGCTCCTAAACCAACCACATATAATGTTACAATGTTTGCTCATTTAAGTAATTTATTTTATTTTCGGAAAATAAAAACCATTTCTTGAAATAAAATATATAAAATAATGCTTCATTTTTAAGAATTACTTCAATTTATTAGTAAGTTTTAATCTACAGGAAATTATACTTAAATCTAACAAAAGTTTTCGTTTCAAAAATGCATTTTAGTAAAATATACTAATGATAAAACATTAAACAAATTTATGTTTGAAAAGAGTGTGCCTTGTAAATTGCATTGTCAAAAAATTAGAAACTGTCTAAATATTAAAATTAAAAAATAATTCATTATGTATCATGCAATATAAGCTTGTATAGTTAGCCTTATGTTATTACTTATACTTTTGTAAAGAAAATGCAGTCAATTTAGGGAGATTTAATTACTTAGGATACCATGTACCTCTCACCGCCCATACCTTTATTTAGTTTAAAGCTTTGTTACTTATATGATTATATTTTTCTTTATTAAAACTACTTTTAACTCTTGGGTGAGAAGCTTGTGGTAAGTTAAATTTGAAAAAAAAAATAGGTTTTGGTGTGCAAAAGTAAAGTTTTTCATCTTTTTATCTTTTTTATTAGAAATAAATCAGTTCAATAATTTTTAATCCGCTCACACAGCTCTTACAGGATATGTTTTACTAAAAACATATCCTTTAATATCATGCATCAACAATAGGGTACCAATCAAAACTAATGGTCTTGTAAGTTTTTGAATAAAAAAAAAATATATATATATATATATATATATATATATATATATATATATATATATATATATATATATATATATATATATATATATAATATATATATATATATATATATATATATATAATATATATATATATATATATATATATATATATATATATATATATATATATATATATATATATATATATATATATATATATATATATATATATATATATATATATATATATATATATATATATATATATATATATATATATATATATATATATATATATATATATATATCTAAATATATAAAAATATCTTCATAATAGTCTTATAATGTATATTCCAAATTATTATCTTTGGTGGTTATTTAAGCAAATGATAAATTAAGTTTTAATTAAATTTCCCGAGCTTCTATTTTTTGTTGATTTAGAGTGACAATAAATGCATTTCTTTTGGAATTATTTTCTTAAATGTTGATTAGGAATAATTTTTAAAATACTATTGTTATTCTTTAATATTTTTTTATTATGAGTCAATAAATTTATCATGTTTAATATACTATAAAATTTTTCCAAACTAATTTATATTGCATAATCTTTCGTTTTATGTTCATTTTAAATTAAGTTTATCGTGTTTTGACGAAGTTTCAACGTTTTATCGGGGGGATATTGAATAAAATTGAAGTTTCCTTGTGTAATTAAAATTAGATTGAATTATAGATTAATTTTTAGTTATTTAAATGCAAAATAAACTTCCAATTAAATTTTTTAATTTAATTTGGGATATAGCAGTGTCGATTTTTTGCTTCAATATGATGGATCTCACTTGACTGTAATGTTTGAGGTGGGTAACGGACGGACAAAACTTTTTTTCCAATTTTTTTTCCAAGTTTCAAATTTCTACGTTATAAACGTAGTGTGGAAGCTAAAAATGGAATATATTTTTTTTAATCTTTCAAACAAATATTAATGGGGAACATCAAAGAATCTCATTGTAACAAAAAACATTGTAATAAAAGTTGATAAAATATAAGTAAATTATTCGTGCGATGTGGCTATGATAATTTAATTTAATTGAAAATATGCTTCTAAAGATTTTTAATGGGTTGTAAATTTTGCAGTTTTTTTTAAAAATCAAGTATTTCTAATTGTTTCGATGCGCTGAACTTTTTGACGTTTTACACTTGCCTTCAGCAATCGAAGTTAACACTATGAAAGTTGGTGACGGACAGACGGAGGGATATAGCATCTATAAAAGCATCTATGAAAGCTAAAGATGATTTTTATTGAGAGCCTGTGTTTTCATAAAATATCTCAACGGCATATTATATAATGAATATGACTTTTGACATTATTCTTCCAATTTTTTTAAATAACGTTTTATTTGACAATATTTCAGAAAATAACCTTTTTTAAAAGACAAATCTTCTGAACCGGCCATTATTTCTACTAATTTAAACTTTTTTCTCGTAATGGAATTCCGTAGGGAGAATTCGATAATACCAATTCCAAAACAATCCAAGCGAAAAACAGGATAAACGGAAAATATCAACTTTCAAAGACAGTTATTACTTTGCACTCCTTTGACTCAACGGACAAATATTGGATACTTCTTTTTATCTAAAAAGTATTATAAAAACTCTCTTGACAGCTTGAAGTGTTTCATTTTTTCGTTCGTGATATTTAGAAACTTTTCACTCTAGTCTGTTTTTGCTATGAGTTGCATACGAGAGTTAAGAGAATTCTTTTGAACATTTCTACAATAAATCGAAAAAAGCCCAACATTTAAAAAAATAATTTTTGAAGAAAGTTGAAAAAAATCGAAATTTTGTTTGTTTGTTTATATCTAACGGATATTCCAAATTAGATTTGTTAAGAATGTAGAAAAATACTTCGAGGTGAATATTTTGTGTACTATAAGCATTCATTTTCAATGTTTGGATGCCCCGGAGATCTTAAAAGGTAAAGTAAAACATTCAAGTAGATTTTAAAAAAAAAATTATGTGTAAGTTTTTTATTCATTTCATAAAGTATATGCCTATATTCACTAAACAGTTTACACTCTTAAAACAAACGAGTGGTTTTAACTCAGTCTGAGTTAATTTTCACTCCTTTCCGTGCCGAAAATGCACTTCTCCTATAGGAGTGAATTTCACTCTTTTTCGGAGTGGGTAAAAGAAATAAAAGAAAACAATCTGCGCCCTACACTCTTAAAACGAGCGGTTTTAACTCAGTCTGAGTTAATTTCCACTCCTTTTCGGTGCCGAAAATGCACTTCTCCTATAGGAGTGAATTTCACTCTTTTGTTTTAAGAGTGTACTTTTAGTTTTATTTCTGTAAATCCCAATCACCAATGGGATCGCTAATAAGCGAAATATTCTTTCTTGATCGTATGCTACATTCAAAAACAAAAGCTTCCAAGTTCTTTAATAATCCTTTACATATGGGTAGTATTACATTATTAAAATTTTTTTTTCAAAAAATGCAAGATTTCGGTCAAACTGAAATTTGAAGTTAGGATTTAAATTTCATCTAAATGCTGCCAAATTTAAATCACATTAAATAAATTCAATTGTTAATCAAACTTTAAACAGCCAATTTGATAAATATAATTGATTATGTTAACATAGGGGATTCTTAAGGGGATTCTTAAATGACAGTTGATGTCTTGAACCATTTAAAAAATATCGTGGAAAGGGTTTCGAGACATTTACTGCTTTAAAATTATATGCTTTTGCTTTTTGGGGGTGTTTAGTTTATTTCAAATTATTTAAGTATATAAAATCTTATTACAACAATCTAGGAATAGTAATAGATATAGCATTAATAAATAGTTGAAAACATAACAACAAAGTATACATGAACGTGTTGAGCTTTTTGTTATAAAACAAACTATTGGCAAAATAATTAGTTAAAAGTTCGAGATAGCGTTTGCTAATGAATCATTTTTTAAAAACTGTGCACCTCAGTGCGTTTTGGACAGTATAGTTTAGTGGCTTTTTAAGCACTTTCGTGTTATCGACAAGTCATTTGTTGCCATCAATAATACTTATGGTGCAATTTGAAGCATAATAAAGCACAGTTTAAATTAAACTACATAAGTAACTGATTAAAAGTTTACTATATTACTTAAATAAAATACATTTGAAAATAAATCCTTAAGATTTTAGTTTTTACATAAATTTTCAGGTTTTTAGACTGTAATTCACTGAAAATTTTGGTGTATTACTGTAAGAAAATAGTTGTCATATTTTGTATTCAAAATAAGATTTTAAAAATTAAAATACGATTATAGGACCAAGTGTGAGAGTTACTTCGAAGCACTATTACGAATGTTTTAATGTTTATTACCTGTAGTATTTCGTTTAATAGTTAATATTGAATTACTTTGACAAAAAAGTGAAACTTATTGAATTTTTACTGTTTTAAATTATATTTTTTAAACGTTTTTTTTTCATTAGTGCCTAGTGATTCTTAATAAAATTGTAAATAGACATGAGTATTTTCTTGATGGTTTAATTTTCTTCCTGATATATTAAAAAAATAATATAAACATGGTTAAGATTTATTAAGATTCTAGTATATCTATCGCGGTGCTATATTTTTGAAAATAACAACCAAAAATAAAGGCGGTGGCCACCTTAGAACACGATTTTTTAATTGTATTAATAAAGGTGGCCACCCCATAAATCAGCCTTAACCACAAAAACGCTTTATAAAATTTAACGATTTTGTTCATTGTTTGACAGATGTAGTATTAGAGTTTATGTTTAGGTCTAGTAAAGTGACTATGTACTACATAATAAGAGCCCCCACCCCCTCGTTGTAATTTTCTTAGTTCAGAAAAAAACAATTAGAAAGTTGAAGGTCATTAAAAAATCGTAGAATAACACGCACCCTTTGATTCATTTTTGTGTTAACAGTAACATTTTTTATGACATTTATATTCAAATTTGCACCGTTTTTAATTTTAATTACCTAATAAGAAACTTAAGCTAATGAAATATTGCGTTGAGTCGGGAATCAAAAAGGAGATTTTGTTATTCATTCTTGTTTTGGATTGCTAATTTCAAAAGAGTGTTCCTGGACACCAATCCACCTGGTTGTCGGGTCTGAAACCACATTACAGCTCGATATAAAATAGCTATGGACTTCAAATTTAGTGCACGAATTCCCAATGCCTGTAGTAGGTCATTATCCGAACTTCAAGAAAATTGCGAGTGCGCAAGGAATAGCTACCTTATAGCTTTTTATAGTTTTAAAGATATTACTGAAAAACGAAAACTACTACCAACTTAAAATTTAGCAGTACTTGTCGGAGTACTTGTCGTACACGGAGTACTTGTCGTACTTTCAGTACTTGTCGGACGTCATAATAACGTTTTTTGAGAAAATCTACTTTTTTTTTTAATTCAAAACCTTTTTTACTAGGAGGAGCTACTAACATGTTTATTGTGTAACACAAACTCTCTTTACTATACCTAGACTTTACTTCGAATATATTCAATCTTATTATTCCAAGTGTAACAGGATTGGTAATTTTGTTTATGACTGATGTACTTGTACTATAAAGCTAAATCTCATTTCAAAAAAGCTGAGTAAAAAAATCAACATTTATAGCCTGGGAATAGCAATCTGATCATGTGCCTCAAACAGTAAATAGTGACTTTTTTAAACAGTAAAACATTTTAACTGAAAGTTTGTAGTGAAAACGGTTAAGTTTTGAACACTACCTTAAATGCTCAAAAATAAACGTTTTTTTATTTAAAATTATTTGATTACAAATCTAGTCAGAAATCTGTTTTTAACTTTTTCTCATTATCCAGAAATTACTAGCAATTTATTTCTGTCAGTCCTAAGATTCACCAAATCAGATTAGTTAAAACAAAAACAAAATTAAATGAGTTTGTAATACACATAAGTATAAAAATATTTTAAATTTGAAAGCGAGGCTTTAAAGTAACTCCAACGTGCGAAAACACATTTTTTAATTGAAAAGAACCCTACACCTGTTTAAACATGAGAAGTAATCCATTTTTGATTTTTTGAGATAATATAAAGCATTATTTTTTTTTACTATTTTTTTGTAAATTAATCGTATCTACTTTTATGCTTTCAGCGGAAAATTAAACTATTATATCTGAAAAACTGTTTGCAGGACAGATTATTATCGAAAAAAAGATCCATTTAATATGGTTATTCTTTTTAAAGTATTTTTTAATTAAAAAAATAAGAAATTCAGAAATTTTAATAATTATTTTACACTCAATAAAATATATTTTTTAAATATAATCAGCAGAAATCAATCTTACAGATGATTTTCAATTTAAGTTTCGTATTTACTATGGAAAAAAACCTTTATCAACTTCTACCCTCCTATAATTAATTTTGGAGAAACTTTTTTCATCATGGAATCTTACACGTCTTACAGAATTTTACATTATAATGGTGCTCCAATAAATCCTTCCTCCACAAAACAAAAGTCTAACAAGTATTGGTGTTTTATTCTGGACCATTGTACATTTTCAACAGAACGTAACCATCTATTTGAACTGCAACACAACCCTATATTCCACTAACTCCAATCGAACGTTCCCATCTGACGCAGCGTTCGATAGAACAGGAATCTTCGCAAAAACCAAGTCACGATCGCATTCCTTTTTAAGGAAGCGAGACTCCCCACTCTTACGAAAAGAGGATGGCTTTTTTTATATCTTATCCTACAGAGAGGAATGCAAGAAGTGAAGACCGAATAAAACAAAACATTTCAAAATTCAGTTTGACAAAGTTTTTACTTGCAATAGACTGATTTAAAGCAAGGTTTAAATAACTTGACTAAAACCACACTAATTATGACCCAAGAGTCCAGCAATATCATTGGTGAATACTTTCTATCACCATCCTATGTAATTTAGTGCCAATTTCAAGTCCATGCCAATCATCCGTGTCAATTCAAACAGCCAATAGGGATTACCCAGAATAATGATATTTGTAGCGTGCCACCAGCCCGGACTTCAGTATCAAGTTCTACTTCACTACATCTACCTTTTTCTCTGACACTTAAACCAAGATAGTATTCAATCAAACCTAAATTAAATAGATCAAATTAATTGTATAATATTTAATTCTTTATGCGAATTTCAATGTTTATTTAAACCCTATCACGAATCCTTTGCTGTTATTCCCAGTTATTCGCACTCGTAAGCACGAACCTGTCAATAGTAGTTCTTGCTAAGAATGTAGATATGTAAATAAATGTTCTAAGTTTAGCTTTTATCAATTCCTGGTCATTACTAAACAAAACTAAATCCACATCAACAAAAGCACTTAAACAGACTTCTCGCAGCTTCTGAATAGTTTTGAATGCCTGATATTCTTCGCCTCATGCGACTTTTCGAATACGGCTTCATATTGGTAAAAACTCCGTCGCCATACCATGAAATTTGTCACGACTGTGACTAAGCTATTAGAGTCACTATTTAGTGACAGTAGTGCGTTGGTCAAGTAATGTCTAGCGTAAGCACCTGGGGCAACACATGACCTCTAGAAGATATGTTGTAGGAAGGCCTGTGCTAGCAAGAGTCATCAAAAAGATCACATAGACTCGATTTCACTCATCACACCCGTTTACATCACCTTGGTTGTCCAATGTAGCACCGCGTCCTTTCGTCAGCATGTAATCACGTGATGACGAAAGGACGTGACAACTATAATCAGTATTATCCAGTTAGCAGGTAATCAATTGAATCAATTCCATGCAGTCATTTATTTGGGTTAAATGTGACTCTAGACTTAGGATGCTAAACATTAAACGCATAGGAGTAGTCAACGAACTAACCTAACTGATCCATTGAGTTTAAGGAATATATGTTTGTAAAAATAAAAATAAATAAAAACTGCATATAAGATTAAAAAAATTAATCAATTCAAATATTAAAATTTGTAATCATTTAAGATGGTTCAATAGAAGTATTCGAACTAGAGCCCACAGTTTTAGATTAAATAAATAGCGATTAAACCAAAAATTAAGTTAATATGATTTAGGTATTTGTTATAGAATGATAGATAACCTGTTATTTAATGTTTTTAATGATTTCATTCGGTATATTTTGAACGATATCAACTTTTCGAATTTCAATCATGTTCTTAATAGAGTAAATTTGTAATTTAGCTTCCGTTAATTCTACCAAAAACTACCGAAATTTGTTTATTTTAAACAAAGTTTATTATTATATGAATAAATTTTTACACTAACTTTTGACAAAAATAACAGTTAACCGTTTGTCACATCTATGCAGAAATTGGTTTCCTTTAGAGAAAAAACCACGGTGCATTTTTTCTTCTTGTTGGAACACCCAGCTTTCGACAGAAACATTACCAGTCACGATGCCCATATAGATCTTTTTATTTCTGAGCTAGAAAAATGTTCGTTTAAGGATATTACGTTATCTAATTTTGGTAGTTAAAAGAGGAAGGATGATTTGTTATCTAATAAAAGTAGAAAAAGTATGTGTTATGGGAGATTTAAACTTAAGTTATTTAAACTTAAAAGGGTATTTATGTTGAGAATTAATGTCCATTCATCAAAATTTTTGTCTTTTGTATAGAAGTCCTCGGATAAAAATATTTATTGACACAAAATATGAGAAAGAGAAATATAATATTCCGTAGTGGTTCAATGTGAAAAAAAATAATAAAATTGATTCGCAGCATAAAATTATCTGCTATAAGGCAAAAGGCAACCAAAATGATTGTAATTTTTTTACCCAGTGATATTTCAATGTGCCTATTTATAATTTAAGTTTATTAGAAAGAATTTACTGATAAAATAAAAGTTAAAAAATAATCAACAATTTAATTAGTAGTTTAAAATAGTTTAGTTAGCGTAAAACAATTTGTTTAAACAACTAAATCCCTAAGAATATGCTTGTTAAATAATATGTTACCTCAGTAAATATGCTAAAACTATTTGTTCCTTTTAAAAACATACTATACCCATATAGTCAAAAACATTATCATATGTATTAATGAATTTAAGAGCAGCTTTCTTTGGAGATTTTGCTAAAAATTTTAAATTACGCATCACACGTTACAAATATTCATAATTGGAAATCTTTATAGTTTTATGATTTTTAAAATTCATGTAACGCAATTTTTCTTTGAACATAATCCAATTTTCGTTTATGCATAATTGTTTTATGATATTCATGAGAAAATCTATTTGATACGCCTTCACGCCCGTCTCTACGAGTTTATCTATAAGTAATTTTCACAAAAGTGATAACGAAAGTAATTTTGGGAAAAGAAAGCGTTAGTTAAAAAGAGTAAACAACATGGTAATTTTGTAAAATTTAATTTATGCATTTCTATTAACAGAGTAATCCTTTAATCCTTGAAACTCTGAGCTGTTTAAATAGAGCTTTAAATAGCTATTTTTTTAAGAAATTATCTAATTTTCAATAGACAGTTCTGTTAAGTTTCTTAAATTAAAGAAAATAGTATTAAATTTTATTATATAAAAGTTATATTAGGGGGGGGGGGGGGTATCTACATATACATTCCGGCTTGTGTGCTTGATCAGAGACCCGCTTATGAAGCCTTCGTCAAGTAAGACAGACACAGAAAGAATTTTTTTACTGTCACAGAGAAAGGAATATACACCCAGGGTGAAGGCGGGAATCGAACCCGCACCCGTTACAGCACGCAGACTGCTAGCGTAATGGTCCAAACCAATCGGCCATCCGGGCCCCGAAATATATATATATATAAGGATCCAACAAATGATGGAATTTTTACACTATTTACGGAATGTAATTTGTACATTTCCAACCTGGTAAGGTTTCAAAAATGATATTAAATTTTGTACTAATTAAGGAATATAATTTGTATTATATTTAGGAAATTTTTATTGCGCCCAGTTTTTTTTACATATAAAGATTAACGAAAGCAATGCATATACAATGCATAATCTCAAAATGGTAGCAATTAGACAAAAATACATAAATTGTCTTGATGAGCAACACGCTACACTTTGTAATCAACTTTCATTTATTAATAACCATTAATTTTAGTAATTTTAGAGATTATTGCAAACTCAGGTTACACGTAAATCTTGTATATTGCGTCCAGAATCTTGTATACTGCGTTTTTGACATTAATTGAGTGTTTTTTTGGCTTTATTCCTCATCTCATGCCACAGTTAATTGTTCTTCAAAAAAGTAATTTCATTACTTCTTTGGTAATTTAATAAAATTTCACACACCACTTTTCATTCTGCGTCGTACGTTATCAACTTGATATATCGTTGATTTGTACTAGTAAATAAGATGTGTACCCCTAATGGTGGCATATAAAATCCCTCCATTCGCACACATAAGTTATCATTCCCATTCATCCTAATAAACACTTAGCAGTGGGGTCATTTGTCTAACCCATATCACCTCATAAAACTTCCTTAGCAAAGATTCACCAGTCGGACTTAGTCCAGTTATAATTTCTTCATCAATTATATATGTATTTGCTACCTTTACAGATGTTAGTATGGCAAGTGTAACATAAATGAGACAAAACTTATTATTAGTTAATATATATTATTTTGTGACAGAAGTATTTAAAATACATCGTTTTAAAAATGTTTAGTACATTTTATACGACTTGCTTACTTTGCTTGCCTTATAATTTTTTTATTAATCTAACATATATAAACTCATTAAAATCATTTAGCCCATGATTCCCCAGTCATCGGTCGCCTTGCTGTCAATTTGTTATCACTCATCTTAATAATTTTTCATATTTAGGTTAACATCGTATGCATAGTTAGAGTAATGAGATTAAATTCGTAAAAAATATTAATGTGCAACTGTAAGTATTGACAGATCTGAGTTGACTTTACAATCTCTCAAACTCTTCGGCGCAACAATCCGTTAGTGGACCAAGGCCTGCCACGCCCATTTCTGCATATGTGACTAGGGCTCTGGGATTCAACTCAGAAGGTGGAAGTTGGTGGTGGTCTCTCAATTCAGAAGGTGGTGGTCAACCTTACGCGGTAACTCCAGTGTTTAGTTCCCATGCTTGGTCCTCATTTTATCGACTCAATTTAAGGGATGAAAGGATGAATAAACGTCGCCCAATCCAGGACTCGATCCCCGGACCTGTGGCACGGCAATGCGTAGCACTACCACTAAACCACTGGAATTTTGTAATCAACTGTCACTATTTATTAATCGCAAAAAGATATTTAGTTAACACAACTAGGTACAATCACTTATCAAGCTATCTACTACAAATATTAATACCAATTTCCATCCCATATTTTCTTATAAGCACTTACCAGTGGATTAATTTATCTAACAAACAGCAGCTTCTGTCACTACATATGTTTGATACAGCTGTAATAACAATTCATTCATATGTAAAATTAGTTTGAAATTAATCACTAAACCTATAAAGGAAGAAAAATAATTCTACTCACGTTTCTAACTAGATATGGTTACCATGGTCCATTTCAATAAAATTGTCTTTGGTTCTTGGTACCATAGACTTTGAGTTAAAAAACAGGTTCTATCGAAATTGGTCAGAAATGTTTCAAAATGCGTTAGTAGTAGATCCTGGTATAGTTAGTCCATAAGTAGAATTTGAGCACTAGCTCTATTAAATGAACCAGATTTAGTGAAAAATATTCGTACGAGAGTATAAAACTAAATTATGACATAAATAATAGCTACAATGTTTTCAAACCAGACTGTGAATTCCCTTTACGCCCAAGTCCCCAGTCGTCTGGTGGTCTCGGTTATAAATTTATCATCACTCAGCAAACTTGTCTTCGTCGTTCGTGGGTTAGATTCTCATCAATAATCCGTCCCTCTCTTTATTAGTTCTTCATTTAGTTGAGTTGGTTGCAAAACACCGTAACTAGTGTTCAATTAATTTTAGGGAAAATTGAGTCCAAAAGAAATACATGTTGTAAGCATCTATGAAGGCATAAATGCGTTATCAATTGAAGAGTCTAGTTTAAAAAAATCATATTCTCAAAAGTATAACTAAGACATAGGGTTCGGGTTGTTCATTTGTGACTTATGGCATCGTAATTTCAATTGGAAAAAGTCAATAAATAGATGTGAACCTATATCTTATTTATATTTTGGGTAGTGTGAGTTTTTTTTTAACTAGATTCATCTTACATTGTTCATGATTCTTAAAACATAAATATCTAAAAAAAATCATTTTCGAGGACAAGTGTAATCGATAGTAAGTATTTCATGCCGTGGTGATGATACAAATAGATTTTAATTGTGACTAAAATCTTGGATATAATTTTGGCAAACCATTGGTAAGATTTGAGGACGACCAAGAGGTAGGCTTAATTTTGAGTCCTGGAGTGATAAGTGTGGAATGAGATTTTACGAGAAGTGATTAATTTGTGTTCTTTTGCCTGTTTGCTGCGTCTGTTTGGTGAATTGTTACCACTTCGGCTTACCGTTGTTGTAATTGGAATGTTGGATGTTTATTTCTTAGGGACTAATAATTTTTCACTAGCTTAAACACTTCAAACTTTTTTACTGATATCTACCATTTTGTGGGTCAACCATTTCACGCTACTTTTTTTCCGTTCTAAATAAGTAATTTTATCTCGTCTTTGGAAGTTTTTCTGTCTGGCCAATACTTTTTCTACTGAAGTTTTTTGCCTTTTTTATTGCATCACTGGGCCTAGGTACCAAAGCATTAGGTTGGAATATTGTATCTAGCTTGGATGTTTGTTGCAGTTTGAAAAGGAATTGAGTTTTTTTTTTAATTTGACCTGGTTCAACAGAAAACACAACTCGTTTTTACTTTTTAATTAAAATATATCTATGTTGCATATATAACAGCTAATGATAAGTGAATGTATTAAATTATTTATTTAACCAAACCATTTGCATAAATACAAAGATATGTTAACCTTAACATAATGTAAACCTATTAGATGCACGTTAAAGCAAATCAATTATTCAAGGCTAATGAAAAGCAAAATTTTAAACAATAGATATTTACTGTTTCAACCAATTGTTATAAGCGCTATTTAAACCAAATGTAGGCAAAAAATCTATCTCCCTATAAAATAATTTTGAAGCAGAAAATTGAACGTAAAAAAAGCTAATTAAATTTTCAAAACTAAAAATTGAACTGCCTGTACTAAATCAAAGATTAGGGATTTATTATTAATATACTTTGTCTACGCTTTATAAAAGAATTATCCTTATCAATAATTCACCTTTCCATTTATTCTTCATTTGAAAACTTTTGGGAGATAGGCTTTATTATTTAGTTCCTGAATAAGAGTGATAAGATTGGAATGAGATTTTACGGAAAAGTGATTAAATTTGATAATTCTTCTGGCATGTTGGTTAGTTTAAATTGATTGTGACAAGTCAAGATTGTATATCTAAACGGACGCAGTAAAGTGGTTTTTGTCCAATGCTTTTAAATAGGCTAACAACCGTTGTTCTACTTAGATGCAGAGTTTAGGTTTGAAAGCTGGAATTTACTTTTCGGTGGAAGATTTGTGTGAATTCTATGATAGACAGATTGGATTTATATGGAATTATATCAACGAAAGGAATAAATTTTAAATAAAACTTGTTAAAATATTATTATATTGCAAAACTAAAAATAATAGTGCTTATTCTAAATTTTGATGTTGAATAAAATAATGGAAGTTAATTACCTAAGATAGAAGTTTATTATTCACTGTCATTAAATTAAATACTTAATTTATTTTTTTATTTACAATATTATTATACCCAGTCACTTACGAGTTACCGAACTGATAATGTTTTAAACACATTGCTTTTTCAACAACAATATACACATATGGTATTTTCTGAAACATGCAATTTGTATATATTATTCACCATCTTATATCATTTACCTATATTACAGTTCCTTTGTTACAAAATTTATGGAACAAGTGTATTCTCATGAAAAATTAGCGTATTCTTTTGAATATCAGATTCAATTGCATGCAACGACTTAGTTTCCTAAACATAATCAAACCCATGCAAGCCTCATACCTTCAATAGGTTAAATTATGTTTATTTAGTCATTATAAAGATAATAATGTGTTTAACTAAGTGTTGTATATTGCTATTGAAAATTTATAAATTTTATTCAGACTATACATTGCTTAAGTAGTTAAAACACATAATGAAGTTTGTATTTAATACATCACTATTAAAACAATATATGAACCACTTTTTAATAGAAAAAAATCTGCAATGAAGGTAGGATGCATTGCACTGTGCAAAAAAAAAGTGTGACGTACTGTAATGTAAGCACTGGGAGATAACTTACTTTTTCCGTGTGCTGTGCCATATAGTTGACGAGATAAAAATTATCCTGATGATTGTTTTTTTGAAATATATATGTAATTTATAAATAACTTTAAAGCTGCATGTGTCTAATATACTGGTATTACATTTTCTTTTAGGATAATTAAAGTAAGTTTTGAAATATCGTCGCACTAGAGCTTTATAAGGGCTTCTGACGACATGCGTCTTAACTTAGGAATACTAAAATAATTCAAACTGATAACTCAAAGTATGAATGATATTTTAAATATAAAATGACTGTGTGAAACTTGGGTTTTGATATGTTATGGGTTCTTACAAGGAGAGTAAAATATTGTATACAATTTTATTACAATCAATATAAAAACAATCAAAATAGTAAGTCATAACCTGATTTCTAGTAAGTACCAACGAACAGTTTAAAATAAAAATTTTGGTCATGAAGATTTTCATCAGTTTGTATGTCCGTATCCCCTTTTAACTTCCATTCGAAGAATCCTATTTAAAAAAAATCTTTTTTTGTTAGAAATTTACGAGAAATGAATGGTATGATACTGGAGATACCTTTTATGCCTTTTTGAAAGTCCATCCGTATGCTTTTACTGTAAGATCTATTATGGGAATACCAGTAAACGGAAAGCAGGATATTTCAGTTCTTCTAAAAGTTCTTGTGTAATTTAACGATTACAATGTTAGGTTGAAATGCGATGACGACACCACTGATATATATCAAAATTTAGACTTTCATATCATTTGCTGTATTTGTTAACCAGAGTGGGTTTTGGAATCATCTAATCAGGTCTTCAAATCAACAACTTCGAAGATCCCGAAGTAGAGTTTCGGAATCAAAGCAGTTTAAACTAATTCATTTGGCATTTAGTTTAGTTTAGTGTGAAATATCGTCGCACTAGATCTACACGAGGGCTTTTGGCGACGGGCGTTGTATTTTAGAATCACAGTCAAGTGACGAGATGACACCTGAGTAGGCAAGGCAGCCAACGCAGCCGTTATTGAGATTTAGAGTAACTGAGTAATGTGCAAGGATCTCATGTACTTGACAAACATATCTTCCTAATGAATGAAATTTAGACTTCACTTTAAATCTCACAACTATAGAAGATTAGTGTATTGTTCCTTCATTAATAAACAGTTTGCAGGGAATTAGAGCGATTTTTTAACCGTAAAATTATGAGTGAAAAAAATAATATTAAGGGGGAATGGGCGCGCTGGACCAGGGGTCTCCAAACTCAAGTGCATCAGTGTTAATCCAATGGCGAAAAAAATATTTTCTCTGCCACATTTCTCCGGCTGTATTGAATATTTTTAAAAACTTTTTTTTTCAAATAATAAATCTAGATAACTTACAGGTCTCTATAATCTCACTTTTTGAAATTGCTTCGAATATTTTGTGTAAAATTATTTATTAAAAATTATAAAAAATATTTTAACCAATTTCAAAAAGTGGGATTGTCGGGACCTGTAAGTCAGCTACATGCATCATATAAAAAATCCGCTTGAAAAAATATTCAATACAGCCGGAGAAATGTGGCAGAGAATATATTTGTTTCGCCATTGGATTAACACTGATGCACTTTGCTTTGGAGACCCCCGCTCCAGCGCGCCCATTCCCCCTTAAGTCCTTCAGTGCTGATTTTCATAATATATTTAAGTTTTCATAATATGTGTGAAAAACTCAAACACTAAACTTTGCAGCATTTCGTCAATTATCAAAGAAGGTAATTAATGTTCCAATAAAAGGAATCCAGGCTCAATAATGCCATTTTTAATATTCTTTATAATATGTTTTTTTGGAACGAAAAAGACAAAGATAATTTTCGATCGCATTTCAAAACACAATAAATCTATAAAATTGCATGCAAGAATACAATAAAATAACCTGAATTATTTTTATATTTTTTTAAATGGCTCTATTTATAACTAAAGTACTACACTTATAAATTTGGTCCGGTTGAAAAGAATCTGTAAACATTGAGAGTCATTAAAATTATTTTCTAACTTGTAACATTAATTCGAAACGTAGGTAAACTTATAGTTAATGAATAAAAAAATTAATTAACTTAAATTATATGTGTAAATAACATACTAGAATAAATTTTTAAAAAAATCATATTAAAAGATAAGTAAGGTTAATTAATAAAATGTGCTTTAAATTTAAAATACATTTTGTCAATAGTAAAAATGAGATAAGAAAATTCACAACAGTCATTTAAAAACGTTTATTATTCATATAACACCCCTATTGGCAAATTACGTAAGCATTCGCAATTTTTAGAAGTGCTGGTTATTTTTATGGGACATATATCGATGTTCTCAGTTAATGTGGGTGAGTTTAGTGTTACACTCCCAATTTTATGCACCTCTAAAAGCCCCCCCCCCCCCACGATGTGCATAACTTACTAAATACATACAGACATAACTAGAAACTAATAACATATATTAAAAATCCTAGATTTAAAGAGCGAATTATAAAGTAACAAATGAAGCATGTGTGTTGATGAAAATTAAATGTTATGCCACTTTAAAGGTTGAAAAGAAGTTCAGTTTTTTTAAACTAACTTTGTTTAATAAAAAATATTAAGGTATAAGGGGCTAAAACAAATTTGGATATTTTTGAGTGACACAAAAAATTATCACTTTTCTCAGTTAATGGGGATGTGCTTAGTGTTACCCTACCAATTTTATGCATCACTAAAAGAAACCCCTCACAAAATGTATCACTTACTAAATACACACAGACATAACTAGATACTGATAACCTATGTAGTAAAAGATTTTTCCAGTTTCAAAGAAATACGGAAAATATTCGTGCATAAGAGATAATTTCTATTTTGCTACGTATGTCAAATAAAAAAAGAAACATATGTTAAGTATATGAACCCTCCTTTTCGGCATAAGAACCACGTGCTCTAACCACTAAACTATAGTGGCTACAGACGTAGTTTGCATGCTTCAAAAATCTTTTTAATAAAAAAAATTGTTCTAAATAGGTGCAATCTGTATATGTGGTTACAGATTGTATATGTTTAAAGAGAAAGTGTGTCTTTTGACCAACTGAGAATTACATTTATAGTAAATTAGTCGTAGAGTACTTCATTAGTTTTTAGAAAAGATAAATTTTCTGTACGAAAAGTAACAGAGAAATATTCCATTTTCTGTCAGAATTTTCTCACAGTGTGGAAAAATTCTGACAGAAATGTAAATGTTTTAAATGTTATGTAAATGATATTTTATAGCTGTTTTATAATTGTTTTATCACTACATATGTTAAATCCAATGAATATATTTCAGGTTTTAACGAGCATAATAAAAAAATGAAGAACAAACTATGAATAAAAAAACTACAGTTCATAATAAAACATTAATGATAAACACAGCAACAATCATGGCGCATCTCAATTAAAAAAAATGTGAGCAATAAACGAGGAAATATATTGCTGTATAAATAAGTATTAGAGAAAAAAATGTTCATGATGTTCTACAATTAAAAAAGTCAGACAGAAAATTCAATCAAATTTTTCTTCGAATTTTCATTTTTTCAAAAGAATGTGAAAAATTTCCAACTATTTTCACTGTTCATTAATTTGATTTTCGAAATGTAATCATTCTGAACTAAAATAAGAATTATGTTTTTGCTTCAATCATTAAAGCTTTTAAAACTTAAAATTAAATAAATGTAAAAAGATTTATAAGGATGAAGGAGGTATTAATAAAGACGATTTTGTGAATAAATCATCTCTGTTGAAAATTTAAATTTCCATATCTTAATCATCTATACTATTAATCCTTGGCTGTATACTTGTTTTTATGTCTTCTTGTATGTCTGAAATCTATATTTGTCTGATTCATGCGAAAAATAGAGACAATTGTTTTAAGTTTCTTCGATGTAAGTATACCTCATAGTTCTCTGATAGATACAGTTTGGCAGAAATAAAAGTCCATTATTTCTGTTATTTGACCTGCTATTTTCATAAAAATCCTTCTAAATTATTCTTTAATAATCTTCCAATGTTATTCCAATTTAAAATGTGATTTGTTCTAAAAGAAATTGAATTATTAAATTAAATAAGGGGTTGTAAAGTTTACGAATATGTTATTTGAGATAGTTGCTATTACTATTTCTAAGATGGGTTTAAACAAATTATGCAACACAAAATATTTTGGCGATTTCAATGTCCATCGTGAGGAATACCAATGCCTCATTAATATGAATCTATATATCTCCGTAAAAGTGGCTTTTAAAAATAATACCACGCACAGAAAATTACCGAGTCATGAACAAAAATGAGTCAGTAGATTGTACACCTATGACTAAATTATATAAACTGACCAACTTATATAATAAAGATGTTCTTTAAATGAGTCAATTTGTATGAAGGCAAAAAAAATGGCATGATCTCTAAGGCCGTATCACTGATGACGTAATACTTTGAGCAGCAAAATTGGTAACGCTCGATTATGTTGATAAGTCAACTCCAATACTTTAACTGAGTAATACAATTAGGATTTTTCTTGGTGTAAAATTGTTATCCTGTTCACTTTCAAACATACAAAAAAATCATTTGTTTCTTTTAATTTTTTTATTGGAATAAACTCGATATGACGTTTGGTTAAACATAATACATGCAATATTTAATAGGGTTTATAAAATAATGTTACTGAATGATACTTTTATTATTTAAAATGTGTAAGAATTTTATAAACAATAATATATGATTACTTTTTATTAATACATTTTGTTTTAGCTAAAATATTTTCTGTCACTTTATGTTTTATATTTTAAATATAGTTAAAAGTATCAATTAGGTACTTTTTTTACATAAGCAAACAATCTACATTTTTGTTAAAAATTAATCTCTACCTAATCTTTTATCCTCCATGGGAGGCTTAACTTAGTATTTTGTGAAAAAATATATAACTTAAATTTTAGTGAACTTTGTTTAAGTTTTTAATACTTTAAGTTCTAAGAACATAGCGTACCTTATAAAAAAACTAAACGAATTTGAATAAATGTAACAGAATATAAAAATATATGCAACTGTTATCCTATATTATACTACTAAATCATTAAGGAATTTAATATCAATAAAAATGCGAATTTTTATTATGTTTGGTTTTTCTTTTACTTTGTACCATAAAGTACATAAAATAATGCAATGAGATTAGAATTGAAATATAGTTGATTAACAAAATAATGAGCACAAAATAACCTAATATTTTCTTCCATACCAAACTCATTAATTAGTAAGATTCAATAAAACATTTTACTTTAATTGGTTTTCTGCATTTTTATGAAAAGCATTTCAAATTAAACTGCTGTTTTTCATTTAAAATCCTTTATAATTTATTTTAATTCTATATTTTTACAAAAAACTTTATGTTAATATTATTCCCAATTGGAATCATTACTACCATATTTAACAAAAAATGAGGGAGGATTTATCTAAACTTTTTTAGTGCATATTTTATATATGGATTACATTTTTAACAAATAACAGGAATTATTTAACAGAATTGGTTCAGTAAAAGTCATGGATAGATTGAAAAATATTGTTTTCGGATTATTTTTCTTGGATTTATAGAATAGAAGGTTTTGATACATCTTTAGGTACAATATAAAAATGCAATTAGTTTAATAATTTTCAATAAAGAACGTATTAAAATTTAATTGTGGCTATAAAAGATAACTGCTAATTAGAGCAGTTTAAATTTTTTAAAATAGTTTTCGGATCAGTTGCATTTTGTTTTGCGAAGATCAGCAAAACATAAAATATTTGAAAGATTGGAGAAATTTATTTATTAAATGATTCCATCAAATTACCTTAAAAATGTCTTAACATATTTTCTTTCTAGAGAATTTCGACATTAAAAAAATATTTTTTCATTGTTATATATTTTCACATCATCAGCGTTTTTAATAAAAATTTATGTCATTATTAGAAGTTATGTACGATGAGATTACATGAAATACTTATATTGATAATAACATGAAACACGTGTCAATCTATATAGACTTTGAAACCTACTTTTATGAATGTGATCATTCATTATAGAAGATTTCAAAGTATTTGCGTTGTTACTTGTTTATGTTAAAATCAATGTATTTTAAATTTGAATTTTTTTTTAAATATCAAAGCATGCAGATAAATGCATTTTAATGTGGTAGATTTTGGTGGACGATTTTCAAAAGTTCAAATTATAAACACTTTTTATTGATCATTTATAAAAAAAAAGACTTACCAAACCTTCAAATAATTTTATGAATATAATATTGAATAAAGTGGCTAAGAAGTTATTCCCAAAATACAAACGTAATTATCTTCAAATACTTATTTTATCTGATGCTGCAATTAATGAAAATAGTAATTACCACATTTTAATATTTTCTCCTGAGATAATGTTTAGAATTCCACTACATGTACCTAAAACATGGAGCACATTATTTAAAACTTCCACTAATGTTGTACTATTTCGTAATATCTGTTGGGTATCTCAGTCTCGTGGGATTAATATTTACTAAAACTTACAAGACATTAATTTAAAGTTTCGTATTTGCGAAATAAACAGTTTCTCAGTTTGAATATTTGCGTACATTAACACTCTCAATTGAGATTAAAGGCGAGCTTTGGCTTGAAATATCACTCCACGAATCTCGTATGCGAATTATAATTGTTGATTTGGAAATCTCACACATTCTTTAGTTTTAGATGAAAGATTATTTAAGAAAGGAGTTTTGTTACTTGTGGTTTTTAATCTAAAGAAACATTACCAGACATAATAATTAAAATAAATATTTATTAAATAAATAATTTATATTCGTACCTATTTCGTTTGGTTACAATTCATCCTTCAAACAAGGCGATTCCAACGCCTTTAAGTTCAAAACTATTCAAATAAAAATATACGCATTATTGTGTTTAGTAAACATTATGATGAATACAAAGCAAAGTGATTTGCTAACGTGGAACATGGCTTTTTGAAATTATTTTCTAAACACAAACTTTAAGGTTAAGTGACAAACCACTTTTCAACACACTTCACATCCATGACATAAACTTTAGTAGAAAACAGTTTATCTCTAACGTTACAAACTCATCACGTTGTCAGTTATGGTACTAAAATAAATCAATACAACAATGCATATATAAAGCTAAATGAACAAATATTTACATTTACAAGCTTTCTGTAACATATATATTATACTTCTAAAACTATATACAACGTTAAAAAAAACCCTCAAAATTTATTATCATAATATCACTCCTTGTCAGAATCTCGAGAAAAAACACTGGAAACGATTGTGCTCTGGTCAAAAGAAATTTAGTTACAGAATAATATTATTACTAAACAAATATCTATTATGCAGTAATAATATTTATGATTTTTAACATTTTACTTCACTGCCTCATAAAATATTTTCCCTTATTTTTTTTAAAGAAATACTTAAAACACAGTTAAATAAAGTTCTCTTTAAAGAAAGAACATATAATGCAAACAGTACACTGTTAAAAAAATTTACTGAAATAAACGGGGAAAGTACCGGCAGCAGAGTTGCCGGGACTTTCCCGTTTCGTTAAGTATTTTCCCGTGCATCTACAAAAGTTCCGTTTCTTATTTCTCCGTTGTTAATATTTTCCATTTTGCATTTTCCCGTGTTCCTACTTAAGTTCCGTTTCTTATTTCTCCGTTGTTAAAATTTTCCATTTTGCATTTTCCCGTGTTTCTACATAATTTCCGTTTCTTATTTCACCTTTATTAAAATTTTCCATTTTGCATTTTTCCTTCAATCTACTGAAGTTCCGTTTCTTATTTGTTCGTTTTTAAGGTTTTCCGTTTTATATTTTCCGTGAATCTAAGCAAGTTTTCAGTTTTGTATTTTCCCGTTATTTTAATTCTCGTGTGTTTTTTTGCTAATGAAATGTCCATCTATAGTAAAAGTCAGAAAAATCTCAAAACGTTTTGCATATTTTTTCATGCTTCTTTTCGCAACAATGAAGTGAAATCTCTTAAAATGCTTTTATAAATTTTTCCCCTAAGGCTATTTTTAGTAGAAAAACAATAAATTTAAAATTTTGAAAAAATTAAAAAGCACTTATAAAACGAAATTTTAACTTATTATAACAATTGCAAAAAAGAGCATAAAAATATGCATAACTTTCTGAGATTTTTCTCGACTTTTCTCAATAGACAGCATTTTTGAGTCATGGCCATTTCAGCAGGTATCCGTTCTCTTAAAAAATCAACGTTCAAGGTATTCATATTTCATGCTCATACTTTTACTAATATAAAAAATTGAAACACTGCAATATTTTAATATATATTAAGAACTAATCAGAATTTTTTCTTCAAATTTCGGAAATATTTGCTACCAAGGTCAATTAAGCTTGTTAAAATACATTACAGAAGAAACATTGATTGAAATACAATTTTTCATCATACACTATTATTTATTTCATTTTCTCATTCAACAAATTTACAATTTATACAGATATAGAGCAAATCTTACATTAACTTGACATAATTGGAACCCGATTTCACCTGTTTATAAGAGAAGATAAAGCTTATATGTTCATTGATACAGCAAAATTAATTCTCAGGTTGGCCAAAGTTATTAAGTTAAGATAGTCAACCCTCTAACATTATACTTGATTACATATACTTTTATTAAAAATAATAATTGTAAAATAATAATTTTTCTCAAAAATTTGCAACAAAATACACCTTGTATATATTTAAAATTTTTTAATTGTATTTACAGTTTAACAATTTGTCGAAATCATTTGTATGATTTGCTAAATTAATAATTCTTTTGTAATTGAAAATGGTTTTCCAGATTCTACTTTGTTGCTTTTGATCCTCTCTTCGTATTAAGATCCGCAAGACACCATAAAAGATAAAATACAGTCTTAAAATTAACAAATAAACATATTAGCATAATTGTTAAAAATGCCCATCTATCATAATCTTCAACAACCACAACACGAGATTAAATTTGCCTGTCTGGTGGCTGAATGATTAGTGCTCTGGCGTTTAAGTCACTGGGAGCAAGTTCGAATCATCTAATTATCTTGATTTGATATGCAAAAAATGACCACATAACGACAAACCAAAACCAAACACACACAAGTTTGAATGTGTGTAAATTATGTTCAAATAGTTAGTCTTCTGATATTTTTTTTATATAAGAAACAATAACACACAATATATTATTAATAATTTTTAAGTCATTAAATGTTTTTTTAACATTGCATACGAATATTAAAATTTTGTGGATGTTATCAGGGTGCGCGGCTGTTCTTGAAGATGCCTTTTTTTGTTTTCAATTTTAAGTGCCTTTAAAGGTGCTTATTATTTTTTTTTTTGAGTTTGTAAAAAGTATGTCTTTTTTAATTAAAGTGATTATTTTTTTAATAGTTAAGAAATGAAAAATGTTCTTTTGCTGATTATACACATAAAAATGATCAGGTTGCTGCTTTATTTAGGGAATTAACGCTGCAAACGACTTTTCCCAGTATTACCAGAGAAATCCTGAAACAGCGACATTCATCAGGGCGTGCTTATTGAGAAAAGCGTTTTAATATAACGCCTCAAAATATGTGCTACTTTCCAGTTTATTTTTTAAAAAGTTTTATATCAGGACAAAACTTTGTTCAACAAAACTTCAATGCCTCAAAATATATGCTAGTTCATGGCGAAATCGAAAGTGTCTCGAATCTCGCTATTTTTATAGTTTTAGTCAAGACGCATCAGTCGACTAAACTTTAAAGGCTCGTAATTTTTGCTTATTTGCAGGACATTGCAGTAGTGACTCGTTATTTTTTGTAAGGCAGAACCTCAATTATCCGTTCTAATTGGCTGTAGGTAGGTCGGATAATCGAAAATTCCTGATAAAAGAGAGTTTTTATTTAATCGTAAAACTTCTCTTAAATAGGATCGTCTGAGTTTTCCAATATAATCAACAGCCCTTTAGAGTCGTATAAACGGTGCTTTACTGTATTGGTGCATGTTATTAGACAATACATTTTTAAGGAATAGGAATCACAACATTTAAAACAATAAAAGTTTCAAAATAAGTTATATATACTAACACTCACCTTTATAATCAGTAGAGAGCGGGAAAACCCAAACAAGGTATGTAGGTAGGTAGGTTGGTGCGCGTATTTTCTGGTTTGTGTGCTTGATCAGAAACCCGCTTATAAACCTTCGTCAAGTAATACAAACACAGACAGAATTTTGCAATTGAAAGTACACCCAGGGCGAAGGCGAGAATCGAACCCGCAACAGGTACAGTGTGCAGACTGTTAGCGTAATAGGCTGCGATCAAATCCACTAGGCCATCCGGGCCCTAACCCAAACAAGCACTTCTAGTGATTAGCATTTGATTCGATCGACGATTCGAAGATGAATGTCGCCAATAGAGGTTTCTCTGTCCACATTTAGCGACATATTTCAGTGTTCGGCGATATCGAAAATATTTCGAATTTAATTATATAAATACAGTTGAGCCCGGTCATAAAAAAGTTTATTTTTTTTATTTCTAATTGATAGCTGGATGCTTTTCTGAAAAATATTTCAAAGAAATAAATAATATTTCGTAAAACAGGTATTTGATCTTCGAGTTTCAATGTGTGTATTCTTAGTGCATTATCGCCAATTCTATATAGGGTAATAAAAGTAGGGCAGCTCTAAAAACGGGAAAATTCCGTTTTCATCTCTTCGCTCGTGGTTTACGGACATTTTCCGTTTTTAGAAGGAAAAAACCCGTTTTCAGATGGAAAAAACCCGTATTCATCTATTCGCTCGTGGTTTTCGGACATTTTCCGTTTTTAGAAGGAAAAAATCCGTTTTCAGATGGAAAAAAACCGTTTTAAGCCAATACGGGAAAGTTCCGTTAAAATAAGTAATTTTTCTCCTGAAACTTCAGGTTTTTTTTAACAGTGTACAACTGCGTGAAAAAAAAGTACTCACTAGTGATTATTTCGCCCGTTAGTCATCCTATAGAATCGGACCTTTTTGACTTTGTGAAAAAATAACATACTGAGTTAATTGCATGACACAAAATTTGCATAAGGGTCCGTCCTCATATTAAAAATGTTACGAACTTTGAAATTTTCAATAGTAACACCCAATTTTAATAACTTAGAAATGTTAAGCACCCTCGACAATCCCTAAATCTAAATTTTTGTTACATTTGGATAAATATTTGACGAGTTATTCAATAATTACTTGTGGACCTTTGAGGGACCATCTCTAAAATGACGTAGTCTTAGGGTTTATTGAAGGAGAAAAAAGAAACGTAATAATCTCTCGTTATTTAAGACGACATTTTCCAAACATTGGCAAATGTCAAGGAAAGGATGCTATAGGATTTGACTCATTCAATTTTGCATAATTATTCTTCAAACTGCAAATAAATTTAGCAAACGATAAAGATTATTTATTTATTTTGCGAAAGAAAATTTAAAAAATTTGTCTATTTTAAGTGTTGAAAAGTTGAAATTGCTACTGAATGCTTGGTTTTTTCTACATTTGTTCTAAGGTTATAAATCTTGTGCGGAAGTGGTTATAGGTGACAGTTACTGTTACTAATACACTTGTGTTTCGACAAAAATTTAATTCAACTATTTAAGTAATGGCAATTGTAGGCTTTTTAATTCTTTTAGAACTTCTCGTTCCAATAACAAGTTTATTTCTGCAATATAGTTCGCATATTTTAAGTTTATTATGAAACAAATCGCAGAAAAAAATAAATCGTTGAGAATATCATGAATCAACATTAAAGACATATGTTGTGTCATTCTATAGAATTTTCAAGGTTTTTATTTAAAATTTTCCTTTTTTACAAGGTGGTGTTTGTTTATCAAGTTCATATTTAATCTCGTATACAACTCCTAAGCGGTAATTAAAAAGTATTCTGTGATTTACTCAGCAAATTATGGATAAAACATTTTAAAAATTAGTATTTTGCTTAAACTTCATGTTTTAAATTCATTTCTGTAAAAATATTAACAGGTTTTATTCATATTTTTTTAATTAAAATAATAATTATTTAAAAATATAAAAATTGTTTTAAATACCTCAATAGTGTATGCATTTTGTTTGGGCTATAATTATTACTATTCAGTAAAAAATTTGCTTCATTATCTTAACAATTTATAAATTGGGATAGTTTTTTATGTGCAACTCATTTAACATTACGGCCCCTAAATTTTGCACGTACTAAACTTTGCACAAAATAAACAAACTAAACTCTAACTACACTAATAATGCTTAAAACCTAACAAAACTTGGTATTTCGTGTAAAATATGTCATAGATTTGAAATATGGACTCAAAAAGGGGTGTTGCTTTTGACAATTTTGAATTTGGTAACATTTTTAATATGAAGAAGGCCCCTTATGCAAATTTTGTGTCATGCAAAGAATGTTATTTGTTCACGAAGTCGAAAAGTTCTGATTCTATAGGATGACTAACGGCCGAAATAAGCACTAGTGGGTACTTTTTTTCCACAGCTGCACCTGCGTAAAAATATTTTTCGATAGCTTTTTACATCAGACGTAATTGTACGAAGGCACATACATATAACAAGATATATTACAGAACAAATAAATGCAAATTAAAAAAGAAGATATACACAGAATATCTATTTCACTACTTAAACAATATCACGTAAAAAACTAGAGATTCATTTCCATTTCTATCATTACTCGTTAGAACCTTGGGAATTAGCACTGGCAAGGATTGAGTTTTCACTGAGGAGAAAAGATATTCAGTTATAGCACATTAGTTTTATTTAAAAAATGTTTTTTTTTTAATTTAGTAATAATAGCAGAGCTTCGTGTAAGAACGTGCTAAGTGACAAAAAAGTGAAAACGAAATAATGAGCTTTAAGGTTTTGCATTCGTACTTAGATTCGTTATTAACTGCATTTACAAAAGGTAAAAAATTAATTTAACGTTTTGTTTATGAAAAGGGGGAATCGTGTTATCTTTAAAGTAGGTAACATGTTCATTGAGACACAAAAATCTCAGTTTTTTCAAAATTGTCACTTAGCACATTCTTAGACTAAGCTCTTCAATTGTTATGCCATTTAATAGATAATTTATATTACTGACATATAACTCAACATATTTTTCACTATTTTTTAAAACAAACTTCAAACACAGCCATAAGATGTCTACAAACAGGTCATACATAATATAAAAAACAGTTTCCAAAAGTAGAAAACGGTGCAATCTCTTACATCTTTTCATTGCTTTAAGGGACTTAAATAAAACAATGTACCAATATAGTCTGAATAAATAATCATTTCCAAAGAAAGATCTTTTTGAAATGTATCTCTTATACCACTGAAACAATATCACGAAAAAACTCAAGATTCATTACCATAACTATCACTCCCCGTTAGGACCTCGGGAATAAGCACTGGCGAGGATTGTATTCTCGCCAAGAGGATATTCAGTTATAGCATAATATTATTTCCTTGGAGGTTTCCATCTGGACCTTTTCTTTTCTGGCCCTTAATGGAATTTATGTTCATTGGTTTTCCTGAAAATAGCAATTCACTGGAGTAGAAGTCCATTTTCTTACCTTTTTCTTGCCATCATTCTTCTGTGCGGTAGAAATCCTCGGTCTAGAAAGGGTACTTCGGAAATAATTTTGTTTCAATTCGAAAGAAAAATGTTGGAGAGAGAGAAAGAGAAATCGGTATGCTCTTAGTTTAAGGTTCTTTAAGTGTACCTGTTCGTGATTTGGAAAGTTTTTCCGTGCTTGTATCTGGTACTTAGAAGATTTTTTTTCAATTTGAGTTTTTTTAGTGTTTGAACTACATTGGAAAGAAAAGTATATATTAATAAATATTTTTGGTGATAAATTTGTTAATTATTTAAAATTAATATTGAAATGTTAATAATATTCTAATTTAGGTTGATATATAATTTGAAATTGCAGATATTAAAACAATAATCATGTAATAGTGTCAAAAAATCGAACAAAATATGAAAGACTTACAATGTTTATTGGAAGTGTTGTGAAATGAAAGTATTGTTTCAAATATCCATTCTTTTAATAACAAAATGCTTTTATTCAGAAAACAGATGTATAGTTAATAAATATGTTGAAAATAGCTTGATTACTTAAAATTAATACTTAAAATACTCTTTGTGCAAAGGTAATTTCAAATAAGTATTGCATTGTAATTTAAATTTTTCTAATTCATTTTAATTAGCTTAAATAAGTAATTATTATGCTAAAATATTGTTTATATAAACAAAATATATAAAACGAAAACATATAAACAAATAACAAATACAAAATCAACCCTGAATGCATATATTTGGTGCTACATAATTCATGAACCACGCCTTTGTGAAAGCGTCATTCCATCATGATCTGTCACTTGCCTTAACATGCCTTAGTTAGCAATCCGTCTTAAATACCTCTACACTTAATTTTCCGTGAAATGCCCCATGTATTCCGAAAGAAAAATCAAAACTTTTGATTTCGTTAGTTTCTTTGCTGTAATTTTATCATCGGTTCGGGCTAATGCGGTGAACCTTTTGTGTGTTTTTAGTCTCACGGAACCTAGCGTGACAATTCCAGCCATTTGCATCTAACATTTGAAAATTCCCTGCATGCCCCTATGACGCTTTGCTGATTTGATAAAGTTTTAACTAATGTTAGAAATCATATCATTTTGTTTTGAAAACAGTACAGTTGGGTTTTCCTTCGTCAGGGCTAACTAGATCAGATAGGCAGCATACAACTTATTTCGAACGGCGGTGCATCTATGACAGATGCGGAATTCAACTCGCAGACCAAGAGTAATGTTATTAAATGAAATTAAATAGTTGAGAAAATAATGCCCGAGACGGACATGTTATGGTTGAGGAAGATTTAAAATGTACCTTATAAGGAAATTGTATTATCTGTAAAATAACGGCATTTTAACTACAGTAGCAAATTTTTCATTCACTCTTGATTGAACGAGGCTATTGCAAAACGACCATTCATTAATACCTCTCTTCGGAATTCATGTTTTAATCTTCTTAATAACAACAAAAAGCTCCAGTTCTTTTATGTTTAAACATATCATATAAATTTCCTTGTGAGAATGAGGGAAATAGGCAGGTAGTTTTTAGACAAGTTTAGTTAGTTAAAAAATAATCGTTATATATTAGGCAATTTTAAATCCTATTCAATACACACGTTAATTGAAAAGGATATGGATCCCTAAGTGAAGATGAAGACCATGGGAATTCGCTAAGAGGGTAGTAAGGTAGCTTTTGGGTGATGGTTTTCCGTTTATAGTGTCCTACAATCATGCTATTTGATTTCAAATAAATATAACTTACGCTCTTTTCAAACCAAAAGTGATGTTAATGCGTATTTATAACTTTGCGGACGCCTTGTCGAAGGAGTACTTGGCTCCAAAAGGTAAAAAGAAAGAGTGAAAGGCTTCGCTGGGCAGTTAAACACTTACAATCGAAAATAGTTATTAAATTCCCAATGTGATTCAAATATTGTTACTTTGTTGTTATTTACGGAAAAATTTTAATTTTGTGACAATATCATTTATAAAAAGAGCTTTGTTTGTAAATATTATGGAAATTTTCATAAGACTGTATCCACTTTAGATACTAGTATTGTCAATTGTAGTCATGTTTAACTGTTTTAATTATTTGAAGTTTTTGAGGAAGGCATGGTATGAAATATTTGCACATGCTTTACTAAAATAACAAATAATATCAATAAAATGACTACAATATTTTGTCCCATGATGGCAGACTCGTTCTTTGTTGCAATCTCTAAGACAAGTTTACGAAAGCAAATTTTATAGGTTTCATATTTTCATTTCAAGTTTCACCGGTACTTGTCTGCTTCATGTAGTTTTCTATATCATCTGTGCAACTTTTTGTGGTAATCTCGTTTTCATATGATATATCATAAAAACAGATAAGAGAATATACGTACTAGTTGAGGCGTATCCAAATTATCAAGGCAGAAACTCGTTAATTTTTTAAATGCGTTGATATTGTTAAAACTGATACGAGGGGGGGGGGGCACGCTTTTGTTACGCAAAAATTAATCTATTATTGAGCTTCACTTAGATTTTCACTTAGAAGTATTAATTGTTTCTAGTGAAGTTTTAATATTTATATATTTTTCTTTGTGTCTTTTTCATTTTCCAAGCAAATATTATAATATATTTAAATTAAAGAATTACTGTTTTTGATACAGTTTCTAATTTTAAGATTTTAAAGCAAAATAATAGCGTTATTGATAAAATAAAATAAATGAATTCATGAAATTCAATAAAAAAAAGTCTTATTTTTTTAGTTTGCAATTAGCTAAGTAAATTCGTTTAATTTAACTTAAGAATCGAAGTAAATGAATTCCATTGAATATTCATGAGATTAAACATTGTTTTCTGTTATACTTTCAGAGATTGTGATATTTTTTTTAATTGTTTATATGTTCAAAGCCAAAGTATAATAATTGATTACTAATTATAAACAAAATAACTTAAATATTTAAACAAACAATTTAAATGTTCCTTTAGATTTATTCTTTGAGTATTAGCATTACATTTTTAATAAAAAAAAATCGGTAATGCAAGAGTTGAGTAACAGTTATTGCCTGTATTTATAAATTGAATTTTTATCTTGTATTTCTTAATTTTTTTTCCATACTTATGATCGAAAATTAGTGTTGTATAATTTTATCAGCAGAAATTTGTACTTACCTATGTAATTAATGAAAAGGATTTATGCAGAATGAATTTTTTATTCTTAAAAAAATAATTGATATCAACACTGATACTACATTTGATTGAACATTTTATTCCATCTCAGTTTATAGAATTTCAATCTGTAGTTTAACATTTTTCAATAATTCCAATTACAGAAATAACGCAAAAAATTTTAATCAGAAAGAGAAAGCTAAAATTAATGATCTTTCAGTAAAAAAAATCATGTTTTATCAATGTTTGATTAAACTTCGAAATTCTATATTAAACCCTCGTAATATCATTTTTTTTCCTACAAGCTTATTTTTATTGTAAAACAAAATTTATTTTAAAAAAATAAATTAAATAACTATTTAAAAGTAATTTCTTTAAATCAAGCAAAAGTACTTAATTGTTAAGATATTAGAAGCTGGTATTTTTTAAAGCTGTATTCTACAATTTTTTTTAAATTGAACATATGAAAAGAAACATATTTATAAGCAAATGCAAATTTATGCCTGACGTTAACGATACAAGTTGTATAATTTTATTAGTATCATTATTCACTTTGATTTAGATTAACATAAGATACCCTGAATGGTATAAGAAATTACATTGTGATATTATTGTAAACTTATGTGATATTGATTGTGTATACACTGTTTAAAAGTTTGGTGTAGGATTGCAAAGGAATCCTTAAAGTTTCTAGCTACAACCACTATCTGGAGCAATGGTTCACCAATTTTGTGGCATATCAAGTTTGTCGTTTTATCTTAAAATAGGTAAATCCACAATTCAAAGAGTGATGGCAGCTAGAAAGTTCCAGTATTGGAAACAAAAGTTTTAACAGTGTAAGATCTAATTTAAAAAAATTAATGTTTTAAAACTTTATTAAACCTATAGAAAAAAATTCCTAACAAAGTACATTTTTTGATTGCGTTAATTGACCTATATATTTAAAAATAAAAAAATAAAGATACATTAAACGTTGAAATATTATATATTGCTGTTTTAAGATTTATACATATTTTGTGAAACTACTTGATAAGATTTTCTTTAATAAACATTTGAAATAATTTGAATTTTTACTTAATACTGGATCGTTAAACACCTGTATTTATTGACTTTAGTTTGTATTTACTGTTTACCTGTAATTTTTTTTATCTTAGTAATTTATTGACCTTTTCAAAGGAATTTGAATAATTCTTATAAATGTTCTAATTACTTTTTACCTTAATGTTTAAAGTCCAATATGAAAGGCAGAAATATATTCTTTACAAATATTTTTTATTTCCTGTTTCAAATTCCTCCTTTCCAATGAAAAGAAACCTTTTTGGAAGTTGAAAAGTAGCTAAGAAAAAAAGTGAAATTGATCTTATATTTATGATGCCTGCATCTATAAAACATCTGGCTGAGAGCTGAGACATTATGCAGCTTTGACGAATGATTTTATAAAATCGAAAAAAATCAATTGCTCTTATCAACATAGTACATTTGTATTTTTATATTTAAAAAAAAAGTTTCATCTTTTAGGCAGATCCCCTTTTGCACTAAAAATTAATAAATTACCCCAATATTTAACTTTAAAAAACGCCAGATAATTGCAAACATCAATTCCCAAAAGAACATATTTTATTAAGAATTCGGGACGTACATTCTGTGATGGATTCCAGGCAGCAGACTGTTTCCCTATAATGTAGAAGAGATAAAACGCAGGTTCTTTCTTATCTTTAGCGGGTATTTTTGTGTAAATTTTTTTATATTTAAATACCATTTTATAGCTAAATTTGATGTAAAGTACACTTAACTCTAAAATACATATTGATAATATACAATTTATTAGCTTCTAAACACATACAGGGTAGTATTTATAAACTCATGAGGAAGGAAATGCTCAAATAAGCTATAAAACATAAAAAAAAATCACATTGATTCAAACAATAATATGTTTCGTATTTTAATAATACTTTAAAGCGAATTTTGCGTTATTTACATTTTCTTTAAGAACTGTTTATATATTTAACAACTGTTTTAACAATTGTTAGATGTTAGAGTAATAAAATCTATTCACAACTTTAAAACTTTAGCAAATTATATTGATTCGAACAATAAAATGGTTCGTAACTTACTCATACTTTTTAAAGAGCATTTACCGTTACATAAATTTCATTTAACAAAAAAAATATACATCAGAAGAAAGTGGTATCTGAACATTAACTGGAATTCCTTCAACGTATATAAGTCGACATTGATAGTGCGGTTCCAATAGATTTTCTTGAGCGGTACTAAAAATGATGGCCTACTTCAGCAGGCCTCGTAAAGTCTTGCAGATATTATCCACAGTAGGTGTAAAAGTAGTGCGTAAAATTTACCGCGACGGATATATCGGTGGGTGGTAGGCGAAAGAGTTGTAGCACTTGCTTCTATTGCGAAATTATGCGTTCCTCTGTAGTGCGTCGCTTACTATCGTCTAGGTTTTATTTCCATTTGACTGCATTGACGAAAATGAGCTGTAGGTTTATAGCATTTTGTGAAATGCCATGAAAAGTTATATTTTTACACATACTTTATTTGTAGTAAGCTAGAATTGAATGAAATTTCATTTATCTATGATACTTTTTTCGCTTTTATTTGTAGTTTAAATACATAATTTTAAGTGTAGCGAAAGAATGTAGAATAAAAACATTGTTAATGTTGTATTTTTATAATAAAGTGTATTTTTATAATCAAATGAAAGATTTAAAAAAATGCTTTTACAAAATAATTCTCTCAAGAAAGGTTATTTTAAAATTTGGAATTTGCTTTCATTACCAGATCAAATCCCTATAAACATCAGATACAGAATAAAAAAATAACGACTTCTCGAACTCTTTTAATATAAAGAGAGTATGCTGGTGAAAATAACTGAAGGTAAAACAAGTAGCTTTTTAATAGAATCTGTCACTTACCCTTCACACACACAGTTTTTATTTAACAGGTAAAAAGCGCCAAACACACAGATTTATATTAAATAATTAGATGCTAAATTGCTAGTTTCATTATTTATTCGAAAATTCAATGATTATTACTTTCGTTTGCAAATTAATTTATATTCAAAGATTGAAATAGTAATATCCTCGCTTTTCAATTAATGAAAATATTGCATTCAAATACAAAGAATTCGTAGTGCAATATTTAAAGGACATCATTTCAAACTGATCGATTCGCAAAAATAAATTTATTTAATTTATTGTCTAAAGAATAAGTTTCTCGGTGAAAATTCACTTATTTATTTTGTAAAATTAACTTTCAGTTAAAAAACATATAATTAGTATAATTTGATGCTTTAAAAATAAAAACGAAACTTTGCATATTTTTTTTATCCAGTTAGAATTTTCTATGCATCTTTCTTCATACATACATTTAAACCATCAAAAGAACTCTATGTTTTAACAATCAAACTGATCATATCACTTAAAATTTACAAGTGTTTTAGTTTTATTTAAATAAGTTCTGTACGTTTAACGAAATGGCAACAGTGAAAGTTTGAATACAAAATTCTGAATGTTATTTCAATGTAGATTAATTTTTAGTTATTTAATTTAATAACTTCTATTAAATTGTTTTAATGAAATTTGGATGTAGCTATCTATTTTTGCTTCAAATGCATATTATGTTTGATTTGTGGATGGCACGTGAAAATATGAAAAAATGGAATTGCATGTTTTTCAACGATAAAAAATTAGTTTTGAAATTTGAAATAAACTTTAATTTCAAATTTTTTATGAAATTCTGGAAGTAGCCTAATCATTTTTGCTTCAAAATGAGATTTCACTGTCTGTGGGACTTGTGGTTCTTTCTGTGAAAGTGGGTGACAGACAGACAGACAGACGGACTGAACGATTATAAAACCTTCCACTTTTTACGTTATAAACGTAGTGTGGAAGCTAAAATACAGATGATTTTTTTAATAATAATATTTTATACTACTTTCTTTCTACGACTTCTACTAGTTCTTCTTCTACTGTTTAGAGTGATATAAATTAATAAGAAGTTTGAAAATTAAAAAAATGTAAAAAAATCTATAAAACTCATAAAACTTAAAATGATATAGTGTAATTTTGTATTTCCAATTTTCATATAATAAAGTTGAAATTAGTAAAATAATCATGTATTTACAATTTCAATTTGAGCGTTAAAAGGTTACAAAAAATGTTTTCTACTGCAAGTTATTAATTGCTCATATTAACCTTACGCCCATTGTTTAAAAATCATTTAAATAAGTTAAGAGCATTTTAATAAGAAATATTTTTTTTAAAAGTCTTTATTTAACAATAATATTATATTCTAGAAATAGATCTTTATTTAAAAAAGTAAAGAAAAAGTAAAAAATAATATTTGGCTTTTTATTTCGAGAAACTTTTCACTTATTTTTAAACCTTACATGTATAACCCTTGTGAATATCTAGTTTTATGCATCAGTAATTGTAAAATAAGGAGCTTTTATAAAATTACAGCTTTAAACATTTATAAAAGCCCTAAATAAATAGCTTAAATACAAAATTCCTGGTGTAATAGAAGTTTTATAGTTATTTCTACTTTGGGATACATTTCGCTTTTGAATATATTATTTTGTTGTATTTTTTCACTGTGTATGATATTATTTTATTTTAAATTAGATGTTTTTCCAAAATTGAAGAACAATATTATTTTCTAAGATGGAAAATTATTTGGAGCTGATGCAGTAACTACTATAATTCCAAATTTTATTTGAAACCCGGAACTGTAACATTCATTAAAAATGAAGAATCTTCAGTTAAAAACTAAAAAATAAAAAATAAAAAATAATTAACTTTTTATTTAAAAAGAATGCATTTCAAATTTTAAAATAAAATTGTATTATTATATTAAATCTTTCTTACAAATAATAAAATGCATTTTATTGAGTTTGTATGAACGACCCCACACCTTTGACATGAATGTAATGCCTATTCGTTTCTGTCTAAACATATCTCTATTGTTTCTTCACCCTTCCTTCCAGTGCATTTATCCCATTTCACAAATCCGAAAAAGCGTTTGCCAAGCCATTAAATAATTGAACGTCCATTTCAGTTCCGTATCTCAATTTTCCGTCCTGATATAAATACATATCTACGTCCGCCATCTTTCCAGCAGGAAAAATTCCTCCCGGGTATTTCAGCAAGACTCTCGGAAAAATAGCGTGAAATTGCCCCGACATCTTTCATTCCCGTAATGAATAAGTTAATGTCCCATCAGAGGAAAATTCCCTATAAGAAATGGAGTTTTGACTTATCATAGGGGAGCTGCATTCGGCTGGAATGTGCTGGAAGTTATCGCTTTGGGGTGAAGATAAATGTTGGTGATGGCGTAAATGTGATGTAGATTTATAATTATCCTTACAAGATAACTAAGATTAGCTTTTAATTTGGTTTATGTACCGGATTGGCTTTTACACATTATCTCTAAAATATCAAAAAAATATTATTTTGTGGTATTACTTTTACATGTAGTATAAAACTCCAAGTACTGTACATTTAATAATCGAACAAAAGCTAATGTTGTATATTTAAATTGTATTTGAATGAACATTAAGTATAGATTTTGTTAAAAAAATTATTGTTGTTTAATTTGTAACATTAACCCAAAAGTCCGACTTCAAGAATACCCCTTCGTCATTTTTGTTATACATATACAAAATCTGATGATAAAAAATTATTAGAATACATTAAACACATTCAATATAAATAAAAATTAACCCACTTGTTTGTTACAAAAATTTAAATCTACAAACCTACATTTTAATGTTTTAAAAATGCATCTCGCAAAGTTGAAATTGATAATATGCATGCTTCAATAATAATCTTTAATTAAGTTTCAATTACATATTTTTGCAATCAAATAACAAAGAAACTATTGTTTATAATTAAAATCCATCGATATAATAAATAAATCAATAAATTACTAACAACCACATAAGTCCTATGAAATTCTTATAAGCAAAATAAACCGTATCTTAAAATTGTAAATTTATTTATTATTTGTTAAGAATTATTTCAGTACAATAGTACAGCTTAAATTTTAACGTTCATCCACCTTTAGGCATGTCCAATTACGACCATTATAAGTGATTTTCCGATTCCTTATCTCTCACGCTTAACAGTTACTCTTCCTCACTCTCCTTTAAAGCAATCAGACATCCGAAAGTGTTACACCTAAACTACCTGAAACATTTAACCAAATTCTGCGTAACTATCGACTTCCTTAGAAACAAATATTTCCCATCGATTTTACATAAACTGTCCGAGGAGAAGCAAACTTGCATCCGAAATGAGACAAACTCCCATTACATTTCTTTCTTCTGAATTACTCATTGAGTTCTTTGGTAGAAGCCATTTCGAACAAAATGACTTCTAAATTTAACTTCTTTAATTAAAGTCAGGGTATTCATCAAGTTTTGTGAATCCGCATCTGTATTGATTGTAAGATATTATGGCTTTCAGATTCTGGTTTACTTAAGATGTTGGTTTGTTCCGATGTTTAGGTTTGATTCTTGCATATCCATTAAGCAATTATTACTTTTTGGAAGTAAGATAAGGTTTTGTTTCAAAGTATTGAATATTTCACACTAAAGCATATAACTTCACTGCTCAAAACAATTAGGGAAGCACTTTGCGTACAATTGTTACCTTTCAGTCTAAACTTTTTATTTTTTATTCTAAAAATCTAAAATTTGTTAAATAGATTCAATTATGCATCCAGAATGAAATTGTAAAAAATAGGGGGACAAATCTTAATTTTTTAAAACTAAAATTTAAGGGAAAAAATTGAAATCATAACTTTTGAATAAATTATAACAATACTTTTGTCAAAATTTTATTTGCTAAAAATAGTTAAAATCAATTTTTAAACAGCTAAAAAATGCATGCATGAAGAATCTAGGGTCAAAATATTTGCTAAAATTGTTTCAGAGTGAATTTTATTTTACCATGTTTTTCATATTTTCATTTAATTAAAACAAACGTTATTTAATTCTTCATAAAAGATGATTCTTCCGTCTAACGATACATAAGTGCGAGCTCAACTTAGACAGAAAAAAATTTGCAATCTTATTTATGCAAATTTGCAAGCTACATTGGGGGTGAAAGGGTTTAAACCATGCGCTCCCCTAATTTTTGTGAGTTGTGTATTTAAGTAAATTACTTTGTAAATACGCAGGTTAAATCATTGTGGAGATATTTTTACAGTATAAAAATTAACAAATTAGCATATAAATGTATATGCTATTTTTTAAAATAAGCTTAATTTGGTAATAGTTGGTATTAATTGGTAAGTTGAAATTATAAATTTATACATTCTTTAAAAGTAAGTTTATAACTTAAAAGCCTTTTATGTAAAAACATCAATACATCTTTTCAATACAATTACGATCGATAACAAAGTTTCTAATTTAACAAATATCTACACACGTTAGGATTACGAAAACGTAATAAAACGTCTAAAGTGGAATTAAAAGCAATGATTTTTATAACACATTTCAATGCTATGCTCATTACGAGCCGAGAAAACGTTTCTGACCAATGCTTTTAATGGTCGTTTTTTTTGGTCGTCCGGTCTAGTTAACAACCGCGATCAATAGGTTTAACAGCCAGTTAGAGAGTGTATTTTTTGTAGTTGTTTGGGAAATTGTAGGCAAACGGAGAATCCCCTGGGCCATTACGACTCAAGTCCAGAAACCCAAAAAAGAAGACTAGGTTACGACTATCATAAAGACAACCCCCATACTTTTGCCAGGATTAATGCCTTACGGAAGAAAAGCTTTCTGGTGCCCATTTTCACAGCTCTCTAAACAGAACGGCTATGATTGGGAAAACAGTGTTGGAATACCGGGGCTTTCTTGAAATGCTCAGGGAGGGATATAGCTTAGCAATAAATGAGGCATAAAGCCAGCTTTTTTGCACTTTTTCCGAAGCTTCTGTTAGTTTTAGAGTGTGTTGTTAAAATGGTAAAAAACATCTAAAATAATTTAATGCCTAGAGAAAGAGTTTTGTTGTTTTAAAATTGTATTTTGTTTATCGAATAGTTTGACCGTAGTTGCACCAATGTAGTAATAGATTAAAAAACCAAAACAATGTTTTTAAAAAGACTTTTTGTTTTAGTTTTAGTCGCTCAGTTTTTAAACCTTAGTTATGTTTATTTAGTTTTTAACCTTAATTATGTTTAAAAGTTATATGTTTGCAAAACTGTTGTCCCTTGAATTGGTGAAGAGAATAAATAAAATAGACATTGAAGCAGTTATTAATCCATATAAAACACAACAAGTCAAATAAATGTAAATACATTAAATTAACTTTTATTAACGAGCGTATTTTTGCAAAAAAAATTGTTTATTATAGTTATTTACTTCTCAGACTAGAATTTAGATTGAAATGGAAGTTTTTATTAGTTATGTAAAAGGTTTACATTATTTTAAAAATATGGATTCCATAGAACTTTGTAATGTTCAAAATTACATAATCTTAAATTTTTACTTTTCCATTGAAATAATTTTTAAATGTCATTTATTTAAGATTAATTTAACCTGTGAAATTTACTTTCTAGTGTTGTTAAATATCAAAAATTAATTTAAAAACAACAACATATTTGATAGTGTAATAACTTATTTAGGGTGATCGGAAATATACTTCTTTAAAAATAATGTTGATGCTCTGCAATATTAACCTAGGTAAAATTTTGAAATCTTTAAATAAAGAGAACACATGCAAACGTACTAAAAACTGCTATACTGTATTAGAACGGGAATTGTTTAATTGGTTGTTTTAACGTCACACTACAGCTGTACTCGTTCTATTATATGCTATTGTTCTTATTCTGTTCTTAAAAACATTTTCCATACCTTAAATCAATGTATTACATAAAATGAATTTTAATGCCTATGTATGAGCAAACAAATCTATAGGGTTTCTAATTTTTTCTAAGAATTTTGAAAAAATTTATTCTTGAGGTTGTGACATTTCACATAGTAATCAGAACTTAAGCATCAGCATTCTACACTCAAAAACTGACATGCTATTTTATATCTTCTTTTACGAAAAAAATCCCCTACCCTCTAGTTATCATCTAACATTACATACACGTTGAAACCCACATGTCTGACATCCCGAACCCTAGTAATGAAATAAACCTCCCAGCTAGGCAACCCAAAAAACGAGGTAAAAATGAAAACAAGATTCTCTGCGAAGTTTCAGACTCAGCAGTTATCAAAACATATGGGATCATATCAGTGACTGTTCGTTCCCCCCAGCTCAAGAAAAACACGGAATTTTTTTCCCGCTGAATTCGGTTGTGTTGCTGGAAGCCGTGAGCAATATCGAAGGAAATTCGTTCTAAACCTCTTTCACTTCGCCATGCATAATACATTAGCTGCAGTTTTCCGTGAATAAAGGAGTAAAATAACCTCTCACGATACAGTTCCTCCTCTTTTTTTCTTCTTGTTTTTGTTCTGCCTCCCACCCCCTTTGATCTGTCACACAGGGATGAGTTTCAGGAAGGGAAACAACGCCATTTCCGATGATATATGGAATTCCGAAGTACCAGAGGAGAAGTCCAGAGGAATGAAACAAGTTGAATTTGGGCTTCTTAGCTTGGAGGTATAGAGAATGGTCGGGAGAATAAAAGCTGTAGTTGTTTGTTTTGGGTTCCAGTTGTGCAATACGAAACAATAAGTTTGTTCATTGTATGTATAAGATAAATAGTGTATTTGTACGATTGATAAGTTATACAAATACAAATAAGAACTAATGTAAAAGGGATTACAGGAAGGTGCGAATTTTGGATATCATCCGCAAGAAAAACGTGTTTTAGAGAAATTATTATAACTCTTTGACAAGTCAATTTGATCCTATATATCATGTAACAACCAGTAATTTCTCAACTTTTGCTTAATAATCTATAAATATACATCACGATTGCTTTGGAATAAATCACATTTTGTTCTTTTTTTAATAATATTTCCTCTTACTTAAAATATTTAAAAACGATTAGTATTAAATATATATATATATATATATTATATATATATATATATATATATATATATATATATATATATATATTATATATATATATATATATATATATATATATATATATATATAATATATATATATATATATATATATATATATATATATATTATATATTATATATATATTATATATATATATATTTATATATAATATATAATAATAATATATACATATATCATATATACATATAACATATATACATATAACAATATACATATATACATATATACATATATAATATATATATATATATATATATATATATTATATATATATATATATATATATATAATATATATATATATATATATATATATATATTATATATATATATATATATATATATATATATATATATATATATATATATATATATATATATATATATATATTATATATATATATATATATATATATAATTTTTATACAGTCTATATTTTGTGAATATTTCCTCTAATGTATATTGGAAGTTTGGCATCAGTGAGAAAAAATTATAAATTCGGCGCAATATGTGCGACTTACCCAAAAAACTAGGCGCAAATGCAGAATATCTAGGCGCAATTGTTATAAAAAATATTTATTACGTAAATGCTATTTTTATTACATTAAAGCAATGTTTATTAGGGTAGAGGGGAGGGGAGCTAATGGGACAAAAAAATATTAACCTCTGTATTTCAGCAATAATAGAAGTGCCAGATACCAGGGATCTGACATCTTGACCCCTTTTAGTGTGATTGACAGGACAAAACGAGTCACTATGTCTGGGAATTCATAAGTGGGAGATCAGAGGTCAGTGCGCCATTATTGGCTGTGCTTCCTAATATATGTGGGAGAGGAAAGAGCGCGGGATGGTCTCAACGAATGAGGGATTCTGGACCCCTTTGATTGACAAGGGGGCAACAGGCACCGCCGGAATGACGTAGAGAGTCTATCATTATTGCACTTTCACTCGTCCTGCAAACTTTCGGCCGAAGGGCTCTCCTCCATCGTCACCCCGAGCATCCAACGCGGACAGTGGGCCCTATTCCCGTCCCTTCCGGTACCGTGACGGCATCTTCACCCTGAGCGTTCGACTTCAACCGCGGCCTCCATCCCGTCTTTTCCCGGTATACTGCTGCTGGCCTCTTGCCTATGATGCCAGGTCCACAGCGCTCCGAACTCGGGAGCGAACTCCAAGCCAGATCCTAGCATTCCACTGAAGATGTCCCAGCTTCCGGCCAGCATCCCGCCAACTATACATAGACTCTGATCTCCTGACTTCAGGTATTCCCAAATGCATGCTTTCGAACTGTGCAGCGTTCGCTCACCTTTTTGGGTCCCCTTGCAGACATATCATTTGAATACTTTGTTAAGTACAGAAATAAATAATTGATTTAGATTTGCGCATTGGAGTTGTTCATTTTGACACGAGCTGTACTAATTACTATTGCGATCTAACCTTTTGCTGTAAGAATGAACTCTGGCAAGAAGAATTTTTATTTCTATTTTTACAAGCTCATAAACTTAACATTCGTTTACTTAAAAAGCCATTCGACAGATGTTAAAACATTACTATAATTTGGTTGCTGAGCATTTTAAACAAACATGAAAATGTAGCATTAGCCCCCATATGTGGGGTCTTATGGGACAGGGTGCAGGGCTAATGTGACATGGTAAATTTTGCCTTAATTAAAATTCCAAAAAATGGAAAATTAATCAGAAAATAAAATTTTAAAGCTAATACCATTTTTTACAAACTATTATTTACATAATGTATACATAATGAAAATTATATAAAACAATTTTTTCCCATTGAATGGTGAAATATCAAAGTTAAATCTCAAAATTGAAGATGTTGTTGAATCACTGGAAAGGATAGTTTTTGTTGAATCACTGGTAAGGATAGTTTTGTAACTAAATCTTCTAAAATGTATCCCAAACTTGTCCTCTGTTTCTGGGTACGTGAAAATTCACTTACCCTGAAGAAGACTTTATTTTCAAATAGCTTACTCGGAGTTCATCGCTTTCTATTTCAGAAATCAATCCAACGTAATAAATAATAGGTTTTTTTGGGCAAATTTTACCAACAACAAATCATTTATCTTCAACAAGTTCTGATCAGTTGTAATTAATGAAATTGTAAGTAGATAAATATGTCATCAATAAAGCTACTTGAACTTTCACTTATTATCCAACGAAAAATGTTTAAAAAAATTTAAATTTAAAGTTTTAAAATGTTTTTGGAAACTTGACTCAATTAGATATGAGCGATTTATATAGATTTTTCAAGAGAGGCATGCAAAGCTAGGTTTTTATGTGTCCCATTTTACCCCACAGTTTCTGTCCCATTAGACCCCGCAGTGGTATTATTTATAAATGATCCAACACAAAACCACGTGTACTTCCCCACAGTATTTGACATATAATATCTTAATCTATGATATGTCTTCTACCTAAAACTATACTTTAATTCATGAAAAGTTTCTTATTTAATACTTTTTAAAAGCGTAAAATAAGATACACTTTTAACTTACTTTGGATTCTCTAAAACAATAATTCCTCTTTCCACTTCAGCATATGCTTTTAATGGCTGATCTTTGGTTTTTAAAATGTGAAGTCTAACTGTTACAATGTTGTAATGTAGAAATATTTGTAAAAAAGTATATTGTTCTCTGCTTTTCGCCCCTTGTCCCATTAGCCCCACTCTCCCCTACACATAAAAACCATTTTTTTATTACAAATATACTATTTGTGCATTAGTTAACCATAAGCTCTACACGTCTACCAACTATCACATCTTACAACCAAAGCTGGATAGCATTTCTTGACTTATAACCATCAGTAGTTGCATCATTAATTTTAATCATTCGCAAATCATTAGGGCTACTGACATTTAGTCTATTTCGACTATCTGTTTTAATTACATTAGAAACACTAAAACCTCTTTCACAAATTGCTGTTCTGAATGGCAAAACTTATAGAAAAGAAATTGCAATCAATAAATTCACAAAGTTTCCTCCATCTGGACTGTCATTTGTCTCAAGTCTGTCCCATAATACATTGTATGATTGGAATTTTTTTATCTTTTGCCCAAACCTTCTATAGCTGATATTCATTTATCGAGTTATGTTCATAATTTTTTTTATTAACACGATCTAGTATTTTTTAAATAAGGTAAAGAATAATAAGGTTTAATAAGGGACCCCATAAGCTACAAGAGCATTTTCTTCATTTGACAAATTGATTGGATCAAATAATTTGAGTGACAATGTAAAAATAGGGTTTTTAAAAATGTCCTCAAATCGAGTATCAATATGTGTTAATTATAAATGGGAATTGAAACTCGGCGTGGGCAGAAGAGAGCGGGAAAATGTCCACCAAAAATTTACTTGCGCAGTAGCATCCTGTTTGTACTTGTTTTTTTTTTTTAGATTGCGGAGTCTAGAGTGGAATGGGTTTTTTTCCGGGGGGGGGGGGGCATTTCTTATTTCGTAGTATTTTTTTACGGTAGGATCTTTTCATTCTAATTTTAAAAAATGGAAAAAGTGTATTTTGACGATTCTTAAAACTATTCGCGACAACTGCGACTAAATTAATTTTATGGTCGCAAAACGAAAATAACGCATTTTTCGACTAGCGACCGGGAATTTCGAAAACTGAACTCAATGTGTATAAATTTAAGCTTCAAAATTTATATCCACCATATTTTATCGATGCCCATTATTATTTGCTTAGTTATGTTAAGTATAATGCTAATTATTATTATATAGTCAATTTCGATGCTGATTAATAGCTATATGCGATCTCGTATATGAGGCTCCTATGGCTGCCATTTCGATAAGTCGACGTGGTGCATTCCGCTTGAATTCTACTCCATATTAACCCATATTCATCCAAAGCCATTTTTATAAAAAAAATTCATAAGTTTTCTAAATATACAAAATATAAGAAAAATAAACTCCAAATAAGACTCCATTGTGGGACAATTTGTGCAGAGCAAATTTAGTAACACGGAAAACTAAATTTAAAGTTAATGTTTTTATTCTGCAATGAAGGTGTTAATGGTATTCAGAAAGTAAGGTTACTGGTTTAAAGATTAAAGAATTGAAATTGGTGTCCTTATCAATTCGTTTTTTTTTATTATATAAAAAATTGCAGTATACATATAACTTGTTTCTCTTCAGTTTAAAAAAACCTACATTTGTAATAATAAATGAATTCCTGCCCTGTTAACCTTAAACAATAATAAATATGCTCTTTGTTATTTAAAAAGATTCCGATGCATCTTTTCCTACCAAAATATACTGACCTTTCCGGCATACTAGGATTCAAGACTTTCAACGAAACTAATCGAATATTTCTGTGAATTTATCAAATATAAGTTATCATATACTGATAGTAAAAAAATCTAATAAAACTGATTCATTCTCATTTCTTTCAAGAACTCTTAAACAAAATGAAACTGAGCAATAACATAGTTACTGTTAAACTGGTCCAATCTGTTTTACTTGTCCACTCCACCTCATTCCGTGTCGGGAAGTGTTCGAATTTCTCTGGTCGTTCTTTTTTGGATCGCCGAGGCGTGGTCCAATGTAATCAATTTTGTGTTTCTATTTTTATCACTTTGTGGGTTTCATTTTTATTTTCAATTCTGGTAGGAAATAAAAAGATATGTAATTTATATGATGGGCGCACCGCCAACTTTTAGTTTTAGAGCGGGATATACATTCTTTTGAGGAAAGGATTTAGGGTTTTCGTGTCTAAGACCTAAACTAGGAAAAAATATTTTTTAAAAATTAGTTTTTGTAAAACTGCAAAAAGTTTCTACATGTACTTTAAAACTTTTTCACTTATTACATGCACATCGCATTTTTTAAAATAAAAGATTCGTTTACATTTTTACAATTAAAAGTGTTTATAGACTGACGCATGTTTTTTTTTTTAAATTAAGATGTTTAAACAAGTATTTGAAGTTTTAGTTATGCCTACAAGTATTTTATCAAAATATTTTAATTAATAAAACATAGCATTTGTTTACAGTACCACATTCTTCATTGGATTAAATATACAATTATACATTAAAAAGCAAAATAATAATAATGTTAAGATAATAATATGATTATGCTTATATTTATTTAATGATTTATTAACTACAAAGAAATCGGTTAATTTTAGAATAAGTTTTCTAAGCTATTATGTGTGTAGTAAGACTTTTAGAGATGACCAGTTAAACGACACAAATCATTTTTTAAAATATATTACTTAACTACTTCCAGCTTTTTTTTTAAACTACAAATGTTTTAAACGCTACCTGAGAATACCTTCTCAGAAACGTGCTATTTCTCACCATTAACAGTTTTCAGATTTCAGCAATCTCTGTTATAAAGATTCTTCATACAAACTTAAATTTTATTTACCCTTAACAATAAATTCGAAAACAATGTATTTCATAACAATAAACTATTTTTTCAAACATAATTTTGTTTTTTTTAACTTACTTAAAAATTATATCTATCAACTTATATCATATTTAATTAACTGTCAACTGATGCATGTATATATCTTGTTAAATAAGAATTCAAAGGATAACTATAATTTATCATACACTAGGAACTTATAAGGAGAGTTTGAAATTATTGATAAAAATGCCGTTAACATCAGCGTTGCATATTGATTTCGATATAAACCATTGAAATAAACTGAAAACAAATGCTAGCGTATATTGAGAATCTTTCAACCTGAAATAATTTACACTCATAATCAATTGTTCTTCCTAACATCAGAAAATTAAAATATATTAATTTGTATTATACTATAGTATAGTTTTAAGTATATATTTTACACCAAGTATATATTTTACACCAAGTATATATTTTACACCAAAATTATATTTGATACCTAACATAAATTTGCCTGTTAAAGATAGACTGTTGAACATATATTAACCAAACAATGTCATAAATAAAATATGTAAAGATTTGTATATTGTCCCTTATAGTCATTATAACTCCGATTAATTTCCTCTGTAAAAATGGTTTCCGTACAATGTTCCATTCAAAATGACCTGGCATACAAAAAAAAATGTGGTCCTTAAGAATTATCCACATGGTTAATATGAATTATAATTTTTTAAAAACCCTTAAACTATAAATCATTACTCGAAATATATTTGCACTAAATATCAAATTTTTAATGCAAGTATTTCTTTAATAGTGATTTAAGATTCGTTATGCTTCAAAAAACCATTAATATGTAGTTTGAAGTTAATACATATGCATTCCTTTCCATTCTTCTTGCATGCGTGACGGCTAGTCTTTTTCAAATGAGTATTTTTGGAAGGCAATCCCAGGCCTGTAGACGAGGAAATGATTGATACGATGAATCAAAAGTATGTCCTGTAAGAGTACTTGAAAAAAAAGTCGGTTTCATCAAACAAATCTTACATAAGCGGATTGAAAAAAATGTAACTTGCTTTTATGTAAATAAAATTAGTTCGATATTTACACCGAAGCTACTAGAACAGTTTCAAATTGTTTAAAAAAACTGTAATGTAACCATGTTTTTTGGGTGTAATGCTAAACCAATTACGAAAAAAGCTAACAAAATTCCAAATATATGAGGAAAGTTCAACAAAACGCTGTGTTACTCAATGTAGCCTTCCATGGAGTCCTACAAGAGGCAGAGCTTGCTGCCACATTTTTTAAGAAATAACATTGCATCAAATGTTTTATATAGTACTGTATTTTACTCGTTTAGCAGCTAAGCCAATTAACTAAATTTGTATAAAACTTAAACTAGAAGGTATTACATGTGCTGTCAGAGTTTCTTCAGTATTAAGTTAACTTTAAATAGCATAACTTCGTTCCACCTTTGATACTAAATATTTTTTTTGATTAATTTAAGCAGTTTTATAAAGGGTAGGTCCTAAAAGTTCAAATATCTTAGTATTGTTTTACACGAAAAGTCATATTTGTACGATACATCACTTTGCGATATACGCGTCGTATATCACTTAATCGTGGAGGTCGCTCTCGTCGTGATACAGGAAATTTAAGTATAACAATCGACATAAAAGTTTAATTTTCATACTTCTTTTAGTATCAAATTTACTCAAAATTCTGAGAAATCAGAAACGAAACCAGGATTAGAAAAAAGATAAATTTTTCTTCGTTAGTTTAGTATCAAAATTACATAAAATCCTAAAGGAGCAAAACCATTAACCGTTTAATAAAAGTTACTTTTGTTACCTTTAAAATAGCATCTATTTTATTCAAGATTTGACAAGTTACAATTTTGACAAGCTGACTTGTATTCAATTGGGAGTAAAGTTGAAGTGAATACTAATATTTTTTTTAAAAATGAATAAAATTATCACTACTGGAAATTGCGTTTGGAATTCGTTTACTAAAGAAGAAAAAGTCATTATTTATTATTCACTTTTGAGACATTCCACGGTTCTTGTTTTTTTTCCCATTCACTACGGGAAAATAAATCAGATGGAACAATAGCTTGTTTTTAGTTGTCGTCATTTGTTTTGATTAATTTCAACAGTTTTGCAAAAAAGTCCAAATGCAATTGAAGTTTTTGAATATTCTTTTTAAAAAGTGAGCTAAAAATATCGCTTTTGCTTTATGTTTAAAATTTTGAAATACTTTATGGTAAAAGAAGTGCATTTAAATTGTATATGTATTTAGGTTACTATATATACAGTGTACATGGAAATGTGAAAACAAACAGTTTAATATATATTTTAAATATTGAACACATTTTTTGGGGGGATCTACATATTGAACCACTATTTTGCTTATATTTTTAATTTACATTTAGGATACTATAAATTATGTGTAACACATATCACAATTATAATTGAATGTGACAATTATAATATATTTTTCTTTGATTTATGTAATTTTTTTAAAAACTTTTGTAACTACATACGTGACTGACACTTGGGTTATATTTTATATAGAAGATATTTGTAAAGTAGATAATTAAAAAAATACTTATTTTATTTATTTTCATGCATGCTATGTTGAAAATCTTAAAAATATTTTCATTAAGTAAATTACTTTAAAATATTTTTTTAAATTTATATCTTTACAGTCATATTTAGCTTTGATACAAATTAATATAGTAATAAGTACGTGTAATTTTTTTTCAAACCATTATTTTTTGAAAGAAATATGAAAACGGTTTGCTTTGCTTTTGAAAATTGCTTTAATAATTCTTTATGTCTAACATTTTTTAAAACTATATTTAAGAAAATCTTTTATATTTAAAAACAAATAAAGCTACCTAAGAAATTAAGATGCAACATGAAAGACGGTTTACATTCATCTACAAATATTTGGAATTTTTATCAAAGCTAGAATCTCTTGAAATTCTTTGAAATTGAAGATAAAAATTAAATAAGCAACTAAAGAAATAATTTTTTTTCACAAAAAATCCACATAGATGAAATATTGTTTGCAACTTATGTTGCATATTTTGTATGGTTCATTAAAAGTGTAATAGAGTTTTAAATTAAACATTTCTGTAATGAAAAGATCAAAATAAAATAGTGTAAAGAGTTTTTGTGAAATTTTTTCTTCAAGATGAATACATTTTATTGTAAAAGAATTTTATTTTTAAATTAAATACAAAACTATGAAACAAATAAGCTACTTATACTTAAGTAATTAATGTCTCCCATTATCGAAGAGAGTTTTTTGAGATACAAAATTAATAATGTTTTTAATAAAATTAATAAATATTGAGAACGACCGGTGTATATTAAGCTTTTTTGGAGTTCCTAAGACCTTAAAAAAAACAAGACATTTTTATTCTTTGCAAATTGATGTATTTACCAACTAACATATTACGATATTCTAATTTATAAAAAAAGCATTAAAAGTTAATAAATAGACTAATGAGAAATAAAATATATTTTTTTATAATCGAAACAAAAAATAATAATTTATCCGAAAACTAGCTTTGATGCAAAATTAGAAAAGAAATCTCATTAAATATTTAGGTGTGTAAATTGTTCCCAAGTGGATAATATTCGATGATGCGTAAGTTACCTATTTTATCTTTAAAAGAACTTTCGTTTTTTTATTCCAACTTATTCTTTTTAGAAAAATGGCAAGCGTTATTGTTTAGAAAAAAATCTAAAAACAATATTTGTTTCTAACATTAAGAAGAATGTTTCATTGACTTTTTCTTATCAGTTTTAAAAAGATAACAAGGCTTTGCTTTTTATATTAAAAATAGTTTTTGTTTAATTATGTACAAGCAAAAATGAATTTCCTAGACACTCGAAGCAAATTCGAAATAAATTTAATTTTAAGAATGCAAAATTAGAAAGAATTTATATTATATTCTGATAAATAAAATGCAAATGTTTTTTTTTCCAATTCTATGTAGAGAAAATATTTTTAAGAAACCGTATGCGTTTTGATGGCTTAAAAATAGTTCAGAGGTCGCATAAGAAGAAATTTTTTTAATAATGTGAATGTTTTTTTATAATTTTGTAACTAGACAATAACTATTTATTTCACAACGATTTCTTAGTAGATATGAAATTAAGTGAATTAGGATTATTTACATTTAAAAAAAAAGAAATGCAGAAGTGTTTAGATCCGAAGTGATAATTTGAAATATACTTTTAAGGAGACTCAATACTCCAAAATTGATGAAAATATCACTTTTCTTAAAATACTTTATTAACTCAACTCTAGTAGTTTTCCCTAAGTTTCAAAACAATTAGAATAATATGTTTTACATAAAAAAACTGTATATTTCAACTTAATCATCAAATATTCGACAGACATTTAGTTCTTTAAATTAATTTCACACAGTTTGCAATATTTGGAAATCCTGTAAGTAAAATGCTAAAAATTAAATGTTTATGCAAAGCGATTTTTTTAAAGGCATGCATGTGATTATTTACAGCAGTCAGTACTCTGTTGCTGAATTCCGTTAAGTACCCATATTAACTACATGTTTCCATATTTACACCACGCCCTCTTTTTTTAGTTTAAGTAAATAAAATAAAACTCAGTTTTCATGTAAATAGTTTATTTTCTGCAATGGTTAGACAAAGTTAGATTATATGAACGCAGTTTTCGGATGGTTTAATAAAGATATACTATAAATTTAGCATTCAAAATAAGTTATTACCATATATATCAGTGATATATTTTAAAATTCTGCTCCATTCCAAAAGTGCCCCCTTCGTAAGAGGTTCGTCTCCCTTCGTAATTCTAAGGTTTTGGTGGCCATATTGATCATTTACCTAGAGTTAATTTATTGTTAAACAATAATTGCAAGTATAGAAAAAGTTTCAAAACATAAATGTGTACGATTTTTTTGTAAGAATATGAAGTTTAAATGCAACAGGAAGTTCTGAAAGAATTAAAATACCTTTTTTGTTACTTTAATACTCACTGGAATTCTCATAGAAAAACAAGTATATTTGTAACAGTAACTCTCACCTAGAACAGCATAAAAGCAATACATATACATCTCCAAACATAGCCACTTAGTTCCAATGTAAACTTTTAAAAACCCTGGAAATAACTATTTTCTTTAATATTCCTTCTCAAATTAAATTAAGATTCTTTATTGTTTGCTAAATTTGTTTGCAGTGAGATTAGGCTTGTTGGGAAAATGTCAACAACCCCTTAAAATATGAAAATATACCAAAATTAAATAATTAAAAATATTGAAAAAGTTTGTGGGAAATGAAATCACAAATTGATATTTAATTTTTTAACACTACAATCTTATGTAAGTTTCTGCTAAATCTATAACACTCTAAAAAAAATTGTTACTGAGTTACTAACTCTAGTAAATATAGCTTTAAAATCTTGCCCATTTTTCTGATACTTCCAAACGTAAACCTTTGCATTATAAATGATTATGCATCTTATATATTACACATTTTAGTGCTTCTATTTTTGATAACCTTACATACGTGGGGTCGTAGTACGTAGTACCACGTAGTACGCGGGGTCTTTGAAATAGCGTGGGCGTATTTCGGTACATGAAACAAATAAGGTCGTGTTGCTGGATTATATGATGCATAATGATTTATTTTTATATTAAAAGTAGAAGCTTGTCACATTTTTTATTAAAAAAATCTTTGAATATCAAATTTTAAGCAAACAACTTTGTATCATGAAGTGCAACATGAAACACCAAAGTATCTAGGAAGGAAATAACTAATAACAATTTTCATTGTAATAAAATATTTACAATTTTTAAATTGAGGTACGGAAAAATATTAGAATGGTAAAGCTGCAAAAAATTGTAGTACTGCATTTGTAAAACAGTGTAAGATAGTTACAAAAAAGCCATACACATATCAGAGAAAGTAATTTTTTTTAAAAAAGAAAGAGATATGGCGAGTCTTTTTAAATTCTCTCTGTACTTTAAATACATGAATAAGTAACGAAATTTACGAAATTTTTTTTGAGTATTTTAAAGAAAATACTTCTTTCAAAGAATGTAAAATCATAGTACTAAAATTTTAAATAAACGTACGTTTTCCGGCTTGTTTACTATAAAAAAAGAAACACCGGCGTAATAGAAATGAAAAATATTTTCTGAGACCATGAATTATTTGAACATTTTTCTGCAAAACTGAACGTGTTTAGCTTTTACATTTACTCCATGACTCCCAGGTGTACTCTATTTCAAATATACTCTTAAAATTGAATGTCTGAATTAACCTATAGGTATATTAGTAGAATGGTTTGAACTAAATATTTGTTTTTGTTTTATTAAATGAATTTGTGGAAGATTCTTGCGTAGAGCGATGATTTTCTGAATAAAAAGAGATTTTTCGAGTGAATGCTTATTCTCTGAAATAAGTTTACTGAGTTATTTAAATTTATTATTTTTTCTTAAAAAGACTAGAAAAAGTTTTTTTTATATTATAGAAAACACTTAGAAATATATATATTAATGCGTATTTCTATTTTTTATGAATAGCAAAACTTTATGTTTGCTATCTTTTTTATTGGGAGGTTTGTATGGAATTATGTTACGTAAAATATACCTTTTATTTATTTGATGTTTTAGTAAACGTGTATTAATGTATTTTGGGGTGATAATTAATTTCTACTTCTAGATATTATTTAGTTAAAATTTTATAGTCATAGATAATATTATGAACGTTATACAAAGGCGGTTAATTAAATAAATTAACCCATACTTCCATGGTTTATACACCAAGTGTTTCATTTAATATTAAAAGTTGCACATTCAGCGAAATTTAAATTATGCTTAATTTTGGAAACTTTAAGGAAGCATAAATAAAGTTTTGCAAAAAAACGTATTTTTCTTTAAACGAATATTTAATTGATACTGGAATGACATTTATTGATTTTATTTCGTTTATTGTAAAAAATCACATGCTACTTTAAATGTATTCTAAAAATATAAATTGTTTTATTTATAATATATTTATAAAGGCTAACTCTTGATTATAAATACCTTGCTACTTAGCTAACTCACAAATAAAAATATGTGGCAGTGTGAAAATTAACCAGGATTACCAACACAAAAAATCTAGTAAAAATCAGAGTATCACACTAGTGCGTGCACCAAAAATAAGTTATCTGAATAATAGCTGAAACGACAATGACGTATTTTCTACACGCGTCTGAAGATTTCAATACGATATCTTCTGCTTGTCTGATTCTAATTAATGCACATTCTTCAAAGATATTCATTCAATCTGACAGACAAATTGGATGTATCCCTGCTATCAGAATAGAAATAATAAAAGGAAGTCGTATTGATCGTAGTATTAGTCTAGTGAACGGTTCAGTAGACACTGATCATTGGAGCATAATCATAACCAGTCAACTGTGTAGAGATAGCGTTTCTTGTTTAATTTGCGATTTGAAAAAAATACCGAAGTGATTAGTTCAGAGAAAACAAAAATATTCCAAAATTAGTTGTCCCAAATCAGTTTTTAAGAAATGCATGGAGTAAACAGAGAAACCCGCGAATTTATTTTGAGGGGATTTTTTTTATCTATATTTTATACGGAAGAAGGTGGAGCTTGGAATAGGTTGTGTCATGCAACGAAATATTTTAAGTGAATTTATATGCGTTATGTATGACTTATTTTTCACAAATAGTTTCCGGTTTAATTATGGACACTATTTTCAGTATATTTGAGAGTCGTTTGCAGCTTTGTAGAGACCCTCTCACAGTGCATGCCCAATCGCCATTTTTTAAAAATCAATTCTTAATTTATTATGTTTGCTTTTTGAAGTAATTTTGGCAGTAAAATTGAAAGTTATATCTTCGTTATTTGAAGAAATCATTTTTGAATGTGTAGAATCGGCAATATGTTTTACAATGCTTTTTAGATTCGCAACTTTATTGAATAAATATGCGCTTATAGTCTGTGGAACGTCGGGGCGGCCCGTACCTCTTCAGTTACGCCGAGTTATATAGATTTTTTAAAGGTTCCTCATAAATTTTGGATTAGTCAACTTACTCCAGAAATCGGTACGTTACATATTTGTTACCTTGCATAATTTTACAACAATATTCTGAAACTTTATTTTAAATAAATACTAGCTTTATAAACCCGGCCTTGCGCACGGGTGTACCCTTAATAATCCTAATTAGTAGTTTTTTATAAAAACTTTTATTTTATACCAATTGATCCTTCCACTGGTCCACTCCACCAGAATATTATAATCTCCTCCTATTCTGATATGAGGGGTTGATTTTATCCAAGCCCTTCCAGGAGTTTGAGGGCTTTCCCATAGGCACCTGTTCAAATTGCCAGAACAGCTACATGATATAATGGCCTGTTTCTATTTCACGATTAGCGCAAAACGAAACTGCTTAAATGTGGTAAACATTCCACTTCATATTTCATTCAACTCGATAGGGTTGGGGTACCCAGTCGGTAAAGACTTTCGTCTTGCATACGGTAGGTCCCAGGTTCAGGTCCGGGCATCGCCAAATTAACTGCCGACCTATGAACGGTTCGTGCAGCCAAAAAATGTCCGACGAATAATACCCCGTGTAGAGGAAGAGCACTTTAAATATCCTCCAAATTCCCAACGCTGTGTACGATGTCGCCTTTTAAAAGTTGCATTGGGTACCTACTCGCATTGTCGGCTCGTAACTTGACTGTGGTTCTAAATTACGACTCCCGTTTCTAATAGCACTCGTGTGTAGCTTTAATGCGACGATAATTCAAACTAACCCTAACCCATACAACTGGATGGGAATAGCTACCCTACGTTAAATTTTCAACTTCGCCAAAAGCCGCTAATGCCAAAATTCAATCGACCATTACGCCATCTTAATATCAGAAAACAAAACAGACATTCATCCTCTTGTATGGTTGAAAAAGTTTTATAAAGTACAAATCCCTTATTTATGCCGAATATATTCCGGTTAACCTAAAGAATCGTGGCCGGCAATTTTACGCCAAATCTGGTAACCCCGATGGCAACCTTTGGCGAAATTAGCAATTGCATTGACAATTTCTAAATTTAAAACTTAAACGCATATAATTTATTCTGAAGTTTTCCTATACTAATATTTTATTAATTAGATGCTTAATGATTTTAAATAATTATTTACTTTTTTAAATCAATTCTTCGGCATTTTAAAGTTCCACTTTTTTTATAAATCTGGTCTGCAATTTAATGAATTTTTCCGTTGTTTTAAGTCGGCCATTTTTAAATTAGGTAGTATTTTTGGTCATTTCGAGATGGCAACATCTCGGCAAGTGCCATAGTTTGTGCCATATCATTTCGACTTGGCGACATTTTTGAAAATTCGCCAAATCCGGCCGCAATTCCTTAGGTTAACTTGTATTCCTCTATATCTTCATTTCTTACCATTTGTAAACATCAATTAAATTAAATTCGGAAACATAATTAAAATCTGAGGAAATCTGATCCACCATAAAAAAATGAAAATATTTAAAATCAACAAATAAAATACTGATATTCAAATAAAAATCCAGAAAATTAAACCCAAGTGCTCTTTTTTTCTTTTCTTAATTTTCGTTCACGCTGAACGCGCTGAAATTTCTTTAAATTGAATTAAAAAGTATAAATTCTAATCTTACAATGCTATTCCTATGGGGAAATCGGCTCACGTTTTGCACTCCAACACCCGTTTGGGTTCGAATAAAAAGTATGCTATAGCCTATTCCTGGTTTTAAGCTACCTCCCCACCAATTTTCAGCCAAATCAGTTCAGCCGTTCTTGAGTTATAAATAGTGTAACTAACACGACTTTCTTTTATATATATATATATATATATATATATATATATATATATATATATATATATATATATATATATATATATATATATATATATATATATATATATATATATATATATATATATATATATATATATATATATATATATATATATATATATATATATATATATATATATATATATATATATATATGCATGTATATATATGCATGTTTTCATGTATTTCAAAATGTATCTCTTTTTTGCCTAAAATAGGGTAATAGGGCAAATAATTTATTAAAAATGTATTTGTAAATTTGAACTACAAGGTTTTAATTGTATTCTACATACGGTAAAACGTTTTGTGTAAAATGTCTTCATAAAACTATTGACAGCAAGTATTGCTTCCAGTTAAATGGAGTAGCGTACATCACAAATAGTAAAAGGGGGAATCTCATAACACAAAAATACAAAAGGGTTGTGAGACGAAATTGGGGAAAGTTTAATCTACAAACTCGTTATAAGCTTTCTCCAGGATTAGTTTACTTTGCTTAAAATCACTATATTCAATCATACAATCATTTTAAATAGACATTAATTTTCATAATCATGTCTATGTTTTGACATAGTAATTATTTTAATAGTTCTATAAAATAATTAAAATGTATAAATTATTGTAATAATGAAGCCTGTAATACTTTTAACGTTATTAATGACACACCGTTGTAAACAAGTTAGTAAATCAGGTAAGTTAAATAAAAAAAAAAATATTTAAATGTTAACTTAATCGATTATACCTTCACTTAAAAATCTTTTTTTTAATGAAAGTGAAACAAACTAATTACTTTATGAGTAATTGGCCAGAGCAAAAGATAGACGCTGGGCTAATGAAATTTTCTCTCAAACCATTACAAAGTCGAAAAATAAAAACAATCCAGATATTTTTTCACACAGATTTCCGTTAAAAAATCTTTTATGGAATGAATAAATACTTTTCACAAAAGCACGTATACTTAACAGTTTCTTGACTTAATACTTTGCAGAATAATGGTTCTTTTCTGACATGGATCGTCTAGTTACCGGGGGTTCTACGCCAAAAATTATATTTACCGCCAATTGAATTTTAATGTATGCAATACAAAGCATTTATAAATTTTCTTTAAAACAACCAGTAAAATGACCAGCAATTATATAAAGTAAATAAAGATTTACGTAAAATCACATTTATACAGTAAAGTTATGTAAATTATGAAAAAAGAGTGATTTTTGTTTAGGAATACGAAGATTTGAAAATATTTATTTTTAAAATATGTGTGTTTTTCTTCGTTTCTTATAGTAAACAGTTAAAGCGCTACATTTGGCATCAATAGATACATCCGGCTAATATACAGTAAAATACAGTTTGCACAACATAAAAACCTATAACCATTTGCAATGTCGTTGCATTGTACACAAAAGTAACATATGTTATTGGCAATTTAAGAATCCCCAAGTTAATTTAAATAAAAAAATGATTATATCTGAAATCTTGAGTATTGGTCACGATTCAGAACCTTGGCGAACAAAATCCCGGTTACTAGGAATTCTCTCTTCTTGCCAGGAGCGGTATTTATAAGTAACGAGAATCTCTCAAACGCTCAACGCTAAAAACGTCCATTAGTGAGGGATTAATCTTAATAAACGAGATTACCCTTTTCTTCCCTATTCTTTTGAAAATAAAGGACTCTAGAGAGATTTTTTCCCCTTCAACTAAGTGCCCACGTGACCAACGAACATTTTACTATTCCCTATCATTATTCACATTTTTTTCGAAGCTGAGTTAATTTTTTTGTTATTGAATATTTAAAGACGCCTTTTGTGTTTATGTAATAGCCAAGTACACTTAATTCCGTTGAAGCTTTTGTAGTTACGCTATGGACCTAACAGTAGGTAAATAAATTATTCTGATTAAATTAAAGAGTGAGGAATTGGTTACTTTGTTTGGTGACTTGCTTCTACTTTTACCATTTTACACCGCTACTAATGATTGATATTTCGCTTATTGAGTTATGTGTGACTTTACTTGGCTTGAGTAATGTCCCCTTATTGATTCGAGTAACTGTATCAGTAAGAATTGCTTACACTAAAAAAAAAAACGTTACATGGGAAATGCAAGTATTGTTAAAAAATGGTAACAATACAATAATGTGTTATTTTAATACAGCATTTGTGTTGTTCAACGAACACAAATTTGTGTAGTTCCAACACAACAGAAGATCGCGAGAAAAGATGATCACTATAACCATGTTCGGTAGACAAAAAATGTAGCTTTAAAATGCTTTAAAACGAATACTCACAATAAAATATATTGTTTTGTTCAAAAATCTGTTCACAGCTGAAGTTTTCGTAAAAGGCAAGTTTTGTTTCAAACGTAGTATCTCATTAATATTAACAATTGTTCTATTGTGTACAAAAGGTCATTTATCTTAATAATATCATACCCATAACTGCCATCTGTCTTTGCTAAAATAATCTGTTAAACACTAATGCTCATTCAATCTTTATTGCAACAAAGCAAAGAACAAAAACACTTGTAGATTAAACTGATTACAAATAGAAAAACCATTAATATACCATTGCCCTGTTACATTCCAAATGTATCTGAAACCTTTCCAACTTCTACAGAATGGGTTCAGATTATGGAAGAAGCTGTATCCCGCCATATGACATCCCTTAAATGAAGAAATACGGATAAGTTGTAAAAAGAAATGACCACTGTCCATGTGAACAGAACTTGGAATTGGATTCGGTCCAAACTGGCTTCATCCGATCACTGGACCCATCCATCTTGTCACAGAGAATTCTTGTGGGATTAAAGCGTCTCCTTTGACACTGAAATTTAATTTCAACTTACATTTCAGATTAGTTGGAGCGTTTAAAGAGATTAACATGCAAACAAATACTCAATATCCAGATGAAACTCACTATTATTTTTTGAAAATAAACACTGGTAAATGTCCTTAAGTAGATTTTGTTTTTTAAGACTGTATTATTTGAAGAGGAAAATTGAATAAAAAGCTTCTTTTCGATTTTTTCCAGTTATTGGTCTCAGCTGCCAACTGACACAATTGAGTATAAAAAAAAATATTTCAAAACGGAGGTCCTTTCTGGTGCAATCTTAGATGAATCATAAAAGTTGTACTTTTTCATTATTCGTTTTACACGCATTCATTTTAAACAAGCCGTATAAATATCATATTTAAACACAAAACTTTTATTACGTTAACTTTATTTTATTTATGTAGTAACCATATTAAATTTTGTTTTTGGTAATATTTTGTTTAAATATGCATAATAAAACTGTGTATACAGTTATTGTCTCATTATTTCCCCAATTATACCAACAATTAGCTTTTTAATTGGAGCTAATATTGGAATTAAATATAATGGTTAAGTTTAATACTACAGAAACAATCTATAATTAATGATCACTAAGGTTCTGTGTAAACAAATTAGCATTTGTCATGTACTTATCTCTTATTTAGCTGGTCGTTTTTACGCATTTTATTTTCTACTTTAAGAAGGGGGAAAAGATTTAAGTTTCCACGAAGTGAGAAAAGTCACATTTTATGGTGCGATTGGTAACTTTGTGTACAAATAATTAGCTGATATATTCAGATAAATACTTCCTTGAAATGGATATCTTTTTATAGATTAAGTTCAGTTTGGTTTAAAACGTGTCTTTACTTTGAACCCATTTTGGGTACCATATAATTGCAATCGAAACATTATTTATGCATGTAAATATGTATGTAGTGCGTGTTACAAGTCCTAAAATTCAATTTTCATAATTTTTAGTAGTTTTCAAAACATGTTAAGAAAACCATGTAAACTTTTTTTGGCCATATGTGTATTACATTACAAAAAATTTAAAAATTTATTTTAAAGAAACAAAGTTAAATTTAATTTGAAATTTGGGTTTAACAACTTCATATAAACCGATTTTTAATGTTTCCTGAGACACCTAAATGATTATTTAAGTATTAAAAATTAGTTATACTAAATTAGGATAAGGGGATATTTTAGACATCTCACAAACTTATCTAGATTCTAAGACAATTTTATATGTGTTCCTCAGTAAGCATCTAAACCATTTCTTGAATGCACGCTTGAATCAGTGCAATGTACGGTTGTTTGTAAACACAACCATACACCATTAAATCGAAACTAAAGTTGGAATTATCTGTTTGTATAGTTCAATTTTCTTAATAGCTTCCGACTCAACCATATTCTAAAACAAATCATGTCTCCTTAGGGAACTCACCACCTAACATCCCGGAAAAGTATTGTTTTTCTTAAAAACATGTCCTGAACGTCTTAAGTCTGCATCGTGGAAATAAAAAGAATATGAATCCTCTGAAGACATTTTTAAATTCCCGACACGGGCTCAACTCTTGCCCTCTTCCTTCAATTCTTCTAAACCCATTCTATTTTCTGGAGATTAGTTTAGACTCAAGTCCTGCTTGGACCAGTATCGTTCAATGCAGCTGTCTTATCGCCGGGAAAAAGGCAGTTTCTTCGATTCAAACTTCTATTGAATTAGCGTTTTAGATAGTTCTAAATAACAGTTACTAGTTTATTCTATTCAGTAATCCTGACTTGTGTTATTTCTTGTCTTTTGTGGGCCAACTTGTTTCTTTTTGTATGTTTTAAAAAATAAGAAATAACATATAACTTAATGAAGAAAAAAAAGTTTTTTTTTGTGTTATAAGAATAATTTCCCGTGTTAAAAGCGGAAAGCCGGTGAAAGCCGGTTTAATTCCCCACTGGCAGGACATTTACGTCGAAACCATATTTAGTTTTTAGTGTAAATTATTGTGAATAAACGGCAATAGTTTCAGTATAACGAGTTATGGTTTAATTATTTGCTGTAAGCATAGATCCTTACATAAATAAAACCGTTCAAACTACATTTAGCAATACGTTCAGTAGTCAATATAACAGCTATCAAAGTACACTTAATTTCAGTTTTCTAAAAAAAATCGCTAATAAGTCTTTTTCACTCTCGCTTCTCGGGTATCTTCATTATTGGTGTGCAGAAATATTTTTCGACCCCAGTGCGTGCATTGTGTTTTTTTCCTTTGAGGAATTTACAAATACAAAATTGTGAATTAACACTTATGACTATATTTGTTGATCTGATTTTGTTTCGAAGTTCATTTTTGTTACTTTTTACAAACATTGACAAAAACACTTTTAAGAAAACATTTCACATACGTTTAAACACGCATAACTCAATAGCGTTAATCCGATAACAATTTTAAAAAATCATATTAAGCATTTACCTGTTCTTAATCAAACAAAGCCTGAATTTTAACGGTAAAAGTTTCTTTATCATCCTCACTGCTTTTCAGAACTATTTCTTCGATCTTTGAAATATATTTCGGATGATTTGAAGAGGGACGGACGGAATTGAAATGCACCCACGTGACATTCTTGGCAGATGTGCCATTTTCGAAATTGTTATATAGGATAATCAAAGGCATGACTCAGATTCCGTTGATTAAATGGTCTATTGATGCTCCAGGTTATGCGAAGATGATGAAATTGGTTTAGAGGCAACCTAGAAATATATTTACAAGGGGAGTTCTATTTTGGAAGATGGTCCTTATCTATTATGAAAACTTATTAGGAATTATAAATTCATTTTCCTTCTTTAAACAAAAATACGAATATAAATTTTATTTGAATATTATAATCAGAAATTAGAAGTAAATTTAATCTGCATAATGTTGAGTTTTATAGAAGTAGGCGTAATTGCTTACAGTATGTAATATATAAAATATTTAATTAAGTACCATCCACATATATAAGAATTTAAACACCTTCGCATTTAATGAAATAAAATAACCACAAAACTATTAAATATTCACTAATAAGAGTTATGCAGAATTTATTTATATCAGTATTTTATACTCTATGAGAACAATATCTTTACTTAAATTATGCGTTTCCAATAACCTGTTTCTGCATTGTTTCCACATTACGATTCTTCAAGATGCTAAATATTTTCCAATAATTCTGTGCACTTTTGAGCTTTAAACTATGTTTAATTAATTGTAAATGTATTTTGAATATTTCAGATAAAGTATTGGTAACTCGATTAGGAAGCAAAATTCTTAATTAATATAAGTTATATAAAATATTTTAAAAACTTATATGCAAGGTCTTGTTAACAAACTTCAGTGTACTGCAATATATAATTAAGAGTTTACAATACAAGTTTAAACTAGGCATCATTACAACCTTATTTTTGAGCCAAAAACACATGTATATCATTTCACGCACTAATTCGGTACAGTGAGAAAATGAAAGGCCATTGAATAAAATCTCTGGCTTCCTTAGCTGGGATGTCCGGCACACTTATTTTTCATAAATACCTACGTAGGTAGGGATACATTGGAACGTAGATGTTTTTTTATATAAGATATTATTACTTTTCATTAAATGTTTCGTAGTCTACAACCCGAAATTATTTACCGTATTATTAAAAAAATACCAATTAAAACTGAATTCGTTTGCAAACGCGAAATGTAGTTTCAATATATATATATATACTTATCCATGTTTATAAATTTTTAATAAATATATAAACCATAAAACAAATACAGAAGTCATTATTTAAAAATGACTTCACCGAATTCATATTTATTGCAGGTAGAGACGTGTTAGGAAGAGAAGCCACCTGACACTTTAATTTATCAAAACCGATACTTTTCAAAATCTTCTCCAGGAAAATCTGATGCCAGCTGTAATCCAGATCTCCTTGATCCACCCCCAAATACCAATACCTGCACATAAATTTTATTCCAACCGCATGCAAAATTCATATGCCGAAAGAATTTATGGATCTTGAGTTTTTGAGTTTTACCAAAGTGTAACTAACATTTATTTGTAAGAGTAACGATTAAAATAACTCTTTAAAATGAACTGTGTTTAAAATTCACAGGGGAAATGTAAGCATACTTCTTTTATGTGAACTCCGATCATACGAAACGTATAGCTATCCGCAAAGTAAGGATTAAGTCTGCGCCATTGTACTCTACTCCATCTACTCTTGTGCATCCGGTGCACTATTACAAACGCCATGTCGAATTGCAATTAAAATATAGGCTGTCGTTTTATGCCCCGTCCGAATACAAATATGCGAATATTTTATTTTCTCAGTGCTTTTCTATCCCTGTCAATTCGGAAAATTAAACCTACTGTACTTTTTCAGGTTCATTGAAACTTAATCTACTAAATGTCAGTTACAGGTTTGTCACACTAAGACTCTGAATTCTATCCCACGAGGGAATTACAAAGTGGTTCGTGAAGGAATTGACGCTTATATTTATGGCTGCGCTTTACTTTAGGGACACGCAATAGGAACAGGCATACCTTGGTTGCCTAAAAAGTATTGTTTGAGTGGGGACATATGGGAATGTCTCCACACGTTTGAAAGATAAACGTTGCTTGCTTTGTCTTGAAGATTTGTTAAAAACGTCTTCTATATTTAAATTGTTTGTGAACAGTTTTGAATAATTAAAGATGAGTGCAGTTTTATTTAAAATTGTTTGACTTGTCCACTAGTATTATTTGAGAAAGTAAAAAAAAAATAGAAAAATTGATTCATTTTCTAGACAATATATTATTATATTCAAAAATGTAACTTTACATTTGACAAATTAAGTACTTTTATTCATATCAGTTTGGATGCAACTTAAAGTCTACCTTGTTTGAAAAATTGCTCTTAAAAGAAATAACATAATCATCCATATTGTAACACCACTCACTATTCACCCCTTCAAAATTAAAACAAAGTTATTTTTTCAATACATTGAATCATCAGTAAAATGTTTGCTTCCGTTAAAAATTAGATTTTCCCATAATGTAAAACAAGTAAACATAATAATAATATCCCTTATATTTAAATGTGTCTGTATGTCAGATAATTACTGAAAGTAATGAGACACTCAAAAATTTGGTTTTTTCCACTAGACTTAATTTTCTATTTTACATCATATTTTGTCTGAAAATCTATAACTTCAAAGGAAAATCATTCCCGTCTACCATATAATCGTAATTGAAAATGAAGACTTTTACAATACGTTTTTAATTATTTTTTACAAATCTGTAAAGGTTCTTGGCTCGGTTTCAAGTGCTTCCATTTTAATTAGCGAGCCAGGACATTTAAACGACGACTGTAAGAAATAAATCGCACTCAACTGTAGAAGCTATTATGACAATCCAATTAGCTTGGCTGGCGTATTAGAAAAAGTGTTTTTTCTTTCAATTTCCCTCGAAGGCACTTTAATTTGTCTTCGGGAGAATCATAACAATTTATTCTTCAATTAAAACTAATGTCGAATTTTTTTGTTGAAAATTTGATTTTGTTTAGTTATTTCGTTTTTCTGTTAAAATACAATAATCTTTAATTAGTGGAATGTAAACACGTGTATTACTTTTTACTTTTAAATTAATGTTATTTGACAATCAATAATCTTTATTAATAATAAATCTGGTCGGTTAAGTGATTTTTAGACAGTAGTTACTGATATGCTAATCACCCACACTGTTACTAACTAGGGGGCACTGTTAATAATAACTAGGGGGCAGTTCCCGGGGGTTGGCGAGCGATAGCGAAGAGGGGGCGTGCCCCCTAGTTATTATTATTATTATTATTATTATTATTAGTAGTAGTATTAGTGTTATTATTATTATTGTTATTTTAAAATCTTTAGCAACAGTTTGTCAGACAACCCTTAGGAAAGGGTACCAAACTATAGTTACACAAAAGGGGAAGTTACACAATTTGTTTTATTTCAAAGTGATACATGTGATAATGACTTTTTTCTAACAATTTGGCCTAGTAAACTGTTTTTTGTTTATTTTACAATTTGACCTATATTCTGGGTATAATCTTTTAGTCTATTTTAGTTTAAAATGAAATGTTACATAAAAATGTTTTTTGAGTGTGTTAAATCTTTTAAAGAATAGTTGGAAAATTTGCCCCATCCATTTTTTTTTCAGTCGGAAAAATGTACCCTGTATACGGGGCTCCTTTTCCATCTCAACGTTCTTGCATTTAACTACTCGTTGCCAAAAAGTGGAATAATTATTTAGAAAATTAGCAATGCTAGTTTGTAGATAACCATGTAAGGAAGGCAATGATGCCTTATTTTCTTCAGAATAAATAAAAGTAAAAAATATACAATCAAAAAGAAGAAAATATGGAAAACTATCCCCGATCTCCCCTATTAAAATATTTCGTAAACCTTTTTTCTGTCAATCAAAATATTTAAATTTCATGTTTGAATAAATTTAATTTAGATTTAAAATGTGCGTAAGCAAAATTATTTTTATTAAAAATAAATTATATATAGTGGTACGAGTTCTTTTTAAATAAATATGTTTTTTTGTGATATTCGAGCAGAAACTAATTAATTTTTCTTAGAAAAACAACTTGTTTCTTTTCATACTTACATTTTGCTAGTTAATATTAAAAAGATCTAAGTCAAAAATATATAAATCAATTATTAATAGGTTTCTTGCGTGATATACCATATTTTTTTAACTGAAGTCTTCCATAAATAAAGCATAATTATCATGATTTTCCAACGTGATGTTCATTATACTAACAAGTATAAATGAAATGCTAATGCAATTAATAATTTAAAAATCAAATATTTGTGCAAAATAACATATTATTTAAATTAATATCACTGTACATAATTTATTCTTGCAAATTGCTGTAGACTGTAAACCTCTTAATAAATCGATAATTAGGTACAAAAAGAAAATGCACACATTAAATTATTGTAAAATAAAACAATGAATATCGAAATATTGCAAATGTTAAAAAGAACTTTTATAGACTGATAATATCTAATCGCTTTCATTATTTAATAAATTCATAGACAAGATACCGAAGGCACTTACTACTAAGTCAGGGTCAATATTTCAAATTCGTACTCATAATACACACATCATGAACTATAAAACATGTACGATTAGATATAGCAATCTATAAAGTTGTATTTTCCGTACAAATGAATACATAAACTTACAATACTCATTTTTATTTTAATTAGCATGAACACTAAATAAACTACACTAATTTTAGGTAAATTAGTAAATTTTTGTACATGAAATTGTGGTATTCCTCACTATTGTTAAATTTAACCCTAAATATTTCGTAACCCTATAGAAGCAAAAGATTTCGAATCAGTTAAATTTAGGATTCATTAATTACGGATAATTTAGTCATTTTCTTGCATGCAATTAATCTTAACAATTTATTACATAAAAACAATTAATGATCCTTGACAATTTTATATTTCACTGACCATTGGTAATCGTTAAACTTAACAACTACATTTTACATGCACATTGAACAATTCCATCAATATCATAAATGGAAATCTATACAGCTAATAATAACATTTTTACATCCACGACTCCTCAATTTAGGATAATAAATCACGCAGTTTATTTTTTATATTTCTCTAACAACAATAATTCTCCCAAAAAGGTATCATAAATTATACTCGAGTGTCTCCTCTTTATATATATTTTTTACTCTAAGAGCATTGTGAGAGGGAAAATATAAGCAAAGAGACATGGAAGAAGTCCCATTAATTTCCCTAACGACCTCAGTTGCAAGTGAAAAGCGCATTCATAAGAGGACCCGGGCCTAGTACTGGTGTTTCTTAAGTAACATTATCTCGCCTCGTCGCAACCCAATAATAAGCACTCTGCACTGGTCCGGCCCCCATGTGAAATAGCGTGCAGTTTTCTAATGCGGGGGGATCGCCGAACTGCTGAATTTCATTCAAGACATCAACAATGCACGCTATGGAATAGTGTTGTTTTCCAGGAAAAAGAAAACTGTTTTTATTTCTCGCTTTGATATTCCTGGAGACATAAAAATGGATTCTTAAATAATGGGTAGAGTTTTTATTATTATTTCTTTAGTTTGCTGAAATTCTTACAAAAAATACCAAGATAATATTAAGCAAGGTATAAAACAAAATTGTATCAACTTTTCTATATGATGAATTTAATAAATGCAGATCAATTAACGACAGTGCATTTTCAATGCAAAAATTATGAGTTTTACAACAAATATTTATACTTTTAAATGCGCTAAATAAACAAAAAATAAGGTATCATTTTCATAATGTATAGTCTATTTTCAGAAAGAAATAAAAATAATATTTTAATTTTGTCTGTGTTGTAATTGTTATGACATTTGTCTTATGCATGAGAAGACAATTTTAATGAAAATTAATGTTTAAAACAAAAAACTAATTGGTGACATTAAAATTCCCTGATAACTAGAAATGGACCACCCAAGTCAAACATATAATGTATATTTACGGTTGCAACAACAGAAGTAAAAAAAGCGTTGTTTTTTTTAAAATTATAAGTGGTAATATTAAAAAAAGAGGCTTTGTAGTGTTTATTCTACCTATCTTTTTTGCTTTAAAATTGTAATGTACCTGGGAAATGTTGGTCTAAAAAGCTTTTTGGGTAATTTTAGCAAATTTGAAGTTAATTCACAGTTATCCTTAAAGCTTGTTATTTTGCGTGCTACATACATTCCGATTATTTTTATTATTAAATAATTTCGGTAATTATTAATTTTAATTAGCATTTTTTACTGCAAATTCGTAGCATTTTGAAATAAATCAAACAATTGTAGGCCATCACT
>JAFNEN010000842.1:0-133032 GCA_019343175.1 Oedothorax gibbosus
GGGGGGCTTTCCAAACTACCTTTATATAAAGAATTTCGTACAGTATAAAAATTCTACAAAATACGTCAGTTTAATTAGTTAGTATTCAATTTCTTATTTTAAAATATGCCGTTTTACTTTGTGTACTTATAACACTGAACTTTAATTAAATTCAAATATTTTTAAACTTTTTATTATGTTCAGAAAATTTGTAAATGCTAATATTATATTTGAACTGCGCAAAGCAGTTTCTTTTCCCGATTTATTGCAATAATTTTTTTTTAAATTCTTTCGAACTGATAGCTGTACTTGCTTTTGAAATTTTATAAAACGTCAATCAAATCTTATACATTCAATCAAATACATTTATTACATATTAAATAACTCTAAATAGCTTAAATTACAACACTTTATGTATATTTATTAACTTCATTATTATTTTTATAAATTAGTTCATATTATTTAATAATTTTTAATTTACAGTAAATAATAAAAACTAAATTGTAAGATTTAATTAATATTCATAATTTAATTAACATTCATAATTTAATTAATTATTTCATAATTTACATATTATTGAAAATAGTATGCATTAGTAGCATTTACAGTTAATTAATGCATTTACTAATTAGTTCACATAAAAATGTACATTGCATCCCCCCCCCCCCCCCCTTACGCGGGTTGAGCCATCGAGTTAGCCCCCCCCCATGTTGAAGTTCTAGATCCGCCACTGCAAGTTGGGGACAGTGGGCATTGAGCTATTCATGTAGGCGGGGTGCGATATTAATCCTTAGCCATTGTTTGTTAAAAATTAGTATTTATTAAACTAAAAACGAGATGTTTTCATATTAGAAATGGAATATATTTATGTGTGTGTGTATTTCATTTTAGGCTAATTACTCAAGTTAAATTACTTTGTACCATTTTCTTGCTCAAAATTGTCCTTTTCATTATTCATTATCAGTTGATTTTTCATATTTTACTTGAAATTTTGTTACATATAAATAAAGTCCATAAAGATAGCAATTGTATGTATTTTATTTTGAAGATTATGTTCAATATTAATGTTATGTATTGAAATCTTAAGCTTCTTATCTGCATTACCAAAAAGTAAGCATGCCCATAACTAGTTTTGCTAATACCTTTTTTTTTAAATATATTTTATTGGTGAACATCCTATATAAATAGTTGCCATATTTTTTATTTGAATATGAAAGTACAAATTAAAAGTGAATGTGCTTTATACTATAAATTAAAATTTGACTATGTCTTTAACGCAAATTAACAAAAAGTTGAATAAAAATACAACTTTTGTATCGAAATTAAAATATGTTAATAGTTTAAATATTTTTTATTCGGTATTTAATTAGTTGGGGGAAAAATCGGAAAAGAGTAATTACATGTTAACATTCTATTGGTAAACATCCAAAATAAATAATTGCTATCTTTTTATTATTTGAATTTGAAAGTACAAATTAAAAATGACTATGCTTTACACTATAAATTAAAATTTTATTTTGCTAAGTTTTCATTTAATGGTCTTTTTGTTAATTTGCTTTAATAATACAACTTTTGTATCGAAATTAAAATAATATTAGTATTATAATATAATTATAAATATTATTCAGTATTTAATTAGTAGATGGAAAAAAAATCGGAATACAGTAACATTTGTTTAAAACTTATAACGTTTGAATGGGATTGTAAAATAAAATAGATTAAGATAAGTTGGATCTAATTTTATTTCACTGCAATGAAATGCTTGCCGTACAAATACATTAAGACATAAGCAAATTAAATGCTTTCGATCTGCAATAGAGCATGAATGATATTAAGTATGGCAGTTTAATGTTTATTTTATTTTGCAAAAATTCATTTGCACTAGTTTTGATATTTAAAGTTGATGGAATAAAAAAAAAAACTCGAAAAGTAACAAAACGTGACAACAAAACCTTTTAAACTAGCTAGTAGCTAATCCCTTTCGGAAAAACTAAACGGGTTCGTAGCCAATTCAACACTCCTATTGGTCAAACCACTTTAACCACTAACCACGCCTTCACCTGAGTTACTTAACATACCACCATCGGAAGCGACTTCCGACATCGGGGGAAAATGCGCTGGTGGTGATACCTAAACCGGTTGTCGGAACTGACAGTCGGAATGGGAACTTATCGCCAGTGAAAACTTCTCGCTGTGGTAACTTTCCGACCAGTAAATGGTAGCCTGGAGACCTACCACTTACTGGTCGGAAAGTTACCGCAGCGAGAAGTTTTCACTGGCGATAAGTTCCCATTCCGACCGTCAGTTCCGACAACCGGTTTAGGTATCACCACGAAGCGCATTTTTCCCCGATGTCGGAAGTCGCTTCCGATGGTGGTATGTTAAGTAACTCAGGTGAGGGCGTGGTTAGTGGTTAAAGTGGTTTGACCAATAGGAGTGTTGAATTGGCGACGAACCCGTTTAGTTTTTCCGAAAGGATTAGCTACTAGTAGTTTAAAAAGGTTTTGTTGTCACGTTTTGTTTTTTTCGAGTTTTTTTTTTTTATTCCATCAACTTTAAATATCAAAACTAGTGCAAATGAATTTTCGCAAAATAAAATAAAACATTAAACTGCCATACTTAATATCATTCATGCTCTATTGCAGATCGAAAGCATTTAATATGCTTATGTCTTAATGTATTTGTATGGCAAGCATTTCATTGCAGTGAAATAAAATTAGATCCAACTTATCTTAATCTATTTTATTTTACAATCCAATGCAAACGTTATAAGTTTTAAACAAATGTTACTGTATTCCGATTTTTTTTCATCTACTAATTAAATACTGAATAATATTTATAATTATATTATAATACTTATATTATTTTAATTTCGATACAAAAGTTGTATTATTAAAGCAAATTAACAAAAACACCATTAAATGAAGACTTAGCAAAATAAAATTTTAATTTATAGTATGAAGCATAGTCATTTTTTAATTTGTACTTTCAAATTCAAATAATTAAAAAGATAGCAATTATTTATTTTGGATGTTTACCAATAGAATGTTAACATGTAATTACTCTTTTCCGATTTTTCCCCCAACTAATTAAATACCGAATAAAAAATATTTAAACTATTAACATATTTTAATTTCGATACAAAAGTTGTAATTTTATTCAACTTTTTGTTAATTTGCGTTAAAGACATAGCCAAATTTTAATTTATAGTATAAAGCACATTCACTTTTAATTTGTACTTTCATATTCAAATAAAAATATGGCAACTATTTATATAGGATGTTCACCAATAAAATATATTTTAAAAAAAAGTATTAGCAAAACTAGTTATGGGCATGCTTACTTTTTGGTAATGCAGAAGAAGCTTAAGATTTCAATACATAGCATTAATATTGAACATAATCTTCAAAATAAAATACATACAATTGCTATTCTTATGGACTTTATTTATATGTAACAAAATTTCAAGTAAAATATGAAAAATCAACTGATAATGAATAATGAAAAGGACAATTTTGAGCAAGAAAATGGTACAAAGTAATTTAACTTGAGTAATTAGCCTAAAATGAAATACACACACACATACATATATTCCATTTCTAATATGAAAACATCTCGTTTTTAGTTTAATAAATACTAATTTTTAACAAACAATGGCTAAGGATTAATATCGCACGCCGCCTACATGAATAGCTTAATGCCCACTGTCCCCAACTTGCAAACAAACTTTCAATTCCGACGGCAAGAACGAGTTTCCACCAGCCTATGACCCGGTGGAAAGTTTCCGACAAAAGAAAGTGACAAAAACAAGTATATGGTAGCTCCCTGCTTATCCGTGTGTGAGATGTGACGTCACAAACAGGTCATAGGGAAGAAACGCCCAGAATTGCCGACGCGTAATCCTTTCCGACCAGTACGTGGTACTGCTCCTGGGTAGTAACGATTTCATCCCCCCCCCCCCCCCATGATGCATTTCGGCTTTGGTGATCACTCACAACAAAAGCAAAAATGGCGAGCAAGTGGACTCATGCTGAAGTCGTTTTTATTAGCTTCGTATGACCATAAAGATCTTTCTGGGAAGGCCAATTGTAAAGTCGAGTTTATTACTTTGGAAATCAAATGAATCCAGTTTTGTATTCGCAACAACCTCCTACTTTCTTCATCATCAATAAAATCGATAGATGTCTGTCTACGAATTTTTAACAAAATAATTGTTTTTAGTAATTCTTGCGACGACATCGCTAACTAAGAAACGTTAAAAAGAACACAAGGACAAGATCTCGAAGCTCGAGCATCAAATCAAAACAAGCAAACAGGATGTGACGTACCCAATACGTCATTTCCGGAATGCCATGTGAACGGGGTTATAAGGTTTCACGAGATTGCCGGCTAAATGCCGCCAATTTCCCAGCACATGTGAACGCGCCTAAAGAGTTCTATAGTAGGGTAGAGACTGAACCTGGTAACAGCACCATGGACCAACATGGAGACAATATAGGGTGGCATGTTGGGCCGGTGGCCGAGTGGTTTGGATCGCAGGCCATAACGCTAGCAGTCCGCGCGCTGTAACAGGTGCGGGTTCGACTCCCGCCTTTTCCCTGGGTGTACTACCTTTCTCAGTATCAAAATTATAAATGAACTAGCACTTTTGCCACTCTATTCGGGCTCCGTAGTGAGCCATGGCTGCCGATGGCAGCTCAGTACAGTCGTTCCTCTCAAAAGAATTTGTAAAATGAACGCTAAAACGTATGACGTCACATTACTGTTCACTGCAGAACGGCCTATCATTTAGTTGAAGTTGAAGTAGTTTTCGTGCGGGATCGAATATGAAAACGGAACCCGTCGTCATCGCTGTGGACGATTTTTCTCGTGCCGGTGCAAATAAACTATTCGATGACACCGCTTTATATTTAAACTCAGCCGCTTCTGAAGGTAGAATGGCTTCCAATAAGAAATTGTTCATCTGTGCGGTCGGCATTTTGGTCTGCTTTTTCTATTTTGGAATATTACAGGAAAAAATGTAAGACACTGTTTATTTTCTTCTGGGTCAGTGAACGGATCAAAACACAGAGGACCAATGACCGAGCGACGTGTATCTACTGTAACGCGATTCAAATACACGTTTAAAGCAAATTTTAAATTTTATTTATTGTATGATTGTGTTTTTTAATAAGTTCAAACATTTTACTCTGAAGACCAAAAACAACTTAATGTGACGTGTTGATTTTCAGATCTCATTGTTTTGATCCAAATTATATGAAATCAGTCGCTAGTTGAAATAAAAGATTATTACGGGACTAGGTGCCACAAAAATGAGCTCGATATTTCACTCTCATCCATAGCTGTCAGAAATTAGTCTCAATCTTGTACTAGTATATTGCATAAAGTATTCGGTAGAGATTTACTGTACGGTCCCCCTTGGCGAACTTTCCAAAATCGCGCCAAAAGTCAGTTTTTTGGCGACTTTTTTTTAAAAACCTTGATTTAAAGAAAATATCGTATGGGAATATTTCTCATGAAAACTCAACCAACGGTCCGATAGGGTTGCCGGAAAACGTCATCGACGCGAACTCATAGAATTCGAATCTTCAGTCGAAGTCAGACAGGACAGGTTGCCAGAAAAATTATTTATCGCCAAATCCGAAAAAAATCACGCCAAGGGGACCGTACAGTAAATCTGATCCAAAGTATTCAAATATTTTTTTATCTCCAAAATCCATAATAAAATATAGTTTAATCCAACATGTTTTTTGGTTTTAACAGTGTCCAAATTATTGTGCCTTTGTCTAAAGTTAGAAAATTTCCATAAAATATGTGCATTATTAGCAAGACTTAAAATAGGTCGTTTTGGTTAAAATGGTAAAGTATGCAACAGACTGGATGTGTGCACTTGTTGTCATGCAATATGTTAGCCTCTAGCTATTATGTTCAGATATGTGTTCATTATATAACAGAATTTGGTCAAATGTTCATCGATTTCACCCGACTATACTGATAAGATCCAACAGTTGACTCGTTTAGAGCTGACATGTGCTCAAGTCTGAATTTTAACTAAACAACCTAACTGTTCCAAATTATTAATGGTTGAAAGTAATATTTTCTTCCAACAAAAAAAATCCCTTGAAGATTCTTTCAATGATGAGCTGTTATTTTATAAATCACAAACAAGGAACTTTTTAGAACAATCGCCACGATCAATAATTTTATCTTAGTAGTTGTTTTCATTGGAATAATTTTTGGCAAATTTGAAATGTTGTTTTTTGGAGAAATTGAAAACTTTTGTAAATTTTTAAGCCGATACTCGGAATCTGCAATTTTAATCTGCCTGAAAAAACAATTTTATTGTTATTCATGCAATTTATCCGTAAAATGTTCTGGTCTTCTGGGATGTATGTAGTTTGTTTGCTTTTAATAATTTTGGAATTAAAAAAGTTGTTGACGTTGAGTTTAATGGTTTGTGTACTTTCTCTCAATTCTACACTCTACAGTTATAGATGCTACTCTCTGTTGCCTTCAATGTCAGCTGAAACAGTTTAAACAATAAAAACCTCTTTTATAGAACAAGAAGTACATATGGAAAGAGTGACAAGTTTACCTTCACATCTATGCTTGTGTTTGTACAATGTCTCATAAATACCATTTTTGCCAAAATTAGTAAGTATTTTGCAGTTCTGTTACAAGTTAAAAAATTGCATGTTACACTCATTTAATTTTTAGTTGTGTGAACGATCTAATTTCTTTTATGTCACAGTTTTAATGTTTATCTTTTTATGATAAATTACAATTAAAAAAAAAATTTCTTAGTTTACATGCAAATTCTTTTAATTCTTTTAAAGAAAAAAAAAGAAAATTTAATTTGAAAGAATTTTAAAAGAAAAGGGAAAGTAGTTATTGACATGGGGATCTGATGGTCCGTACCCCCTTATAAAATTCAGTTTTATCTTGCTATTTTAATTTTTTATTGGTAGAATGGTAGGACATCAGAGACCCAATTTTGATACAGTAAACTTCCGTTTACCGGAATGCTCGGGAAATTGACTCTTCCGGATAATCGAATTTTCCGGTTAATAAGTCGCCAAATAGGGTTACCAAAAAATGCCGATTTTTCCGGAAAATCAAAAGATAATGGCTGCATCTTATATGCAAATAGGCGATGTTGCATTTAGAATAATAATACATAGTAGATACTACAATATTTTGTATTAAAAAATATTAATATTAATTAAGAAAAAAATCGATCGTTACTTTCAAATGCTAAAAACCTAAATACATAAATCGTCCAACCCATGGTCTAAAACCAGTAGGATATTTTAAAATGTAAACAAAATCTAGAGAATATTTAATTACAGAATTAAATTATAAAAATAATTAAAAAAAGTTTATAATAATCTTTTGAATAATGCTCCTAGGGAATGGGCAATTGCTCCTAGTTTTTTAAGTTAGTAGCACAGATTGCTTCTACATTTCTTTCTCCAATTTTGAACACTGATTGCAAGTGTACCTAAAAAAGTGTCCCTGATGTGTTTCCAGTGCTGCACACGTTGATGAAGCAGGGGCAGGACTCCACGCGCCACCTCTACTACTTCTGCTGCGGCTTCTCCTACCTGGGGGCCATGGTCGCATCCAACATGGCCCTGCAGCACGTCAACTACCCCACGCAGGTACGCCACAATATGCAGGTGTAGAGGAATGGGGCATGTTAAATCTGTCGTGGCTCCATGGTTCAGATGTTTTGTTCGATGTCGTTAGGAGGTTATGATAAGAGGCAAGTCAGGTGTTGGCCTCATGATTGTGTTGACAAAGCCTGATGCGAATGTATTCATGCAGCTTGTGTTCCATGTTAATTCAATCAAATCAAGCACAGTATTCAGAAGCCTTGTTGGTTAGTTGATTTCTAGTAAATGTTTGTGTTCACAGGACACGTTCGAGATCTCTTTGCTGGAACTAAACCTACTTTTCAGCCATTATACCAGTTCGGGCCTGACAGGTCCTTTGTTTTTTATATGCTTGAAGATGTAGTTGTGATGTCAACCTCTAGCAATCTACTTTGTAATTTAACTTGTATTCTTGAGAAGGCGTTTTTCTTTATAGTTCCTATATAAGTTTTGATATTTCCAAAGCAATATGTTTGCAGTCTTTCGTAGATTCCTACATGCATATTAATTAATGTGTTTTTGTTCCAGGTGGTGGGCAAGGCATGCAAGCCCATCCCTGTGATGATTTTGGGGGTCCTGATTGGCCACAAGCGTTATCCCCTCTCCAAGTACATGTTTGTGCTGATGATTGTGGTGGGCGTGTGCCTCTTCATGTACAAGGAGCGCCCAGCCGCTGCAGTGGCCACTAAGGAGACCCTACTAGGAATGGGGGAGATACTCCTGGTGAGACACACTGTTTTTATGGCTTATCTGTTTTAACAGAGAACGGGTACAGAAACTATAAGCTATGTAATCAAAGGAGAAAAAAAGCACAGTTACAGGCAGGGACACTTGCCATGAAATTTGCTCCACAAAATGGGGATCGCTAATTGCAACCCATTCCTTAAACAATTGTATTAAGTAATACACAAGCAATTGCCACTGAGGGAGAAAAGGGTTAAACCTCTCTCCCGGCACATGGTAGAATTCAAATTACGGACAGTTTTCATGTGCATCTAAGTGGCTTTGTTTATTTTGTTATGTATATGCACTCCTTCAGATCACAATGCAAGCTTTGAAAACGCATTCTTCCCCTTTCTGGGGTTTTCAAAATACGGAGTGAGCTTTGCTGTTTTTTGCCTACTTTGTTGGATGCTTTGCTGTGAGGTAAAATGCAATTGTTTTCCAAACCCAAGTAGGTTGTGGGGGGCAGCATTTCCTGGAAAACCACCCAAGTGGGTAGGAGAAGAAAGTGTTTCTGAAGTTTGCTTTATAATCGGATGGAGTATAACTACTTGCTAATGTTATTCCTTGGCTTTTCCAGCTACTTATATTAAGTGAAATTAAAATTATGCCTAAATGAAACATAAAAGTCAAAATATGCTGTTTTTCCTTGAAGTTGATCTCTCTTATGCTGGACGGTTTCACGGGTGCGATCCAGGACCGCATGCGTGCCGAGCACCAGTCCAAGTCTGGCCACATGATGTACAACACCAACCTCTACTCCACACTCATACTCGCCATAGGTGAGCACACTCATTATTTGAGGTGGGAGGTGTCCATAAACTACGTGATCCAGTTTTGCCTCCTCCATGTGAGATTTGCGTCCACCGTAAACATGTCACATAGTTTATTTAGGTTCCTATACTTATGTGCTTGAGGGGCATTGTATGATTCATGTGGCAGTCGGCACACAAACCCTGTACTAGCCCTCGTGGCCTAGTAACTACCTTGTTGCAGACAGTGTTGGGCATTAATCAATTAATTTGCCAATTATCTTGTTAATTGACTAAAAAAGTTATTGTAACTAATTTCAATTAAATTAATTGCAATTGAACTTTTAATTGCACCTTGCAATTAAATTAATTTGATTAACGTATGTCAATTGTAACTCACAATCAAAATAATTGCAATTAATTTTTTTAGTTTTATGAAACAATTAAAACTAGCAATTAACTTTATGTATTAAAACGAAATGAGTAAAGATTTAGGAAAATTAAGCTGTAAGTCTTAGACTTAAGACAAATAAAAAAAATAGGTTAATTGTTATTTTTAATTAAAATTAACAAAACAATTGAAAATTAATTAATTGTTAATTGTTACTACTACAGTTAACAATTAATTCATTGTCAATTGTTACTATACTACAGTTAACAATGAAATAATTGTGTTAATTGTAATTTTCCACAATTACAATTGATGAATTGTTAGTTGTGGTTACATTTACTAATTAATTGTTAATCTTTAATTGTTCTTGCAATTAAAATTTGCCCAACACTGGTAGCAGCTATAGTTTTGCATTGGGTGGCAAGTAGTGATAGGTTTAAATCGCGGTTAGCCCGTTAAATTCTTCACACAGTCAAAATAAATTTTGTCAAAATGAAATGCATTTTCAAAATGATTTTTGCAAAGCACTTTTTAATATATATTTGTTTGAAATATATAATTATACGAAAAATTTAGATGTAGGATTTGACTAGGGTCTTAGGAGGATATACCACCAAGTCTCTCTACTAAGGAGCCAAATGACTGAATTAAAGAGCTTGAACTGATGAAGTCCAAGTCTTTTCTAAAAACACTTGAATATACTTTTCCTTTAAAATTAAACACAGTGTCATTAATGTTTCATTTGTTTCTGTAAAACTGTTTTTATTGATTATAAACTGTCAATTGCATTTTAAAATCCATGATTATCATCCACCTTTATTCTTAATCTTTTTGAATGCTCATGTAGGTTTTTTAAAAATTAAATTAAGTTTATTTTTACCTCATTATATGTCATGTAAATTTGTTCACAATTACATAGTATTATAATTTATTTTTTGGGTAGTAAATTTTTCATCAGAGTCCGTAAATTAGCTACCTAATGAAACTGTCATGCAGGGCCTTTCTTGCTCTATGTTGTACCTCTAAAGACCTTTCAAAACAATGTGTGAGTCTGGCCTAATATGCTTCTTCCCTTTTCAGTGGTGCTGGTGAGTGGAGAGATCTGGGGCTTCCTGGTGTTCATGGAGAAGTACCCCTACATTCTGTACGACATGTTCTTGTTCTCCATCATGAGTGCCCTCGGACAGGCAAGTCATTCTTATTACAACTACTTTTGGGGTGATTTAACTTAAGGGATTAATGTTTTTTTTAAACCAGAAACTCAATATCTGAATTATTTGTCACTGCAATAGCTGAAAGTTAAGTTCATAAGAAGAGTCAAGTGGCACTGCTTTTCAACTATTTTTTTTTTTACAGATTAAATTTTAAACATGGGTATTTTAATGTAACTCCCTTTTTTAGAATAACTTATTACCCACAGTGAGATTGGTTTAGTTGTAGCATCATTTTCTCTGAGGTGGAATATAAGTTGGTAAATTTCTTAATTATATTTTGTATTTTCACATTTACCCTGTGACAGATAAGCAAAAGGGGAAAGGGGTCAACATGTTTTTTACTGTACTATGAGATAAAAATAAATTCATTAATTTCAAATATATGTACTTAAAAAAAATTCGGTAGTATAAATATTTTTCAAAGGCTTTATGAGGGATGAGGAGCCCAGAGTTAAAGTCCCGCCCTTAAAGTTTTGTTGGGTGTCTACTACTCAGGTGTACAACGTCACTTGACTGTGGCTATAAAATACGACGCCTGTTGAAAATAGCCCTTGTGTATCTCTAGTGCCTTATTGTCATTCTACCCAACCCTATAAAAAGTTCAGAGCATTTGAATTCGAAGAAAAGACATTTTGTATGATTGATTTATAATTTATTTTTATCTCAGATAACATTAGTAAAATAATATTACGGTCGGTGGAAGCCCTAAAGTGGTGGCTCATCAAAAGTTATAATTTGAAAAAGAAAATCATAGATTTAAAACTTGGGTGTAATCAGGGCTTGATCTTCCTTAAGGCTAGTTAGGCCTAGGCCTAGGGCCCTCAAACTTTAGGGGCCTTAAATTTCAATTTCTTTTATGCTAAATGTTGTGGACCCTCAACATTTTGATAGATTTTAAAATTTCTTTCTTGTCTCCCTTTTTTTTTTAGCTTGATTTAAACTTAGACATTGACTCAACATGATTGTTCTGATCAATGTAATTAGGAAGATGATAGAAAAACTTAATGAATCAACCGCATTAGAATGAATGGAAATCTTCCACGCAAATTTTCGCAAAGGGCCCCTCCAAATCTGTTGTGCTTTCCTAGATCAGGTGTCATGTCCATCCATAAGCTGATGTCTCATGTGCCCCTTTTGTGTTGCAGGTGTTCATCTACCTGGTGGTGAGTGACTTTGGGCCCCTGATGTGCTCCATCATCACCACCCTGCGCAAGTTCTTCAACGTCCTGGGCTCTGTCCTCTTCTTCGGAAACGTCCTCCTGCCCAGGCAGTGGGCGGGGACGGCCCTGGTCTTCACAGGTAGCACATTGGATGATTTGCCTTTATTTCAAGGCTTTTTAAATGTGTACTATATCGGTTCATAGATGTGACATAAATCACAAGAGCTATCAGAATTTGGTAGAAATTTATTGTAAGACACTCGTCAGCCATTTGTCTTGGCAGAACACAACCGTTTTTTTACGGCAAAGCAGAAAAACAGAGGATGCAAATTATGACCATGCAGGGTTGCCATGATGTTGGCAGTTTTCCCAGACAGGATTCAACCACACCAAGTAGTATCTTTTTAGAGGTGCAATGAGGAACAAATCTTATTACAAGTCAAAAAAATAATCATTAATTCATCATTACAAAATCTTATTACAGTTAACAATATAAGAGTTTTTCAGGAAATAATGTAAATAAAGAAATTGTGTTATCATATAAAATCTTTTGCACATTATTTATATTTTTTCTAAAAAAATTACAATGTGGTAATTTAAAATTATTGAAGTTGAAGCTTAAATTAAATTACAAATATCTCTGAATGTAACGCAAATGATTTGGTATGACAAAATCTAACTTATGAAAAAATATTTATAATAATCTAGCACAAGCAAAACCAACTTGCTGTGTTGTTGAGTGGAAATTTCATCTGTCATAAAACAACTTTTTTTGCAATAGTAATATATATTTATATTAGGTAGTTTTTTGCGTTTTTATGAAGCAAAAATTCATGTTTCCTTTAAAAAACAACTACGCACTAATCAATGTACAAAATGTAAATGTTATCCCTACTTTCCCCTTTAATGGTGATTTATTTACCAACAAGATAGAATATACTAGCTTAACGTTTTTTTTTTAAAAAAAAAATGGTCTATAAACGTTACAGAGGACCAAAGCTAATATTCCTAGTATAACATTGAGCAATATGAAGAACCCAGCATTTTTAAATAGTATCTCTTTATAAAAATGTAATTACATATTAGATTTACCTAAAGAAAACCTAATTATTTTATACAAATTAGTTACATCTATACATAAATTTTAGTATTTATATCACTAATTTATTTTTATCTTTAGTCAGTGCATTGAATCCATAGATATCATAGTAAAAGTATTAGATTGGCAGGTCACGTGACCTCCAATGCTAACGACGGGACGCGCATGGAGACCAGAATTCCAGGGCAAAGGGGCCAGTGTTGCCACCAGTTTAAGGAGAAAAATACTACGAAAAATACCATTTAATTCTAAAATTACAAAAACATATAAAAATACTTGCAAAGCGTTTCACGTTTTTTTTTAAAGTCACCAAAAAGATTCCAAAATGCAGTTAAAATTTTTATGGTATTGTTTTGTAATTTTAGAATTAAATGGTATTTTTCGTAGTGTTTTCTCCCAAAACTGGTGGCTACACTGGCCCTTTTGTCCTGGAATTCTGGTGTCCATGCGCGTCTCGTCGTTAGCATTGGAGGTCACGTGATCTGCCAATCTAATACTTTTACTATGATATCTATGATTGATCTTAATCAATTTTTAAATGTTTTCCAAAAACTAACTCAATGTTTTTTTTGCAGGTTTGGTACTGGATGGGGTGTACGAGAAAAAGGGCAAAAAGAAGGCTGCCGACAAGTAATGAAATAATTGAAGGTTTTAGAATATTGTTGCATTTGTTGGACCCTGTGAAGGAGTGTTCCTGCACAATTCCTCTTTACCCTGTGATACCTGTAAAATGGTTATTGCATCAGAATTATGTTTGTGGTAGTGTGTCGTAATGTGGGTCAATATTATGAAAAGTGCTCATTTACAGATGTGATGAGGCGTAACGGATCTGATGCCAAAATTCAATTATAATATCAATTATCTATTAAAACGTCAAAATACAGTGAACAAGTTTTAATCGGTAGTTGTCTTTCGAAAATAAGGTTTTCATCCATTGTTCCAAGTTGATGTTACTGATCTGACATGTAAACTTTGGACTTGCATATTTTGCGTCTTATTTTGCAAATTTCAGGTAAATTTTTATAAAAATGAGGCATAATATTGATAAAAATATTAAATAAAGTAGTTTTCATTCTAAAGTATGTTTGTTATGACAATATAAAACAAATAAGATATCTTTGCAAAATATGTAATGCTAGTTGTGACATGTTACTGATCTGACTTTTAAAAACTCGAAAACCTTTCCCAGTAAGAAATAAACACTAAATGTGCTGATTTTTTTAGGATTATGATGCCGCCTAAGCAAAAAAGAAAAGTGGTTACTAAGAAAAATAGTTTGAGACTACCTAAAAAAAGGTTAAAAAATCAGCTGGTTCGTAAATGGACCATTCTCTTAATATTGACCCATATAAAGTCGAATCTTCTAAACATGAACGCGTGTAACCTAAAATTTCACTTAAGATGAACCGATTTCGTTTTCCCACATGTTCGGCTTCAAACTAGTTTTAAAAATTGTCCTTAACCTGAATCAATTTACAAGATATTTCTCTTTGAATGAACTTAATTTTCCTTAGTTTCTTTTTTACAATATACATTGTACAACTTTTTTTATGAAACTGTAAAATGTGCTTGAAAAAATGAGTATATATAGTAATTGCTTTTACTATTTCCTCCTCATTTGTAGTTTTATTCAGTGTTTTCAACTGTTGTTCGATAAAATAAACATTATAAATTGTATCTCACATAAGCTTTAAAACAATAATAAGGGATATTTTCAAATATATTTCTGATATATTATTTTTTGAATTGAATTATTTTTAGCAATTTTAGGTATTTTTGATTCGAATTGCAACTTTTTTTTGACCTTTTACATGAAATTCTTTTAACGTGAACTATTGCTGTGTTGAATTCATGTTAAACGAGGTTTATATGTTGTTGCAATGCTGGTGATTGCAATGGTGTGGACTGAGGTTTGAATTTCACTGCCCATAAAATGCTCTGTTGATCCAAAGTCATACAAATAAATATGTAAGGAAGAAATTCTCGAATTGTCAAGCATTCATTTTTTTAGCAGCTATTCTCAAATAGAATTTTTAACTACAGTCAATTATTAAGAGCAATTTACAAAGAATATAAATTATATCCACTAAGAATTATTTTTCTTGTGGTGTACAATTGGTTTGAACTATAATGGAATAAATCAATTATGTACAAATAACTATATATAACTCAATTATGTAATAATTTTTAATTAATTATTTATTAAAATATAGATAATACTACTTATTTTTGTTATTAGACATTAAATATTATCAGCATTTGTGTTGTTGGTAGTCAGAATTTGTTAATGCAATCTCAAATGGCATTTGCGAAAATCGACAGTTACAGAGAAATATTATATGGATCATTAGTCCCATTAAAGTTAAATGAAGTCCCTTTATTACTTGTGTACCTCTAGTGTGATGTTAATTCAACTCGACTCAACTCCTTAGTTCCATTATATATGAAAATTATACATACAAATGATTTTCAAAAGGTTTTTTTAGAAGTAAAAAACTAATTTTATGAATCCTAAATTTTTTTTATTTTGGTCACTGTTTTTGTGCCTAGTATTTATTGAAAGAAAAAATGTATATATGTATTAATGCAATAAAGATAAATCTTTTAAACTGTGTCTTATTGTTTTTAAATTTAGTCGAATCTTTAAATATCCTTTGAATCGTTCCAGTGGCTTTTTTCAAAAGAGGCTTTTTTTTAAATTACTATGAATCATTTGGATGCACGTTGTAAATTATAATTTAAAATAAACTGAATATAACTGAATAACTGACTTTAAAATAACTGAATTCGTTGTTTGCTGTTGTGTGATTTTGAGAATGTTTTTGTGAAACTTACAAATTTCACCCTTCTCTTATCATATAATAACAATTTTTGTTTTTACATTTATTGCGGTAGTATTTGGCAATCTTCTATTGAATATTCAATGCGACAGTGTAAGTAATATTTAATGTAAATCATTTAATATAATTTATAAAATTTAACTAATTTTTTTGTAAGTTTTCAAAATTATTTTTTATTAGTTTCATTTCACCGTTACCATTGATTAACCCCTTTGGTCCGGCATTCTAAATTCAGCAGATTGAAAAAAATCTAGGAATTAAATATGGTTTTTATTGTGTGTAAATAACTCGAACATTAAGTTTTGTATCCTTTGAATTGAAAATAAATGATTAATCATTATGAAAATAGTTTTTTAAAAATAAGGACTAGCTATTTCAAGGACACCAAGCTCTATAATACCATTGGAAATGTTACTTATGTTTGCTTATTTAAAAATATTATCATAGCATCATTTTGTTGACGGAAGCCTCTTTTCTTTTAAAAAGCCTTTACACAGAGAAGAAATTTCTTGGTACTGAAACATGACTTTCTAAAATAGATGTATTTTTATAAATTTATCGATATGAGAAAAACGCTTGAATACAAGTTTAACAAAAAATGTTCGAAAATAAACTGTGTACAGGGTTGCCAGTGGCGACTAAAAGGAGACTATTTGCTACTATTTTCGACCCCCGGCGACTTTGGCTACTTTTTTAGACAAAATCAAGCCAAAAGCGACTATTTTCAGCATTTTGTCAACTTTTTTCAAGGATGGGCGACTATTTCAAATTTTTTCCGCGCGATCATTGATATCCTTTATTTTGGTATTTCCCCCTCAAAATCGTCGGAAGGCCACATTTTGCAATCGCAGAATAGCCAAAATCCTTCGGTCGTAAAATCGCCGGAATATAGAATATAGCCTAACCAATTTTCGGGACTGTATAGGATCGCCGGAATTTCGGGATAGTTGGATCGCGGGAGTTTCAGGACAGTAGGATTGCTTGAGTTTCGGGACAGTAGGATTGCTTGAGTTTCGGGACAGTAGGATCGCTGGAGTTTCGGGACAGTAGGATCGCTGGGGTTTCGGGACAGTAGGATCGCTGGGGTTTCGGGACAGTAGGATCGCTGGGGTTTCGGGACAGTAGGATCGCTGGGGTTTCGGGACAGTAGGATCGCGGGAGTTTCGGGACAGTAAGATCGCGGGAGTTTCGGGACAGTTGGATCGCGGGAGTTTTGGGACAGAAGGATCACCTCTGGTTTGGGATAGTAGAATCGTCAGAGACTTGCGCGATTACGTGCGGATAAAGTAGTTTTCTGGTAATAAGAATCTATATTTTTAATCTGTTGGTTGAACCTTGGCACATCTCAGAAGTTTTGTGTAAACCATTATAACTTTTTAGTTATTTGAAAAAATATTAAATGTGAATTTGAAAGTTATGTAAAAGATATTTAAAAGCAAACTTCACTAACTTTTATGTACATATAGGCAAGATACATGCAAAACTTAAAATTATGTTCTTTTAACAAATTAAAATAATTTGATTAAACATTTAATGTAGAATAATTAAATTAGCTTTCCAAATAAACTGTGTAATAATTCATTGTACAATAAGCTTTTCATTCACAAGTTCAAGAGCATTAAAAAAAATTTGTAGAGAGTAAAAAGGTCATAAAATTAACTTTCAAGTAAGCTATTTCATTACTCTTTAACTCACAATGTAGTGATTGTTCAAAATTTTATGATAGTTCTTGTCCCCTTTTGATTAAAAAAATTAATTAACAAAAACACTTAAAATTCAAATGTTTTTTAACGTTTGATTAATTTGACCTGTAACTACTTTACTGAGTATTAACCATTGTAAATCAAACTACAATAGCGAAATTTTTTTATCAGAGTTGTGTTTAAATAATACTCCTTATTTTTTTTTTAAATAATACATTACTTTATTGACTTTTGGCAATTGCTAAAATGCAACAATGATGTTTATATTCTGTGCATAGTAGTGAAAAGAAATTATATCTACCTGATATAATATTTTCATATTTAAAAAAAGTGAAATTGTTTATATTTTTGTTAACTTGTATGTTTTGTGTTTGATGGAGAAAGTAAAAAATATCAAACTGAAAATGCAAAAATACTTTTTTAATTATTAAATTATTTACGGTAATTCCAAGATGAATTAAGACATAATATTTTAACAAACAGTACTTTTTTTTAAGTTAAACAACATTCTGAGTTGGTCAAGGAAATCAAATTCACATTAGGTGTTTACTGTTTAGCAGGGTTCGAAATGTACAGTCGCAAAATGCGACCTAATCCTTCAATTTTGAGACAACAAAATAAATGTAGTCAAAGTTACGGAGACTAGGTTATCAGAACAGAGTTAATACCAACTTTTTTCATCGTGATTTTCAACAATCTCGTCGACAATATAATCAGCTTGAACTTGAAAAAAAATTAAGTTTTAAAATCTTACAACTGCAGCGATCTTAAAATTAAGAAACTCTGGTTATTGTAAAATTTGTAAATGGTGATTCCTAAAATGTTTTGAAACTTAGTTATCGAAACTCTGATGCTTCTATAATCGCAAAACTCTGGTGATTCTATAATCTCGAAACTTAGGCGATCGTAAAAAATAAAATCTTCCAGTGGGATACCAGTACACATCCAAATATTGCAGATTAATTTTAAAATAAAATTTTTTTTAGTAAAAAATATTTTTTTCCCTAGATAATGTACATTTTCTCCTAAGTCACACATATTGCTCCTAAATTTTCTTATCAACTTCCTAGCACTGCTGTTTACTCATTAAGGTTGATATAAATTTTAACATCAACCTTTCTTAAAATCTATCAACTATCATAATCAAAAACTTAAAAAAGTGAACCATTTGAACATTTTCCAATTCAATTCCTTGAATATGTGTTGAATTTCATGCCGAAAAAGTTAAATAATAAATTTTGCAAAAAGAATTTTAAAAAAAATTATTATAAGTCGTAAGTTTCGATTTTGCATATAGTATTTAAATTTAATGCAACTATTTTTGCTACTATTTTGATAATAAGGCGACTATTTTTGCAACTATTTTGGAAATTCCAGGCAACTAAAGCGACTATTTTTTCCCTAAATTTGACTGGCAACCCTGTGTGTACAATTTCTTTTAATCCAAATGCAGAAAATAAACACTTGCTATCAAAACTTTTAATATCAACTTTTTGCGTAGAAATTATTACACACGCGAAATATATTTCCTATAATATGTTAAATATCCAAAAAGTTTTGTTCATTTTCATAAAAAAAACCCACAATTTTATGACTGATTTTTTAATGAAAAAAATCTTATATTTTGTATGAAAAGTTCAGAGCATTTGAATTTGAAGAAAAGTGATATCCTTATTATTGAATTATAATTTACTAGGGGGCACGCCCTCTTCTCGCTATCGCTCGCCAACTAATTCTATCCCAAAGTTGTTTCAAACACTTTTTTTGTTGTTTTCAGTCTTCCATTGTGAAATTAGTAGTATTTTTGTTCATTTCGATTGTTGTCATTCCAGAGATTGAAATATAAGGAAATTTGGGCGCCGTATAAGAGTATTATATATATAGATTTTCCGCTCATCAATTAAGTGATGACTTATGACTTTCTAGGTGGGGGGCAAGTTCGCCGAGCACTGCGACCTCAGGTCTATTGTACTCAACCCCAGAAATGACACAGGCACAAGAGACACACAAAGAGACGACACAAACACATAGACAAATAACAACATTTATTGACAAACACAAACATCCATGCCTTACCGGGATTCGAACCCGAACCCAGAAGCTCCAAAGGCTAGCTCCCTAACGCTAACCGTTGCGCCACCGGGTCGGCACTCGGCATCAATTAAGTGATACAATTGCAGAAGCCCATGTTAAGATATTAAGAAGTATGTCACACAAAAAAAACAGCTCAACAAAGTGTCTAGATTCTGAGAAAAGGTAAATACACAAACGCGGTGTAATAACTTTCACGCCTGCAGAAGTTCTAGCGGGGTGGATTGATATAAATCCCATTATTTATTTTTAAAAAAATATTTGAATCATTGAAGTATTTTTTTAAGTGAAATAACTTTAAATTATTTACTTTTTAAAGAAATATTTCAAAGTTAGATGGTGGAAAACTCGATTTAAGAGCAACTTATGAAGATACAAATTAAAAAAAAACTTGAAAAGGATGCTGTTCAATAGCTTTATTTAACCAGCAAGATCATCTTTGTCATCAATCGAAAGAAATTTTCTCACAAGCAAACTGGTGCATTTTAACATAAAATACAGCGCTGAAAGCAGAAAAATTAGTTTTATTTAAAATAAAGCTTAAAAAAAATGGGCAAGCGTAAAGTTAACATATACGATCGGGTTGCTAATTTAATTTTCATATTTCAAACTCAACCCAAAAGCAAAACTATGTAGTAGCCGGAACAGTCTACCTCCTCCAGCGACTAGAGCTTAGCGAAACTCAGTCATAAAACAATATTTACTTTCTGGTACCTACTCACCACTGCCAGTCATCCTATAAATCGGAGCTGTGCAGGCCCTGATCTGTGCTGGAAATAGTAGAAAAATCCTCAATTCATCACGGATGGGCTCGAGTCTGGGTCAGACGTGCTCGTTATATCTTTAGAGTCCAAAGTCCCGACGGCGCACAGTGTGGCAAGATACCAAATTAGCTGGCATTAATTCACTGGAGTGATTTATAAAATTTTTGTTGGTTGTATTTAATGTAAAATAGTTAGTTATGAATAAATAAGTACACTTAAAGATATTTTTAGTAATTATTTTGTTTTAAATAAAAATTCTTACTTTTTTAATCAGTTTTCTATGGGACGCGGCGTTGCAAAATGCGAAAGAGTTTTATTTAAATAGCTTGATTCACTTTTTAGGATGTTCTGATAAAAAACAAAAATTTTCGTATAGGGTTTTATACAAAGATTATCTCTCATTAAATTATGTAATTCCATTCTTTTTAAAACAAGTTCTTTTGAACGTAATTCTGCAATAAAAGATACAATACATAGATCTTCGAGAATCGCCGAAGAAACAAAAAATTAATTAAAAAAAACCCTCAAGAAGTTACATTATGCTTTCATTTCAATATTATGAAGACATATAGACATACATATACAGGGCAGGGCCGTAACTTATAGGGAGGAGCCTCCCCTCCCTATAAGTACTAATTTTGCAGAGGGCGCCATTTTGGGCGCCGTTAGGCTCCCAAAATGGTGTCCTCTTTAATGTTTTAACAATTATAACTTATTAAAACAATTATTTAATAAAAAATAATTAAAAATGTCCTTATTTTATATTTCATTTTGGGTGCCCAAGCAAGGCGCCCTCTAAAAATTTCCCTCAATAACTTCGTCCCGCCAAATTTTTTCAGACCTAACTCCTTTGACAATTCTTACCGCTTCAGTCAGAAGAAAGCTCGAGATAGCAAAAATTCCACCCCGATCACTTCCTTTCACTGATCATTCTCGCGATGTAACTTATTAAAACAATTTCCCCCCCAATTTCCCAACAATTCCCAGTTCCCCGAACTGGTGGTGTAGAAGTATACGTACAGAAAGGAAGGTCCAAGTTTTTTTTCAACAAACATTTGGGGTTGTGGAATTTATGACCTAAGATAAGAAAACCCCTGTAGGGTCTGCTTTGGGCAAGGATGACATGGGCCAGTAACGTATCCAAGAAGGGTGGGGGGTTAGAACCATGGAGATACTAAATCCTTGCGCCCTCACACACTTTCTATTCTAGAAGAGCGGAGACATGGGAAGTAAAGAGCTCCCGTTATGTTGAGGCGGATAGTTATACAATGTAGAACAAAACTGTACTAAAATTGCGGGGCTTGTATCAGAGTATTCAGAGTCTATGGCTAGTAGCTTTTTGAGAGAGTTTTTTAAAAATGTTTATTTTTATGATTACTTAATTATTAATTTTTTTTTTTGATAGTTCGATTTCTATTTAGCAAATTTTTTTTTTTAAACCCAATCTTTCTCAATAAACACCTATAAATGGCAATATATAATATATAATTCAATATATTATTATGTTATTATCAATTATATATAGTATATATCAATATATAATTCAATTCTATCATTTTTTAAAAAAAATCTTTTCAAAAAGATAAATTATTGAGCATATTAAAATTCATATTTCGTCTTCATAATAAATGATTAATTTAATAATAATTATAAATAATTTTTTAAAAAATTAATATTAAAAATTACTAGATTAATAAAATTGAGCTTTTTTAAGTGTTTTATTATTTTAACTACTAATACTTATTTACGGGCCATTAAAAGTGTTTATTAAGAAAAATTGAGTTTGACTTAAAAAAAATTCGATGAAGAGAAATTGAAGTCCTAAAAAAAGGATCCTACATAGTTTATGAATTACAAAAGTACAACGTCTAAAAAAAAATTCTAAAAGCTACTATAGCCATAGACTTCGCTTCTGAAAAAACGCAATTTTAGTACTGTTTTATTTTACAACACTCCTCAAACAGATCTCAACGAATGCCGGCGAATTTGACCGGCGACAATTTGACCGCGGAGAATTTGCCTTGGATAATTTGCCCGCGGAGAACTTGACTGATAGCGATTTTGGATAGCGCTGCCGGATTTGGCGGCTTTTCGCCCAGTTCAAAGATTTTTCTCATTTCAAGTCAATGGAGGTCAAAGAAAATGGTATAAGTACGTCATTTTGGGTAGGATGCAAGTTCCTCATTATGTAAACAATTTTTTTTTTCATATTTAAACTTTTTACCGTTATTAGTTTTTTAATGTAAATAAATATTTTACTTTCAACATAAGTTGTTTTATAAAACAGTTGGATTAATAATAAAAATTATTAATAATTAATAAATTAATCCGATATTAATTAAAAATTAGTATTCATTTTTAATAATCAATTAATAAGCACAATTTTTTATAATTATAAATTAATTAGTAAAATTATGAATATTTATTAATTAATAACTAAAAATAATTAATAAATAAAAACATTACATTTATAACTGAATTCCATTAAACAACGATTACCTCTCAATCGGAACTTTTCATCTCACCGACCCCCCCCCCCCCTCTCTCTCTTACCCCGCGGGAAAATAGGGAGGGAATATTTTTTCTGGGTGAAGCAAAGGCCCCTCTCCCTCCAAACTCCAAATCGTTTCGGAAACGCTACCCTCACCCCAACCCCCAACCAACTTACCATATCGCCAAATTCTAAATTTTCCTCGCCAAAGCCTGGCAGCCCTATCAGTCAAGTTCTCCGCGGGCAAATTATCCAAGGCAAATTCTCCGCGGTCAAATTGTCTCCGGTCAAATTCTCCGGTTCCCCAAAAATGGCTGCCGCGCGGGCCAGTTTGGTTATTTAAATTAAATAACCAAAATTACTTAATTTTACAAAAGAAAATTCCGTACTTTTAATTACGAAAGTCTTCAAACCGCAAGAGGTAAGTGATGATTTGTTGTATGTATTTTATATATTATTAATTATTCTCTACTTTTTTATAATTTTCATTTTGTAATGTTATTTGTAGGGGCAAATATATCAGGCTTATATTTGTTAATTTCACCTATTTAAATAGCAGCTTTTGATTTTCCCCAATACAAGTGAAATTTTTGTTTTCTAACAATAAATTATTAACTTTAATTAGAAGTAAGGGGTTTAGGTGTCCTTTAATATTTTTTTGAAGTTAATAGCTTAAAATCATTATTGTTAAATTTTTTGATATCTAATGAATTATTTTATTTTTAATATTTAATATAATTGTTAATTTATCATAATAAATTGGCCCTTTCCTTTAATTAGATTATATATAATTTGCTTTTTCCGTTAAATAATTAGAATTAGCCCTTGATTTTTCATTAATCATAATTAATTTAGTTTTGCCGAAGCTAAGTCGGCAACATCGAATTTTTTAATTGTAAGTTTAAATTTGTTTTAAACACTGAAGAAATGTTTACTTATTCAAATTTAGTTTTAAATTAAATTTAAATAAATTTACAAATAAATTTAATGTAATTAATTTAATTACATGAAATAAAAATTAATAATTATTTAATTAGTTATTCAATTGATTCATAATTACTTATTAATGGAATTAGGAGTTAATAATTAGTACTACTATACCAATTAATAATATTTAAAAAAATGAAGCATCAGTTTAAGAGGGCGCCAAAATGTCGTCCCCCCCCCCCCCCCCCCCCCCCCCCCCCCAATAAAAAGTTGAAGTTACGGCCCTGATAGTATATCGTATAAGTTGAAAGAAAGCCTGCTGAACTAATTTTACAATTATCAATTAAAAAAAAATCACTATAGATTTCCTACTAGATCGAAGCTTTTTTGAGAATGGTGAGACAGTTTCTGAGACATCGTCACAACTCCACTTTCTACAGTAGTTACGGACAAAAATCAAGTTGCATGAGGTTTTCCTGATAATATATTTTATAACTAGCAAATTTATACCCGTTCTTCGCACGGATTAAAAAAATATCAAATAGATTCCAAATATGTGTAACATATACCCTGTTATAAGATCATAAACTTATTATTGTTTCCACTCGTTATAAATTATAAAATCCCGTTTCATTGCCTTAAAATTCCAAAATGAAAAATACGCTATAAAATGCACTCATAAATGTCATCAGAATTCCATCATAAATACATAAAACCTTTTAGCTCATTTGGCGCGTTTCGGAAAATAATTTGGGGAGAAAATAGATATAGCTACCCAGACCCATTATACAGCTCTAACACAATGACCTTCGAACAACCGACCAGCTTATAAATTATTTATAAAAGAAATCGCCTATTTGGCGAATTTTAGTTAATAATTTGGCGAATTTGGCAACGTCTTTGGCGAAAAAATAAAGACATAAAACATTAATAGCTCTAGTGCGATGGCCTTTATTAACCATCATAGTTCAGTAATAGCTTAACTATACATTTATTGCTTAAATATGCATACATGCAGTCAACAGAAAAATCAATGAAAAAATCATCAAATAAACCCACAATAAAATCCGGGAATGAAGACTGGCGGAATTACGTCACTTGAAACATGTCAATTATTTTTCAAATAATGAATTAAATTTTTATAAACTAATGGCAAAAGAATAAAATAAACATTTTGAATTTTAAATGTTTTCGTTAAAAGTTTTATTTAATTTTTTCAGCCGATGGCATCAGGAAAGAGAAAAAAATGATCGGATTTGAGCGAAAGTGGTGTATTTTTTTCAGAAAATTCGAATTTTCTTCAAAAATGGAACAAATATGAAAAAACTAAGCCTCAGGTGCACACGTTAGTATTAAAGGGAATCTATCTTAAAAATTTCGAATTTCTGAGGGCAGTATAAGTAGGTCTTTTACGATCCGATAACAGACACACAGACAGACAGACTCTTTCTTTTATTATTATAGATTAAAAATATTTTACCAGAATTTTCACAATTTTTTTTTTTTAGTTTAATGTATTTCAAACAAAAAAGCTATTTAAATGCGTTTTTTTTTTAATTTTTGGAGCCTTATAAAAAAGTGAACAAATCAAAATGGCGCAAACATGCGCAACACATTCTTGTTGGATATTAATATATGAAGTATGCACTACAAGTTCCTGCATAAATTAACAAGAAAAAAAATTCTTAGCTACAATAGAACTTTTTTAATATAATTTTAACTGACATAAACTTTATAAAAACAGTTTATCTTAGCAATATCATACCTGAGGGTTCAGGAACCATCTTTTTTTTTAATTTAGAAAGACTATTTTTATCGCAAAACAAGCTGAAAAAGTAGAGACCAATTTGCGAAAGTACTTCACTTGATTAAAATAAATACACAAAGTGCTTTGTTCGTGGTGGTGGTGGAGGGGGGGGAGGGGGATACGCTCAAACCGAGAATAAGTCATAACACCAGGTACCCCGAACTATATTGTTTATATTTATAAAGGATTCGCAGCTGAATGCTTCATTTCATTTTTTGACTTTTTGCCAGCTAAATCGTGATTCTGCCACTCTGTGCGGCGTAAGCTTCGTTTTCGCTCGAAGTTCCGTTGGGTGACCGCTCAGGTGTTGACCTAGTAATTTGACCTGGGTTCTAAATTACGAGACGTTATTTGACTGTGTTAAAACTCCTAACGCAGGCTAAAAGTAGGCAGCCGGAAACGACTACATTATTACTTTCTGGCTTATAATCCGCTGGCGTTTGGTTTGTTTAATTTTATATACAAATATGATTTTTTATGGATTAGCATGAAATATCAGCAATTTCAATATGTTTTAGAACCCTCTTTTGAATTTCCAAATTTTTGTACTGAATAATTCAATTTAAAATTTTAAGTAAATTTTTTGGGGATGGTTTGAAAGTTAAAATAAGGACTGTCACTTCGAACATTTGTTTTCTTTTAGTGAAAATGGCCGGCGAAAATGTTGTCACCGTTGATGTGAGCGAATTACCATTACCTCGCTTAACTCAAATTAAGCAAGAATTAGACTCTGTAAGTAAATTTAAAATGTTTAAGGTTTGTTTGACCTGTACTAGTAAAAAATTTGGTCGTTTATTACGTATATTTAAACTAAATGTTTGTCTTGAGTAACATGTGTCTTCGATATGAAAAGCATGTGATGCTTGCGTTTGATTTATTTTAATCAGAATTGCCCCTGAATATCATATAAGATGCCTTTGATTAAACTTTTGATGATAACAGAATCTGCTATTGCATATATTTTACTGACCTAACGAGATTGGTTAATTGTGGAACAGCTAGGATATAATGGCCGGTCTTGGTTTGGCGACTTGGCCAAGCAACAAAAATGTCCAAATGTGGTAAAGAGTCATTCCGCGTCAATTCAACACACTTTTCGGCAAAATTTGACCTCACCGTCTCAGATTTGCTGAAATTTGAACAAGTAAGTTTATTAGTTATTTGTGAAAGAAATTTTTTTCACGATTTGACGTTTAAAAATATTGCATTTAATTTAAAAGTAGTCGAAAACACATCCGCAAGCTTCTAATTAAGCTAGAACTGGATAGGCATTGACAGAGATTTGTATGAACTTTTTAATGACATGTAGGGTCTCCTGTCAAACACCAGGCCATGTAACGCACCGACTCAGATTTTCTTGAAACTTTGTACATTTGTTCTCCTATATAATTTAAGAATATATGCCAAATATTTTTGGTTTCTTATTGTAACTTTTTTTATATTAAATTTTAAAAATTGGGATTTCTCAGAATTCGTTCTCGCCCCGATCGCTGGCCAGAATTGTATCAATTTACAGAAATGCTTATAACTTCAGTATCTATGGAGCATTTGGCTTCAATTTTTTTTAAAAACTTAATGAAACCTTATAGTTAACTTAGCTATAGCAAGTTAAGGGGTAAAGTAATATTAAAAAATTACAAAAATGTTGATAATTCAACTTTTTTATATTTTTCAAAAAAAACATGACTATAGAAATGTGCTAATAACTTTTTTCTACCTCCTCTCAGGAAATCGATTTTGGTGTCTATAGATTCCTTAGGTTTTAGGCTTTAAAATAATAAAAAATCAGAATGGTGTTTTGCCTTTTAGATAATCAAGTTTAAAAACAGAAAAACAATTTTTTGCACATCAACATTCAATTAATTTTTCGAGGCCAGTTTATATCTTACTATTTTTGTAAAAACTCATTTTATTACTTTTAAGATAGTAATTGTATTAAATGTCCATGAAACTTACAAAAGTGCTATGTACCTACCCATTTAAGGTTACAGAAAAAAATAATTTTTATCTTTTCTAAACTAATAATATCATATAATTTATTATCATATAACTGTAATTTTTTGTAGATGTTCGTTTAAGTCATTTATAGTTCAAAAGGCCTAATTAAATATTTTTGAAATTTTTCAAATACTTCAGGTATTCTTCCTGATGACTCATGAACATACTTAAGTTTAATGTTTTTATAGTTTGTATATTTTGTTAGATCTAATTTATAATTTCTATTATTTTAATAAAAGTATTAGAAGTCTTAAATAAGCTAGCATTGTCTACTAAAAGTGGATGTAATAAAACTTACCAAAACTGTTCACACAATTCAACATGTAGGATTTTTGGAATTCTTCAAACAGTTAAAATGTAACAAGTTTCAAAAACTTATCTGGCCTAACATCTTTACTTGGACTAGGTACTGAATAAGTAGATTGGTAGCACAAAGCAGGAACATAAAAGATGCAAAGGAGCTCATTTGTTTATTTCAAATCAGCAATTCAGAGAGGCCCTTTAAAGGGGACACCTCTTTGAAGAGTCAAGAGGCTAGGAATGTGGCATACCATGTGCAACCACTTGACTAAACTAAATTTAATTTTTGCTTATCTGCACTCACTTGATCATTAGAAACTGAATAGGAAAGTCAGCTCTTCTGTAGTTATTTAAGATTTTCAAAGCCATTTTTGCTAAAAAATTGCTTGAAACACATAGAATTGTACAGCATTGAAAAATTGGGTGAAACATCACGAGATTTCGAAACATACACCTTAGTAAAAACTCTTCAAAGTTTTTCAGCATTGAGTGAAGAGCAGCAAGAATTAATATTACTTAGGTCCGGTGAAAATTGTTCAAAAAGCTGAAACATTTAAACTATAATAATAGTACTAACATCATTAGTACTATTATTTAAAAGCATATGAAACTCGTCCAAATAAAATTGTTGTGATCCTACAAACGTACATAAGCTGCCTGTGAAGAAATCCTTGTGTTCAATACACTTGGCTTCATCTAAATTGTTAAGAGATAAGAAAATCTTTGTAAATCCAGGATAAAAGTTACGCATAACTTATTAACCTGTCACAAAATTGCTAAACTCAGACAGTACTGAAGAAAGTGACTTAGTAGATGATCCAGTTGTGACATTCATGTACCCTGAGATGTATAGTATAGAGGAGGAATAAAAGTTAGATCTTTAGGATTTCTCAATAAACTTCATGCTATTCCAAGCTCAGAAAGGCATCATATGGAAAACGAAAAAATTTGAAAAGTTCAATATGTTTAGAAAAAAAAATACTCAAAAATTAGAATTTGATGACATAATTTCTATATTCAAAGAAAAAGTTCAAGGTAGGGACATCCAAAAATTCAAATTTAACTTTCCTCCATCTGGACAAAGAAAGATTATGTCAGATTTCACAGTTGTGACTATAAGTTTCCAAGCAAAGAAATTTAAAACTCAATCTGGTATACTATCAAACCCTAAACCAAAAAAGGGCAAAATTATACATACTACATTGTCAAATTAGTCACTGATTTAACCAAAATGGTGAATATTTTTGAATGTTTACTGGAACTTAAGATAAAGTTAGTGTTAATATCACTGTGTAAATGCAAAAGAAGTACGTTCTTAAATGCAACTTAAAAGAAGTTTACTCCTGTTTCAAACTTGAATATTCTAATATTAAAATAGGTTTTTCAAAATTTTGTGAACCAAGACCAAAATGGTGTGTTTTAGCTGGTGCTGCAGGTACACATTCAGTGTGTCCGTTGTCTGCACCAAAATGTAAAGCTCCTCTTATATGCCTTCAAAATTCAATAAAAGGATATTAAATTAACAGAATTTTGTAACTTAAAATGGAATAAGAACCAAAGTACTATAAAGAAACTTATCTAAAATGTTCATCAGTTATTATAAAGTTAAATTCTCAGGCAGTTAATGGTTACCTTATTTAAAAAATAAGTTCAAAACTGGTTACAAAAAGGGACAGGTGAGTGATTTTGTTACATAGATATCAACTGTAATTTTTTTAAATTTAATCTATCTTATCATGTGTTAGTTAATATTTTTCATAATTATTTACTGGCTACAGAATGCTTATTTTTTACAATCAGAAGAATGAAGTACTTAATTTTAAATGTTTTTAAAAACGATATTTAATTTTGTAAAAGTTTACTTTCCTATTTATGCGTAGCATAAAATTGTTATTAAAGCATGTTATTCTATAATATTTGTTAATCTCAGTGTTTTCTATAATAGTTGGATTATTTTCTTATCATACAATGTAGGAAATTAATGCATACCAAAATAATGTAATATAGATTTTAAAATATTAGTTTTATTTTTGGGTGAATATAAAGACCTTGTTTAAGCTAAAAAGAAGATGCAAATCTTAATTAATTTTTTTAATATATTTTAATTTTTAAGTGTGTAATTCTCCCAGAAAGGTTAAATTGAATCTTTCAGGTATGTAGATATTTAGAAGCATTGAAAGTTTCCTTAAAATTGCAGTAATGTTTTTTTCTTTAAAAAGAATTATAAAAAATAAATATATAATCCAAGACATTTAATACAATTACTATCTTAAAAGTAATAAAATGAGATTTTACAAAAATAGTAAGAAATAAACTGGCCTCGAAACATTAATTGAATGTTGATGTGCAAAAAATTGTTTTTCTGTTTTTTTAAAATATAATATGTATAAAATATATAATGTTTTTCATAAATAATTGTTTTTATTAATAAACTTGATCAATCAATTTTAAAAATGACCTTAGATAGTTTCCTAATTAATTAATTTAGAAACCTGTGTTAAGTGCCATTTTACAGCAATTTATAAGACAATTTTAATAAAATATAATAACTTAGATTGTAGAAGATTTTATTTAAATTAAAATTTATTTTTTAAAAAATGCATCATACTTTAAATTTTAAAATTATTTTCATGAACAGTTAGTATTTTTTTACAACAATATATGGGCAAAATATCATTTTGGGATAAGAATTGGTTCATTGCTAAAAAATTTCAAAACTGTGAAAGAGTCCTAACTATTCATTTAATTAATTTCAAAATTTTAAATTATGTACTTTTTTAAAAAAAAAATTAATTTATAATTTAAATAGAATCTTATATATCCTAAGTGTGTTATATATCATTAAATAGTGAAACAAATCTCTGTCAGATGACACCTATCCTAGGTCTCTAGTTTAATTAGGAAAGCTTAGGTCAATTTGAAAATTGGTCAGATGTGTTGTTTCGACTAATTTTTTGAACTTTTAATGCCATATTTTTAAAGCGATTCAATATTCGGGAATAAAAATTTTCGTTTCACAAATAACTATATAAACACTACTGTTGTTCCAAATTTCAGCAAAATCTGTGACGGTGGATTTCAATGAGTGTGTTGATTTGACTTGGAATGACTCTAAACCTTCCCCTTTATATTTCATACAGCTTGATAGATATAGAAACCCTACGTTAAATTTTCAAACTCGCCAAAAGTTGCCAATGAACAAACCGGCAATTATATCATAGCTGTACCTAAAATGTAACCAATTTGCATATTTTCTTTACAATTACTAAATATTAATGGCAAATTAGCATTTCTTGAACATCAAACTTATTGCTCCAACTAAAACAAATAACTTAAACATACTCCTCTAATTATGTGTCAGCCTATTTAAAAAAGGAGGAAATTTGGAAGCATTATGTCATCTTGGTCTTCTCTAGCCTCCTGGGGTCAGGCTTTGGCTCCCCTTATACTTATTCCAACTACAACACAAGCTTCAACAACATCTGTAATTGCTAATTACACACCGTTGTGTGGTTTTCTAGGACACAGTATGACCATTGGTGTTTCTTTTTTTCCCACTCCTGCCTTATTCATTTGGGATCATTGTATCATGTATTTCATTGTGTAATTTTGTATCATGTTTTTATAATCCACTTTCTTGTCTTATTCTTGCAAACTTCTACGCTATTTGACATTAAGTAGTAATATACAAGCATAGCAAATCGTTCCTGTTCTCAGACATCAGTCGATGTCGTCTTTCATGAGTTTATCTAAAATTTAACTGTGTCTGTAACATATCTCATGTCTATGTTTTGTAAGAAAATTTCAAAGAATCTTATTGTAGTCAGCCATTTCGGATTTTGGCCGCCATTTTAATCCAGACCAACTTTTTGAGATGCCTCCCCTTTTTAAATAAAATTTTTGTCGTAAACTACATTTGTGCTAAAGGAAACCTTATCACGATATGCAGTAAGCAGCTAAAATCAGCCTTATAGTACCTCTACTATAAGTTCCTTTTGATGGACGAAAGTTAGATGTTAGCTCATTATTTTTACAGCATGTTTCTTGAACTGTGGTTTTATGGTCTTGAGTTGACTTGAGATCAGCCTCAATTAACCTATTCACAAGGTTTCAAGGTTTGGCAAAAAAATTTACCAAAAGGAGCTTTCTGCTTCATATTATATAAATAAACAAAATTTAAGACAAATTAAAATTGGCAATAGTCTTAAACAATGTATGTAGGATAAATTAAGTTATACAGAAAACAAATGTTTGAAACGTTAAAATTCTTATTTGTAATTGAAAGTGGTATTAACGTTTGTTGATGGGTTAACCCTGTGTTCCAGCAAGTGGAGCTGTTTGGTTCGTCTCTGCAGCAGCTGAAGCTGGCGCAGAAGAAGTATGGGGACTCCAGGGACTGCGTGGAGCAGCTGCAGAAGATGAAGCAGGGAAACCCCACCCTCGTCCCCCTCACAGACTCCGTATCCTTCGTTGTCATAGTTGCTCAGTTGTGATACTAGCCTTTTGAAACCCATTGTCTTCCAAAAGGCAGAGATGGGTTAGTTTTGACTTTTATAATACTGTATTAGTTGTTGTTAACAGGGTTTGCAACCCGCCCACAAACCCCCTCCCCCCAAAAAAAAAAAACAATTATAAAAACCAATAAAACCCAAACTCAAGTGTTTTTTTTTACAAAAGTATTAATAATTTACAACTTTTTATGTGATATTTTTTACGAAAAAATATTTTTATTAATTTGAAAGGTAAACACAGAATAAAAAAAGGTAACATCTTACTGTATTAGTAAAGAAGGCTAGAGTACTTTGTAGTAAAGGAACTAGGTAAAGAGCCAGATGAACAGTTACAAAAGTATTTTGTTTTCCTGAAAAATGATGTTCAATTCAAATTGAACACCTTCGCTCAGTTCATACAGGGAGTTTGTTCACTTCAGTTAAATTTGTAAATATAAAACAACTAAATACTAACGAATGTACTTGGAATTAAAAAGGCAAAAAAGTGGGTTCAATTCATTGCTTCTTAAAATCAAGGTAAAACTCTGTAATCAATAAAGTAATTTGTCTTTTTTTAATTAAAAAAAATTATCACGCAAACTCACTTTATTTCATATTATTAAGATCCTAAAAAAGAGCGTAAATCAGGGTTGAAAATTGATTTTTTTTCATTAAAATTCATTTGTATTAAATTTAATATTTAAAAAAAAATCATTAATTTAGAATGAGTTTTTCTCTTGACTGTAATTGTTTTCTTCTTAAAATAATACTTAAAATTTAAACCAAACAGTGACATTATAAGGTTGAATTTTAAAAAAACCCAATAGAACCCAAAAAAACCCACCCGGGCTGGGCTTTAAAAAAAAAAAAAAAAACGGGTTTTATCAAACCCTGGTTGTTAACTAGATTACTTGTTAGAACTTGCAGCACCATCTGCTGGCAGTCTTTCTATAGGTTTCTTTCAACTTGCACTCATTTATGTACTAGATTCGATTTTTCCTATCTTGTCAGAGTGGTGACATGGCGAGCTAGCTGCCCTCAACTCATTCTGCAATGTATTGGGGTGACATAGAAATCTATGCATGATAATCCCCAACTTATTTTTTTTATATAAATGACTTTGTAGAACTGATTCCAGGGATAAGCCAGAACAACAGAAAATAATATTTAATTTCCCTCTTGTTCTGCCAAATCCAGCTATTCCAAAAATATTATAAATTTCAGAGGACGGTAAATTATATATATTGTTCTTCGATGGAGATTGGTGTTCAACCTGCACATTCCTCCTTTTTTCTCCTTTGTCTTCAAATTGAAGATATGGGCAATTCCATGTGAAAAGGGACAACATGTCCAAAATATAAATTTCAATGTACAGTTACCAATTTTTGTTTTCAGATAGAATAAAATAAGTAGTTTTATCATCACTATTTAGAATTTAGGAAATGGCAACAGTATTTTTAGAAAATCTAGAAGAAAGTTGTAAACATTGTTCCATGTGGATAGAGTAGTTGTAAAGGAGACAAATATTTTGATTCTTTTTGCATAAAAAAATGGTTGAATTTTTAATGTAATAAAAAACTCAAAATGTATCATCAGTCACGCTGGAACTGCCCATATACTTCATTTTCATCATAAATGATACACTATTTAAGCACTTCATGTGAAATATTGAGCAGAGAAAAAGTTCACTCAAAATTTTTGGTTTAAATGATTAAATAATTAGAGAAAAATAGGAATTCAATAAGAGTCAGGGCTGAAATAAATTTGAATGATAATTTTATTTAATTATCATAATAGTATTGCCAAAAAGTTGTTTGCCTTGCTAAAACTCAAATGAAATGTTTAAATGTTTTGTCTTACTATTGTTACTGTTTTAATATTTCTTCAAAATACTGAGAGATTTCTTCTGCTAGAGTTTTTTTGTTTTAAAGGGAAAATTATTTGTGGGCAATTACAATTGTAAAGTTTCAATAATTATTTTACTCTTTTTAAAATTGTTTTATATGTCCTTAATTATATCAAAGATGTATGTTCCGGGTGAGTTAGATGAAACAAAGAAAGTAATCATTGACATTGGTACTGGATATTATGTAGAAAAGGTAAGGATTTTTTTCTATTTAATTTGAAGTTGTGTCAATTATCTTACATATTAAATTATTTCTTTCTTTCCATTGTTCTCTTTCTTAAAAATCTTCTACATGCAAGGCAAATTTATATATATTAAAATATTCAAAAATCTTTTTAAATACATCAACACATTTTTCAAAGAAGACCAGGGTTGTAAAAAACCCGGGTTTTTTTCATCAAAAAACCAACCCACCTGGGTTTTTGTTTTTTTCAAGGTTTTAGGGTTTTTTTCATGGTGTTATTTTTTTTTCAGTATTTTGGATGCTTCTTTAAGGGTCTTGTGGTTTATTTAGGGAAGTTTAAATAATTATTTGTTAAATTTTTTTAAAAACTATCAAAACATTTAGCGAATGTTATAGAAACAATCAGGAATGTTGTTATTTAAATTAGAATAATTAAAAAAAAGTGTGTTTAATTGTTCTATAAATGTACATTTAAATTTTAAAATGCATTGTTTAGGACAAGTCTTGTTTGTGTACGTGTAAACAAATTATATAAACCCAGAATATTTTATCTATAGAAATTTAAATTAGAATTTAAAAATGCATCATATTTAATTATATAATTAGTATAAATTTAAATTTGTAAATGTATTTTAAAAGTTAAAGGTACAAAAAAGTAAAAGTAGGCATATTAATAACAATAATAAAATATTAATTGAAAATTATATGAAATAAATATTTCTTTTTTGTTTGAGAAGTTTTAACTTTATTAGTTTCCACTTTCCAGTAAAGGCAATTTTATGTTCAATTGCCCACTTGGTTTTTTTCATGTTTTTTTTCAAGTGGATTTTTGAAAAAACCCACCCGGTTTTTTCGGGTCGGGTAAAGTCATAACAATCCTGAAATTCTTCCAAAATGTTATTACGTTGTTGAAAAAGCAGTACCGATGATTTATTTGTAAACTGTTAAATAAGTTCTTTACTAGGTATTCAAAAAATGTGGGAAACAAGTAAACATGATAGTAGTTGTGTTAAAAAATTTAAAATACTTCATGTACTTCCTTAACTGGTAATCATTGAGTATATTTTGTGGCAATATTATCTATAATCCCTTTTAGCAATTCTTGAAAAATAATTATTTCGTTGAAACAAAGTCTTTCTTGCTTTATCCCGTTGTTAGTAGAAAATATGGGTCATTCATTTAATTATGATTTAAATTTTGTTGAATCTATATTTGGTATATGGATTTTATTGTATACATTTTTTAGAAAGGACCCAAAAGATCTGTTTTAACATTATACTGTTAGTTTACTAATTCATTTACCCACTTTTCAAACTTATGGGTACGGAACCTTGCAAAAGATCTTAACATGCTCTTTCAACTAACTTGTAACACAGAAAAAAATACACTGTTGAAAACACTGTATTCTTGTGTAAACAGATTAAAAGATTTTAGAACCCAACCCAATCTCATCCACCTGGCAACTCAAGTTTCCTCTTTTGTTGCAGGACCTCCCTGATGCCATTGACTACTTCAAGAGGAAGGTGAAGTTTGTGACCACCCAGATAGAGAAAGTCCAGCAGATCATGAAGGAGAAGCTCATCGCAAGAGAAGGTGATATTGTTTTTGCATTACATTTTGATGTGTATTTTTAACCTTTATGCACAAAATTCAATTTTTTTTTTTGTATTTTTCCATGTTAGTGCACTCATTTATTAAAATGATAAATACGGTTGCTAACTACAAAAAAAAAAGCCCTTTTGTGTTCCAACATTATTTTCCTTTCTAATTCTTAATCACCAATCTTCAGGCTAAAAATGAAAGAGTTTTCTGAAAGAAAAAAAATTGAATGGACTGAAATAAAAATGTAATGATCACCCTTCACTTATCTCTGAAATCAACTATGATTGTAAAAGTTTATATTTTGTAAGTTTTGTATTAGTATAATCTATACTAACTTAGCATCAATTATTTTCTATTACTATTCCACTCTACCCGCTTTTTAGCTTAGTTTGAAATATTCAAACACACTAAAATAGTTGATCGTGTGTTTTCTTGTCTCATTTCAGTTGTCATAGAAACCATGGAGGGCAAGATCCAAGCAACGCTGGCACAGCAAGCAACAGCCGCTGCAAAATCATGATTTTCTGTTGTCACCAACTGACAGTTTTTTTTAATGTAAACATGTGTCCTAAATTTGTTTCTGTTCCTTTCTACCTTAATAAATATCTGTAATTTTTGTTCCACATTTCTGAATTTATTTAAATCAACCATACGGTCATTTCTTGGTAACATGTTTCAAAAATATTAACAAAGTTTAACTACTGGACAATTGCTGAAGATTAACCAGAAGTTGTGCCATTCTGTATGACTGGCAATTTTATTTTTTTAACCTCTTTAAGTAAAATAATTAAAAAAAATATTTATCTGAATTTCAATAAATCTTTTGACCAAATGACTTGGACTTTTGAACTTCAAACTTTTGAAAATGTGTATTATTATTTTGCATTTGAATAGCCTAAATGCATAATCAACAAGTTGAATGGGAGGATTCCTTACACTGACAGGCCTTTTCTACAGGCACAACTATATTACGCTGCAGTGCACTAATCACAACAATGAATTGGACCATTACTGCGCTGTCTTTTAGAATACTTTCTTACAGTTATTCACTGCTTCCAAGAATGTTCCAGTCATTTGTCTAGATCTAGACACTAGTTCACCTGCCCACAGCAGTACGCACGTTTGGTGTTTGAAAAAACCTTGTGATATTTAGGTTAACTAAATTGTTTCTGTAGGACCTTCAAGTGAAATCAAATAGCAAGCTACGTCGCATAGATGATGTTAATATTACTATAACTAGAATTGCTAGATTATTTTTGTGTGTGATGACTTCTAATTTAAGTAGGGTGGCCTATCTTGTCCAATCACTGCGACCACTGGTCTATTGTACTAACCCCATCGTTTAACCTCAAAGCAGACCGATTGCTAAAATGAACCAGTATTTCCCTGATTACACTGGACAACAAAATTTCAAAAAATTTCTGCGACAGAGAGGAAAGTACCCAATTCTAAATGATTTCAATGTGCTAAATACGACCTTACCTTAAAAAACCTTAACCTTAAAAAATGCAAGTTAGCTCTTGTGTTTGAGTTACGGTCGTTTTTTTTATTGCATAGGATACGGCGAAATGCATGGGGCGCACCAAACGCAAAATTAATTATAGTCAGTTTTGTTTACACAAACCCTCCGATTTTTTGCTCATACAGGTTTAATTTTATATTATCAACATGGGGGTGGGAAGAGATGATAACTTTCAAAGATTTTGCCCCCATATTCGCAGCTTAATACCCCACTACGCAACAATTGTTCTCACTTCAAGAGGTGCAGAAAAAAAGAGCAATAAATTCCTCACATTTCGTCTATGGTTGTTTTTAGAAGTCAAAGTGACAAATTTGCTACTCAAGTCTAACTACATACGGGAGGAGCCCAGAAATTTTTCCCGGTCTCCTATCTTATAACCAAAATACAAATGATAAGCTTTCCTAACTTTTGCAGTGATGCTCTTTTTTTCATGCAGAAAATTGCCCTTTGCCGCAAATATAACAGAAGTTATTAGCGCTATTAATGCATTTACAAGGCATTACAGTTATAGATTTATCACTAACACTATTTTTTGATATTCTACAGCTTGTAAAACAACCAAGTACGAAATACAATGAATTTATTGCTCTTTGTTCTGCACCTCTTGACATGAGAACAATTATGTTGCTTAGAAGGCAATTAAGCTGCTAATATGGTCGCAAAAACCTTGAAAGTTATCATTTCCTCCCACCCCCCATGTTGATAATATAAAATAAAACCTGTATGAGCAAAAAATCGGAGGGTTTCTGTAAACAAAATTGACTATAATTAATTTTGCGTTGGGTACGTCCACATGCATTTCGCCGTATTCTATGTAATGAAAAAAACGACCGTAACTCAAAAACAAGAGCTAACTTACATTTTTTAAGGTGATATTCGTGTTTAGCACGGTGAAATCATTCGGGTACTTTCATCTCAGTCGCATTTTCACTGTTGACCAGTTATTAACCGATTTCCCATACATTGATACACAATACAATGGTACTCAAATCTCTGCGCAGAGTAGTAGTCTAATTGCTGCCTTTTACCTGCTAAGAATAAAAATATGAAAAGAAGATAGTAATGTTATTTTGTATATTATTGTGGTAAAAAAATAATAGCATATGTCTCACTAGAAATTGTTAAAAAAGTTTTTAAAAAAAGTTCGAAGTGAGTAGACTCAGTTTTATTAGGGGGTCAAGTCTAAAGAGACTTGACCCCCGAATGAAATTGAGAATACTCATTAAAATGAAAAACTCGGGATTTATTCATTTTTCTTTCATTAACCCTATTCGACATCAATAGAAAAGCAGTAGTAAATTTAAAACTTATTACTCTCATTCTAAGGGTATATAATATGTACATTGGTACAATATTATTTTGACAATAATAAAATTTTACACTCATATTCACAAGAAGTGAACTTGAAAAATCGATAAAAACCGAAAAACTGATGTGATTTTGAGGATTTTCTGGTTCTCCTGAAGACGCGATCACTTGGGCCGTTATCTTACTTTGTGGCTGCTGTGAATCGAAAAAGATAACGGCGCAGAGTCGAGAAATTCTACTCGCGAAATCTTTAATGGAATGATTACAAATAAAGGTTGGTGGTCACCCGTTGAAAGGACTATATTGCCTGTTAGAGTGACGTCACAGAGATGGGTGCCGTGATATTGCTACTAATCTGATGAGAAGGACGAAAGGAGCGCCCGTTACTTTTGGGACACGGATGCTTGCTGTTCCTGTTACAAGCAAAAATATAACTTCTCTACACGAGGTCAATTGGCGACGGTCTTCGTAATTTAGAACCTATGTTATGAGGCGAGGACGACACCTAAGCTGGCACCCAAAGCATCCTTATAGCGCTTCAGGTCTTTGCAGTGGCGTAGCCAGGATTGCTCCAAGGGGGGGGGGTTACAAAAGTTCGATGTTGCCGATTTGGTTTAGCCAAAACTAAATTAGGTTATGATCAATAAAAAAACAAGGGCTAATTAATTCGAATTAATTAACTACAATTATTAGTTACTTATAATCAATTAACTGAAAGGACTAATTATTATTAATAAACTTTTAAAATAAAAAAAATAAAAATTGATTAATCTACTAGAAATCCAAATAAATTTCATTATAATGATTTTAAACTATCAACTTTAGTAACTATCAATGAACAATTAAATAATTTACTTCTAATTAAATTTAATAATTTATTATTGGCGAACAAAAATGTTGCTTGTCTTTTAGGAAATCTAAGGATGCCTATTTAAATAGCTGTTAATTAACAAATATAAGTTTAACATTATATTAGTCACCACAAATAACATTACAAAATGATAATTATAAACCAATTTAGAGAAAAATTGATAACATATAACAGAAGATAAATCATCACTTACATTTTATGTCTTGGACTTTAGGAATTTAGGGTACGGAATTCTGTTTTGCAAAATTAAATAATTTGGTTATTTATGTAAACAATATTTATTTTTGTATCAAACTAGCATGTATCTGATACAAAAAAGCGAAAAAATTAAATTTGAAATATAGGGGTTTTAAGCATCAAGTGTGAGAAAGAAGGACTGTATAGCGGGGTGTGTTTATTTCCTTGAATACCCCACGCACTGTGTTTTCACGCGAACTTTCTTTTGTTATTATAGGGTTGTCAACAGCCGAGGAGATGGGGGGGGGGGTGTCAAGGGGGAGATAAGGAATTGAGGGGTCCATCCAGACCAGCAGCGGGTTCATCCCTCTAGACGAAACCGGATATGAATGAAAAAAAATTCTTTCATTTTACGAGTCATCCAAAGAGTAATAACCGGACATTCTTTAATGAAATATATTGCATAAAAAAATACTATTTTAGTGCACTAATGTTTTGGTGTAGTATATCCTATTAGACAAATCAAAAGTAGTATATTACGGAATATAAGTTTTATAATATTTCAGTTTTATTCTTATAACATCTCCAATTTTAAAAAATAAAATGGAAGCAGTGTGGTTTTGAAACTCTTAGTAAAACTCAATTTGGTCAGCTCAAGGAGATTTCTAGAATTAAAGAAATTGCTTCTATTTAGAAGCTGTTCTAGCAGTTATATCTAGTCTTTTTTTTTTTTTTTTGGAAGTCGATTTTTTTTTGTAATTCCTAAACTAGGTACCTTTTTTTGGGTAGTACTATTTCTCTTCAGCGAAATGTTTTGTTTATGTCGAACACAATTGTTCTCAATAAACACTTTTAAATGTCCCGTAATTAAATATTAGTAGTTAAAATAATGAAACATAATTAGATTACCATTACTTTGAATTTTTATGCGTATTTTTTTATTCCATAGGCTCAATTTTACAGTATTTTTTAATATTAATTTATAAAAATTAATTTTATTTATTATAATAGAAATAGAACTATCCAGATAAAAATTATCCTGGTTAAGTAACCATAAAGTTATTGTTCACAGCTAAAAACAAATTCAAAAAGCTACTAGCCATAAACTCTAAATAATATTAAAGTTCTAAAAAAGCTTAATTTTGGTACAGTTTTAATCTTCATAATTCCCCGAGCTGGATGGCGCGGAAAAGATGGCAGCTTTTTTAACCCTCTCTCTCCCCCTCCCCCCCCTCGTGTCTTCTCTAAAAAGTGTGTCAGGACGCGCACTTTTTAATTAACCTAATTCCCTATGATTCTAACCCCCATAATCCCCCCCCCCCGACCTTCCTTGGCTTTTTTTAGTGGTCGGAAAATAGACATTTAAAAACACTGTCCCAGCTTGTGTTTATACTTTCTAAACTACCAGACCCTTTACACCTAAAATACAAAGTAACCAGTTTTCCTTATCTTAGGTCATAAATTCCACTTCCAAAAAAACTACGCACTTCTGAACGAGTAATTCGACACCAGTTCGGGGGACTCCACCATACCATCGTCCCGTTAAAGGGGGGGGGGGGTGAGGAGATAGCTGCTTTCCCGACATTTTTGGCGATTGGTTTTGAATGTTTCTATTTGTTACACATTCACGTGAGTGGGGTGGGAGCCAGGGGGCAGCAAAGTTGTCTTGATTTTTTTTAAACCGATTATTAATTGGGGATTGTGGTGGCTGTTGAGGGTTTTGACACCTATGGGGGGGGGGGGGGGTTCTGACCCCCCGTAACACCCCCTCGCTACGCCACTGGGTCTTTGGACCACGACAGATTTAACGGACACCATAGTCCAGATAATAAAATAGTAAAGGATAAGCTTAAAATTGCAATTTGCAGGGCATGTAAGTTAAATAGTTATCCTTATGTCCTTTAGTAGACATTTTTCACTTTTGAGGTCACTTTTAGTTTAGTACTTTTAAGATAAATAATCGAATTTTTAAACAGTGAACAAACATAGAAAAAAAATGCCGCAGTTCTGTGCTTTATGTGTTTGAGAGTACTAAATTCTCTCTTCCACAGAATTTTTTTTCACTAGATAATTATGACTGGAGAAAAGGAACCAAACAATCTTTTCTCTGGCATCCCGAAGAAACGGACACAATTTTCACAAAAAGGAAAGCGGTGTTTACATCGCAACAAAAATGTATTCGCTCCGAGTATTACTACTTTTAACAATGTGTGTAACTATTTTCGCTGAAAGGAGGATAAAAATCGGTAAGTTTCGGCTTTGTGAAACGTTCAATAAAAATCCATGGCATAAGAGTAAAAATTACTCCCTTAAAGACGATTTTATAAGTAAATGTCGAATACATTTTACGAAAAATTCATCATAAAGATTAAATTTTCTCAATGTAAAGCATTCTCTCGACAATCATTGTATCAACGATACATTGAACCTGAAACGAATGTTTTTATTAAAGAGTTTTATTCAAATGGAAGTTTTAATTTCGATAGATTTTTGTCCAAATGAAACCCTGTTAAGAGGTTTTTAAAATTCAATAACAGTAACTAAACAAGAGTAAATCTACTATGTGATATAAACTAAAAATCCGTATTACATTAAAAACTTTTTCAATTAACAAAATGTAATTTCGCTAACTAGTTCTTTACGCTACTGAGTGGAGTAACGTTGTTCAAGAAAACTCGAATCCATTAAATAAATGTTTAATTTATGTTTCAATTGAGTCATTTATATTTAAATTTAATCATTTTAAATTTGAGTGACCGACAAGACTTGCAAATTTAAGTAGGTTTCGACAAATATTTTTGTATTGCATGAACATACTCTTCAAAACTGCATATAAGGCTTTAAAGAGTGTTAGGACACTGGATTAAATACTATTTCTTGAAACTTTTAAATGTTATGTTCTTATAAATATCCAATAAAAGAAACGCATCTTAATTATTATTTTCATTTTAAATATAAATGCTTTAGGAGGCTATATATCCCCCTGCTTACGGGGATATAGGACCATGGTATGAACCAGCATTATACTTCTTGTTTGCTAAGTTAAATAATAAAGTAATAAGCTTATCTGATAAATCATTTTTCCTTGCTGTGTTGCAGGCGTGCTGTCGGGCCCTGAGAGCAGCCGTCGCGAAGGCAGCGACAAGTTCTGGTCTTTCGCGCGGCCCCCCGCCTCCCCCCTGCGGCTGGAGCCCCTGCCCTACCGACTGCCCAAGTGGAGCGGCACGGAGATCGCCAAAGCAGGTAGACAACACTATCACACACTGCCATGCATCTCTGGCATCAGACCCCGTTGTTTAAAAATAGATATTTCGATCTTTGCTTCGATCTTTCTTTTCATGATGCCTCATAAAGGGCTTAATGTTCAGACCCGGGCATTGTCGAAATTTAATTAAAAAAAACTTCTGTAGCAGATGATTGTAAATGACTCCTCCATGAAAACTAAATTTCGGGTCTCCTGACCAAACCCAATAAAAAAAATCTGCTGGGACAGCTGCGGGAAACTGCCGTCTTCCAGCATCCGAACTGCTGATTCGGTGCCGGGAAAAAGTGTACTTAAAAGTCAATAAAGTGTCCGAGGGAAAAGTGACTGTCCAGCAGTGCTGGCCAGCAGCGATCCATCACTTATTTCCAGACAGCTGCATTTTCTCCAGCAGTGAAAGGGCAGTTACCCAACAGTTACTTCTGTTTTCCAGCGGCAATTTAGCAGCGGCAGTGCGATTTACCAGCACTTTTCTAGTAAGCCCCCCAGCAGGATGATGCTGTATGACAACAGCAATATTGTGGCAATTCAGCAGTATTTTTCCTGCAGCCTTTTCAGAAAACTGCTAAATAACGGCAGCAATACTACAGCAATTCAGCGTTTTTTCCCTGCAACCTGCTCAAAACAAATGCCTTCCAATTTATTTAATTTTTTAAACTCATATGCAGTTCTTTTAAATAGGCAATTATTTATTACAAAGGTACAATAAAATTGTTCCAAACAATTAGCTTCTGACAAGTAACATTAATTATAATTAATTTTAACTAAAAAAATTAACACAAGATTCAATTCTATATTTTAAAATACATATTTATTTTTGACATTTTTCAATAACAATTTTCTTCTTAACACTTCTACATAAAGCTATGCTTTGAATCTTTTTGAGTCAGCAGTGACCTCGGAAGAGCCCCCCACTCTGCCATGCAGGACCCCATCCAGGCACCACCTGGAGCTACAAGACAGGCGAGATTATACACCAGCTGATAGAACAGCCAGGATATGTTGGTTAGGCTACCCTGGGCTCCTGTACTATCTGGCGGCCTGAGACACAAAACTCGGCTTTTCTCCTGTATCCTCTACCGACTGCCTTCTCCAAGACCCCGCCCCACAGACCCAAAGGCCCTCAGGGATTCAAATACCTCCCCCCCCCCTGTGCCCATTTTCCCCCTAGTTAAGTAGTCAGAGTGGCAAGCCACCCCTCTCACTCTTCCAAGGTATACCACTGGAATTTGTGGATCCCTCCTCCTTTCTCAACTCGGGCTCGGGACCGGCTATGGCGGAGTTACACAATTAAGTTAAAAAATATATTCTGTGGCGGCTCGCAGGAGAATCCAACCACTTCGCAGTAGTTGAATACCGTCCTACACAGGACAGTTTAGACTGTTAGGTAGTAGTCCATGGGCCGTGCAAGCTAAATGTTAATATTCGTTTGCCAATGAAAGGGACCACAATATTTTTTGCAAAAATTAAGGAAAATACTCATTTTATTTAAAAATGAAAAGTTGTCATGTGTAAAATTGTGTAGTTTTTAACATTCGAATGTCAAATGTAGAACTATTTTTAATGACCTAGTTACATGAAAATTTTCCTATTGCTCACTAGATGGCGTTGCTAGGAAGCAAATTTATTACAAGATATTAAAAAATTCACAAATTATAACAACAAAATATGTTTTTAAATTCATTTTGAAGTAAAAAAGTAAATATTCTGACCAAAAAATATCACAAGACTTCTTTATTCTAAAAATTAACTAATATTGTTATGTATACTTCCGCCAGGAGTTTCGGTTTGTTTACATTTTTCGAGAGAGAATCCGAAAAGAGCATTACGCTATCGGCTAAAACGAGGTTTGTTATGATTTCTACCAAGTACAACTAAAATCACTTTTTTCCTATTTGAAATGACTCAATTGTGAATTAAAAATGTACAAAGAATAATTTAGTGTTTTTTTGCATGTTGAAGTCGAAATAATTGCATTAAAATTCGATCTGAAATCCAAGTTATGCCATCGTGGCGCTTTGTTTTGAAAACTTTACATGGACAAGATGCTGACTTTCTTAATTAAAAATATTTGTTTTATCAATCGAAGCTACTCAATTGTTTTATAAAAATACACTTAAAACGCTTGTACACTCTTTTTAGCTATTTAATTGACTTTATTATTGCATTAAAACTAAGTATCGAAACAACATTACGCTTGGTTTGTTTGGGAATATTTTACTAGTACAAAAAGCAAACATTTTTTTTATTTCTAATGGCAGTTATTGGACAGTTACAGTAATTCAAACAATGCGAACAGAACAAGAAAGAAATCTGCAACAAAGTCCATCAACTTATTTTGTCTCTCGCCTCCCAGTAGCGCTCTGAGAAGGTACTCTTCCGTAGGGCAGAACATCGCAGGAGGTGGGCAGAGTCCATCTCCTCTCCAAGACTGCACAGAGGGCAGATGGGCGAATTAGCAACATTGATGCGAAACAGATGCTTTCTTAGGCAATCGTGCCCAGTGGCCAGGCGAAATTCAGCAACTGCTCTATGTCTTGGACCATTTCGTAGCTTTGGGATGGCATTTCCCCAGGATTTGGTGGAGGTACGATTTAATAGGTCTTTCTGAGCTTGAGCTCTGATAGCTGTTTTGACGAGGCTTTTAGCTGTGCAAAAAGGCAGAGGGTGGGAAAACTTTTGCCTTATTGAAGCGCCCTTTTTTGCAAGGAAATCTGCCATTTCATTTCCTGGAATCCCACAGTGGGCAGGAACCCATTGGAACACGATGACTTTTCCAAGAGATTCCAGTCTTTTCATGTGATTACGACAGTCCAGGATGTCCTGTGTTAAGGTATTGTTAGACACAATAGCCAATAGGGCAGCTTTGGAGTCACTTAATACCACGGCTCTTGTAAACTTATCTAAGTGGCATAGTAGTTGGGACAGAGCAATTCCGATAGCGGCAATTTCTCCGTCAAACGAACTGCCCTCTCCGACAGGAATATAAAAGGAAAAAATTTCGGAGAAGACACTGACGAACTGCAACTGAAAGAAAAAAAATCAATCTTAATAAAAGAAAAATACAAAACTGTTGTTTGTACACAAAATACTACTAATCCTACAAATAAATAATCCTATAAAAAATAATTGTATTATATCATAAACATGTAAACTTACTTTTTAAGTTTGTAACAAGAATAAGATAAACTTTAAATGTGCGCCAGATGCGGCAATAGTTTAACAATAATACCAATTCTACAATAATCCCCGGTGTATATAATCTCAATTTTAGAAAAGCTATGCTATTATGCCCGGTCTCGAAAATGCGAAAATGTGGAAACATTCCAATCCATATTTCATTCAACTCGAGAAGTAAAGCAAGCCTATGTTAAATTTTCCAGCTCGTCAACTGTCGGACATGCCATTATACCATATATGTACCCACTTAACTTTGTTTTCTACTATCGGGAAGCCATACTATCTAAAATTACCCAAATAGATATCCGTTTCGTTTGTTATAGTTTTTACGAAAGGTAACAACGTAAATAAAGCATGATTTATGGAATTTTTATGATGATTTCATGATTTAAAATCTAGTCACTGAAACGAATATGGCCAGGCTTCCAACTTTATGATAACAATAGTGTATTTACTTAAGGAAGTGCAATCAATGCAGTGAAAAGCAAACTAATACAAAATGAAATCAAATTAATCTAATTCTACGTTTAAAACTATACTAGTTATCAAAATTCTACTATGAACGCTACGTTATGCATATTAAATCGACCTAACTTTTTATTTGCCAAACACATAAAAATAGTAGTAATAAAAGGTTTATAATTACCTGTCAATGTTGTTCAGACCACTAATCTGAAGATGAAAGTATTAAAAAAAATGCAAGTGGAATTGAAAACAGTAAACTAAGGTGATCGTTCTAAAATCTTTTGTGCCAAAATATTATTATTTTTCTGCGCATGCTCACAATCACAACTACTCTCAAACTGATGTTTGCTTACACTGGCTCAGCAGAAATACGACAGCACTAATCTAGAATACAGTAGACCGGTAGCAGCCCACCAACAATTTGCCAACAGATAATCAGCACATATATGCCAGCAACGTAAAGGTGCACTTTCCAGCAGAAATATGCCTGCACAAGCACTAAACCATCACTTCCAGCAGTGAATCAACTACTGGGCCAGCAGTTCACTGTTTACTGGGAAAGCTCTGGAGTGCGAAGACAATGCCGCGTCCAAGTGGTCGACTTCTCGCAGAATCCCCAGAGTTTCAAGCACGACAATTCCTCATTCCATTCGGTCCCGCCATACATTAAATTTTAATATTTGATAAAATCTCAAATTTTTAAAATTTGGAAATTTCTGCGTATTGTTGGACAACCTGCCAGTCAAGTCACAGGCTTATATACGTGTGCATGCATCCTTCAGCTGTATCTCTTTGTCTTTTAGTGTGCGATGCTGCCCTGAGCGGGGCGCGGGGCCTGGTGGTGCTGTGCCCGCGCCGCCTCTCCGCCCTCGTCGACGCATACTCATCCCGCCTTCCCCTCGTGTCCCCATGGGGCGGCCAGGGGGCGCTGCACGCCGCCATCGTTCCCGACGCAGTGGGAGCGGCGGCCGACATCGTGCGCGGGGACGACTCCTTCGCCTTCCTCTACGACACGGACACAGGTGAGTTAGAATAAGAGGGTATATCCATGAGAGGACCAATACAAGTTTATTCAATAGCAAATACATGGAATGGTGTTCCACACTCCATCCGTGGTATTTGTGTTTCATGCATTCAGGATATGATATAGGTTAATACGGACTATAGGCACATAAAATTTTAGTTTCCCTTAAGGGGGAACCCCCTTAAAGGAAACTCTTGTGTATGATTGGTCGTATGATGATCAATGTCTCAATCAAAATCAAGGGCTACATCTTAAAAAATTTGAAAATAGTCTTTTATATAAATTATTTCATGCTTTTTTCCTAGCTTTAAAAATAATGAAAAGCCACGAAATGACTAAGTTTGTTGAAATTTTAGGAAGCAACAAAATTTAACATGGAAATAAATAAAACAATGAGTCCTTAGGCTCGGGCCTAACAGGCCCTGCATGCATTGCAAATACATTGAAATTGCATGGAACACAAATACCCCAGTAACACGTTCCGACATGAGGGCGGATGAGCAGAGCAGACTAGAAATTTTTTGATTGATTGAACTACTACAACTGTTGTATAATAAACGTGTTTTTTGAACATAAGCATGGTGGTTAAATGGTAAACTTCAATGGCATCACACACCCATCTACTTATTATAAATGAAACTAGAAAGGAATCAACAGGAAATTAAATTTTGACCTTAAATCTTTTTTATTTATGATGAGTTGAGGAATAATTTAATAAAGCTAAAACTCAGCAGCGTCTAAGTTGGAGAAAAAGCGGCATAGTTGGTAGGTTTAATTAGGTTGTGTAATGGGTCATATTGGTGAGGTAGGTATCTGTTATTAGTTTTATAGGTATCTGTAATAGTTTTTTCTTAAGATTGAGCACCCCATCCAGTCCATAACGAGATCTGTGTTTTAGGCGCCGACCACCTGAGCTCCGTGTTCTCCGGCATCCTGCAAGAGGGGTCCTCCCGGTCCCCTCCTCGGGTGGAGGGCTTCTGGCGCGTGCACGGCCACAACGAGTCGCTGGCCTTCCTCCACATGGTGCCGAGGAACACCACCCGCGCCATCGTGGACGTGGGGGACGAGGGTGCGGCGGACGAGGTCGCCAGGCTCTTCTCTGCGGCGGGGAGGGAGGTGCACGCGCTGTGGATGGGACCGGCACTGGTGAGTGGGGTTGAGAAGGTAGTATGAAAAGCAACATGAAACCTTCCATCTCTACGAAAAGGTATAATTGTCCGGCAATATGTTCACAAGCAATACTGGTCTGCTAACCTGCACCCAACTGCGATCTTAGCAGCCCAACTCAGGCTGAAACACTTGAGGTTCGACCGGTTTGTATCGGGTCAACCCTCTAGGAGCGGCAGCAGACCAGTGCTGCTGGTGGACATATTGTCGGACGATTAGGCAATTGGGTCCCCGCCTTGCGTTGGTTGAGCTTCTGGCGCGTTCACGGCCCTAACGTGTTGATCACCTTCCTTAAGTTAAGTCGGAGTCAAGAAATACCACGCGGGCCATGGTGGACATAGGGGATGAGGGCTCTCAGTCGCGAGAGGCTCCTCTGAGCGGAAGAAGGGAAGTTCAAGCCGTGTGGATGGGATCGATCTAACTGGAGTGTGTGGTTAGATGCCTTCAAATCAGATTATCATTTTGTATATCTTCAATATTGTGCTTCCCGTATGGAGCCAAATGGGTCACCAATGCTTGATGGACTTTGCTCATAATTTTCGATATCCGTCCGACGAAGCAAGATCTTCGATGAAAAAACCACAATAATTATTCCTTGCCAGCCAAAAATGTCATACTACAGTCACTCCATACCGACTTGTACCAATACGTACATAAGGGTCACGACAAGTCGTACTGTTGACGAATTGGCGAACACTTCTCTTCATCATCTGAAAAAAATCGAATGCACTCTAGGCTAAAAGCGATTTGCCTTGATAAGATTCTTATGTATGCTAAGAGTTGGTATCAAGTAAATGTGTTTTAATGACTCTGTCTATTAGACAGAGTCATTAACTTAGACAGTGTCTAAGTTAGTGGAGTCAATATCTGGTGGTGAGTTGTGTACGATATCACTTCAAATACTGGTGAAAGCGATTGCTGCCTCCAGCTCCAGATGGAGTACTTTAACTGCAATTAAGGGTGAGTCATTACACATAGATTGTGTACACTTTGGGAATATAACATTGCACATACCAGTGGGCAACTTCTACAGTAATATTTTGTGTAGTTTTACAAAGAAGACAAACTTTTTCCCCCGGCTGGACTCTATCTTGCAAAACTTAGATTACGATCGAAATTCCTATTCTGATGTCTTCTAATTCACTCGCAGTCATTATTGTCTTTTCATATTTGTGTGTTCCCCATGCAGATGCCCGCGCGGAGAAGCAGCAAGGTGTCGGGCCGCTCCACCCTCACCAAGTTGCAGGTAGCGTCTGGAGGAGGGATGTCCCTGGAAGACCTCGAGAACAGGTGGAAGACGCTGGACGACGGGAGGGGGGACGACAAGGACATGCCGGTGCGCTTGTTGTTGTGTAGACTCTCTAATGCTAATAATATCATATGGTAGAACCTTATTAACTTTAGTCTGGGTTAATACAGGTTTTCTCTCAATACCATTTCTTTTTTTTCAATTAAGAGGAATCTCAGCTCTATAATTTATGTGAATTATAATATCTGTCCAATCATTTTAAAGCTTTTATAGGATATTAAAATTTATAGGTTTTGGTAAGCTTTAGGCTAGTGTCGATATTCGTCGGTATAAACTATTTTAATCATTATTAATCATTTACTAACCAGTTTATATTTTCGCTTTAATATAGACCTCATCTGCATCTTAAAATATGGTTTTGTGCTTAAAAACTGATCAACCTTCATTGAACTCTGTCCTTTTTGCATTTCACTTCTAATTACGGCCATACCTTCTTTTTGTGAGATCTCGGCTCTTTTTTTATAGATGTTTCTACTAAGATGCCATTTACAAAGCATATCAAATTTTTATTATCGTATTGATTTGCAGCCTACAAAGAATGATGTTAAAAGTTCTGATCTAGAAACTCCACAGTCTATGGGACTGATGATTTCACTAAAATGGAAAGATATATGAAGCGCTAACAGTACCTGCACAGCAAATCAAAACGTCTTAATTTCAGTCAAAAAAGTGTCTGAAACAAATGGTACTATATCCAGACCCTAAATCACGTCCGAAAGTTTAAGACACTTGGTGAAGTCTTAAATAGTTACGTTTCAGACACTTGTTGTGACTTATATCGAGCTTCTTTTCAGACACTTCTGATGTCTGAACTATCCAACTATCGCCAATTGTTTACAAAAACCGCCAAAATCAGTTTTTGGCTCACAATTGAGACTTGAACATGAACGAAATTTATTTTTAATTTAAATTTACTACAAAACACACAGAATAGGTATGTTTAAGAGGATTTCCAATCAAATACAGTTTTAGTTATAAAAAGTCATTCAGTCATTTATGGTGTCTTACATGACTTCACAGGACTTTTAAGATACGTTATGATGTCTTAAATAATGAAGATAGTTAGCATTTAAGACTCTTAATACGATTATTAACGAAGCTGTGAAAAGACAACTGTATTGTGTTCCCTTACAGGTTTCCTCCATTTTGACGCACGACGCCATCCGCGTGATGTACAGCATGCTGGATCAGCTGGGAACCGAGTGGCTGGACTTGAACTCGACGGCCGACGAGGACTGCTTTAACTTCACGGCGGGACTGCCAGAGGGAGACACTCTCGACATGCAGGTAACACCAACATTGCTCAATACGAATTATGCTTGAATCTATCCTCATTTGTTAAAACATAAATAATAATAACTGTAGTGAATTGAAATTATATAAAGTTCCATCACACGTTTCAAACGCGCAGGTACAACAAAGGTGCTTCTCGGGAGGCACAAATTATTGTAGAGTTTTCAAAATGGTCGTAACTCAACGAGTGTAACGTCTTCCATTGTATCTATACGACGTCTTTCATACAGAATAATGCGTCAGTCAAAGTTAAGGTTTAAGGCGTTTAAGCAGTAATAGTTGTAAATAATAGTTTGTTGCTATAAAAGACCCCCTTTTAGAAACTGGATATGACTTTTTGTAGGAACGTACACTGTGTTTGGCACTTTGGCTGGATTTCCATAGAGTTAGCGAGCAAGGGAGGAGCTCATAGTCTTTTTTTATTACTATGTAGATTGCTAGGAACCCTTACTCTCCCATAAAATTATTTCTAAATACATTGTACTTTGAGTGCAGACCTTATCCGGGAGTGGTGTGACGGGACCTCTGAAATTCGACGAGAACGGAAAAAGAGCGGGCTACACTCTGGATGTCATCGAGACTAACAGCTTCGGATCGAGGAAGGTAAAGAATAGTCTCATTATCAGCTCCAGTCATTAAGGAATCCTGGTTAGATAAAATTGACAGTGTGCACCTTTTCCAGGTGGGCACTTGGACGCGCAGTTCGGGACTCCGGTGGGACCGGATGCAGGCGGAGCAGGCTCAACGACTCAAGAGGGATGTCCCGATCAGGGTGACCAGCGTCATCGTGAGTACTGCATCAAAACTAAAATCAGATCTTGGTTATTAATTAAGAAGGCAACGTAAAAAACGCCAATGAAAAGATCTCAAAAAGCATTTAGCTTATTTGAGAATTAACAGGGTAAGTCCCGAAACGGCTGTTTGCTTTTTAAGATGTATTAACTTTTCATTTGCGCTTGATACGTTGCTTTTTTAAACTCTTATTAATAACGCAAATGTTTTTGGACCTTTTTATATCATTGGTTAACAATTGTCCATTGCACAGTGTTTAGTTGAAATCAATTTTTTTTCGGTTACCCACATTCTCAAAAATTCTTCCTTCTATTGGCTTGTTTCAGAACGTTTTTCTTTCCAGCTTTTACTTCTATCTGTGCTCCGATTGGTGCTCTGTTATCACATGATATTGATTCACCAATTGATGCTATCGAAAGAATTTAATTTCATTCAGCATTTCTGTTGCCACTCAACTCCTGAAACAAGCCCATTAACCCGCGCATGGAGTGATTTGTGCCTCAGGGAATTTTTATAATTAATATTCTTATGTACTCAATTTTATTGCAAAATATGTCGGCTACTTTGTATCACAAGCAGAAGCCATTAAGTATGATCCATAGCCCTAGAGTTAAGAAAAAGATGGTGCCAGGCCAAAAGCAAGACGAAATTTGTTTGGCAAAGTAATGCCATCGATCGCTCTGTAGTAAGCCTAAACAAACGATCTCGGCGAATTATTTTGCGCTATTCTACAGTGGAGTTTATGTAGGCATATGACATCGACATGGCAGCTTTTTGACTATCTAATCAAATATGTCTCTCTGCCACCCTCGAGGTTGGAATAGGGTTTCCGCTTCTACTCTTATCCCAATCTTTTGTTCCTGTAATTTCAGAACCGTCCCTTCCTCACCGTGAAGCCGGGCAACCAGCTGGAGGGCTACATACCAGACCTCGTGAAAGCACTGCGCAACGTGACGGGGCGGCCATTCGTTCTCGCGCCCGTCAAGGACGGACGGTACGGATACAAGTTGGACGGACGTTGGGTCGGCATGATCGGAGAGGTCTTCTATAACGTACGGAAATTTGTTTTCAAATTTGGTTTGGTTAAATTGAGGCATTAACGACCTAATTATGACACGTTGTTACCGACTATTATAACACGCTGTTACCGAACACCTTCTTTACCTAGTAAAAATGTCAAGTTTAAGTTTTCTAAATTCGTTTTTCATGGCACTTAATTTGTTCTACATAAATTGTTTATTACTGTAGTCTTTACTTGTCTTATATTTTGTTTATTAAGATAAAGTTAAACAGAATGTTAATTTTGCATGGCAAATTTTACGGCCAACCTTTGTTAATGACTTAATACCACATTAAAGTTACGTGAGTGCTATTGGATTTAGTTTGAGCTGCGATTGAGTGACTAGGCCGCCACCTGAGCTGATACTCAAGGAAATCTTGTTGATACATTGTTACCAGGCGTCAGGATATTGAACTCCTCGGACTTTTTGAACACATATGTTCCATTTATTTCCTTCAATATTAGCCTCGGTTTTCACCCCAAGTGAGGGACGACCCTTGAGGCAGGAGTTCTGATGGCTTCCGTCGCTGTACTTTTGAAGCTGCTAGTTTAATTTTGACAACACCCTAAGTAAAGAGAAAACCAAAGAGGGGGACCCGTGAAAATTCCTTTATAAAGGACAGATTTTACAATGCTCAGAAACAAAAGGAGTTCAACCTGTGATCTCCATTGGTGCACTAATTCTCTTCCTTCTTGATACACTCATCTGCGCCAATCTAGCCTTCTATTCTTTGAGTTGATTTGGATGACGTGTCATTGTTTGATGATAATATCCTGTCCTCTCCTAGGAGACGGATGTGGCCCTCGCCCCCCTGACCAAGACCCCGCTCCGGTCGAGCGTTGTCACCTTCGGCAAGACTTTCATGACGACGGGGGTGACCGTGGTCATGCTCAAACCCCCGGCTCAAACACACATGCACAGCATAGGTAGTAGCTTCATTGAGTTATGCAAAATTAAATTTTTTTGTACACCACACAAGAACACCCCCCCCCCCCAAAAAAAAAAAAAAAAACTTGCTTTTTTTACAGTTGTGAACTGGGGACGGACAGTTAGAAACTGTTTTCTTTTGCACGAATACTGTAATTTTAACAGGGAGGAACTGTTAATGTAAAAAGATTTTCCTTGCTAAATTTCCAGATTTTCCTTGTTAATTTAGCATTTATTCCCTATTGAAATTCCAGATTTAATGACCACGTCTGTCCCATGTACTCGGAACCCCCGTGATTTTTGAGGAATTTTTTTAAAACTCAAATACGTTTTTAGTAGGGTTGTGATCCAAACCGGGAACATTTTCGGTGAGAACCCGGCCCTTGCGGCACACACACAGTTTAAATCTAAAGTACATGGGGACGTCAATGGAACGAACCTTGTTATAGAAGACAAAAACAGTTCAAAACTGTATTTCTGAAGAAGAGTTTTTAACTGCAAAAGTATATGATATTTAACTGTAAAAACAGCAGGTTTTTTGCAATTTATATGTATAATACTCAACCTTGTGTATATTATAATTTTCTGTAAATGACAATATCCATTTTTATACTTGATTTCGAACTTCTCTCCATAAATGGTATGTCTACTTGAAACTCAACGCTCTTTCACCCCTGCATTGGACAACAGGGCCCTTCTTCCCGTTCACCGTGTGGGCCCCGGAGACGTGGGCCGTGTCCGCACTGCTGCTTCTGGCCGCGGCGGCGCTCGGGCACGCGGCCGGCCGCTTCATCGGGGCGCCCGATCGCGTGAGGGCACTCGAGTCGAAGGATGAACTGTCGCCGTGCGGAAGTCTGTGGTACACGTGTGGCGCCCTCCTGTGGAGGGACACCGGCATCTACCCCCAGTAAGTGATCTCATTTATCAATCATTTATTGTAATTCTTTAATAACCTGTTGGCTGCTGAAAATTATAAATGTTGATTATTTAATGTCGAAACAAAAAGCATCTGAAGAGGAAAGGACCCCTTCATTTCTTATGTCTGCATCAGGTTTGCATGGTGAAGATAGCTGCCTAAACTGGTGTGAAGAAACCAGTTTTGCTTTGGTTCTTATCACGCGGCGCACGCCATTTCTAGGACCGAGATTTACGCCAGACTGACGCTTGAACCGCGGAACCAAAGGAGAAACCTATTTCCGATCACCACTACTCGCAAAGCCAACTTCAATCCGGACCTTGTCGATGAAGGGATTTTCCCCCTGTACTCTTCATCTATGTCCACCAGATTCGAACGTTTCCCTCTTATCATGACACTTTTTTAATAATTGAATTCAAAATGAATTTTTACGGTTGAATTTAAACTAGATACTATTATTATTACAATCAATCAACGTTAAAATATTTAACTTTAAAAAACACATCTTTGTTCTTTTTTGCAGCACCTTCACCCACCGCGCGCTGTCGTGGAGCTGGTGGTTCCTATGCCTGGTGCTGGGGGTGTTCTACGTCACCTCTCTGACGTCAGAGGTGGTCCGGATCAGGACCACCGCGGTCTCCACCCACGCCCACAAGACTTCGCAGCAGCTCATATACGTGAGTAGTGCACTTTGATAGTTTATACTCATAGTTATAGATAGCTGTATTAGTTATTCCTGAAGGAAAGTGTGCGCATTAAACTTGATGAAACAGTATTAAAAAAAAATATCACAATACAAGAAAAAACTGTGAAAACCGGCAAAAACTAGTATAAAAAATACTGATTTGAACTATTGTTTTTAAAGTTGTAATAATTTAATATTGTAATACATTTTCCCTAGGATATGCTTCGGGAAGGTTCTCCTATTCTCGGGACCATTAGGTCTGGATCCACTCCATCCTTTTTCAAGGTGAGTTCGCCTTTTATTAAACAACAAATTCAGCGGCCTTTAAGAGAACTGCTGTTTCTTCCGGTAAGATTGATACGGAACCACCATGGTTTAGTTCCCAAGCAGCTTGGTCCTCATATTATCCACCCATTGATGGAATAAAAGGAGGCCTGATTCGCCCAATTCGAAAACTGACATGTCCTTGGTAGCATTAGTGTATCCATCAAGGGAGAGGGTCCCCTAGGGTGACTTCGACCCCTTCAAAAAGAAACCGTCTTGCACAAGAAAAATATAATAGAAGCATAGTAGATAAATAGATCTTGTTTTGTTATGATGGGTATTAACTATATCTTAACTCTTTCAAAACCAATCGGGGAACCATATTGGAAAGAGATATATATTTGGAAAGAGATAAACAGCAAATCAAAATGTCTTAAATTCAGACAAAAAAGTGTTTAAGACACTTGGAGATGTCTTGCATTTTTAAACATTCCAGTTCAACTCAATAGATGTTTACATCTATCTTGTGCTATAGCAAACCTGTGTTTACTTTTCACGAACGCCAAAGTCGCCAAATAGCATTCCGGCCGTAATAAGCTAGCTGTTCTAACAAAAGATGATGCACAACGTTCAAATATTCTTATGATAAAATCTTTTATGAACTACTCGAAAGTTATTTTAATTAATTGGATTATTTTTAAGTTCTCTAGTAATTCTAATTTGTGTTTTATCATAGTAACAGAAAAGTGAAAAATAGGCAATTTTTGCGTCCTATGTCGGCGGACTTCACGGACAAATAAAACGTTAATTAAGAAATTATCATTATTATTTATGAAGAATTGTTTTCTCTTTTACAATATTGTAAATAAAATTTTATTTAAAATTATTATTTTTTTTTTTTAAAAACCAAATGTTTCCCTTTCTCCAAACACCGTCAATAACAACATGAATAAATAATAATAATATAAATGCATTTTCGAAAAAGAATATAAAATTTTATACCAAATACCTTTTTACTCCTAAAAATAATGAATTGAAATTTCATATTGTTTACATTCGTTCATCGCACCTTCTTCCAAATAAAAGAAAGATTCGAAACCAAAACAATCGATAACATAGAGTGGCTTCATTTTTCATTTCTTAAAGTTTTTTGGTCTATCTAGTAACATTTATAGATCGATGAAATCGCTGGAAGAATTGAAGCCAAGTAAAAGCGCCAAATTAAAAAAAAGAAGCCAAATAGTTCTCTTCCAGCTGTTGGCAACAGCCGCGTTTTCTTAACATTCAGTAGTTCATCCATTATAATACATCGCTGTTCTATCTTTATAATACAACTTACATATTCTAATGAAGGCAAATAGTTTTATGTTTAGAAACATGTAACTTATTATTCTTTAATGCAAAATGTAATGTTCAAGATATATGATATCTTAAATAATGAAGATAGTCGGCATTTAAGACTCTTAATGGGTCTGAAATCACGTTTAAGACTCTTTTTTGGCCTTAATTTAAGACAGAACGAGTTGCTGTGTTTAGAGGGAGGAGGGATGCTTGGGAGAACGTTATTCTGCTGCTATGAGGCTCTTCCAAATTTGGAGAACTCTGGCATGTTAAATGAATTAACTCAGTTTTTGTGGTTTTTAAGAACGTGGTAAGCTTCGTAAAAGTAAAAGTTCACCAATGCTAGAAGGTTTAACCAAAATTGAAGCAGAGCGGAAATTAAAAAAGGTGATTAAATGGTGATGTGTATAGCGGTGATTCTTGTTTTTTAAAATACACGTCTTGTTTTTTAAGTCTTATTTTAAGACTTTAAGTGCTCTCTTCGTTTGTTCTATGTATGAAAGGCCGCATTGGAAAGGAATGCTATAAACTATTTACGCCAATATTCTACGTTGTTTACTTCGTGAATCCTCTCATGATTTATGCGCAAAGTTGAAGATATTTACTGAATACAAGGAATATAATTTTCGGAGTGACTCTAGGCTTAGTTTGATTTTTAGGACGTTTTGATAAACTAAACATATCGATACTAAAAGAGGTGGTCCTAAGTCGGAGTGATCTTAATGATTTTTTAGAAGATGAACCAAGCATCAGTACTAAAATGTGAAACAGTTTAACGGTTAAATGACGAGAGGAAAAGGAAAGCAAAAATACACAAGTTTTAATTTAAAACTTGAAAAGTTCATAAATTCTAACTCTTAAAATAATCAAATGTGGGAGCTCTAAATATTTTTACCCCTGGGAGATAGTTTTTCTGCTAGCATGGTACTACTACCCAACGTCAGAATATTAGAATAATGAGAATAAAACATTTCAAAACTTTGAAAGTTGCATTTATTTTTATACACAACTAAAGTTTCACAAACTCTTTTTGTTTTATTACATTTTATAAGATTTGTTAATGAAAATAACATAAAACAATTGGCTTGATTTTGCAAATTTACTTATAAAATCAAAATATAAAAAAATCACAAAAATAGAATACATCCTAATGGTAGTTCACAAAATTAGAATAATGCGTAAACAAATAAAATAAATTGCTATTACAAGTTTAATTTGCAACTAATCAGTATTTGGTTGCATCGCCCCTAGCTTTTATCACATCTCGCAGTCGATCCGGCATACTTTCAACTAATTTTTTACAATGATCTTGGCTGATATCATACCAAGCACGGTTAACGAATTTTGTGAGTTCGTTCTGGTCCTTTGGAGCCAATATTTTCAGTTTTTTCTTCATTAAGCCCCATATATTTTCTATAGGATTTAAATCACGTGAATTCACGGGCCAAGGAAGTAGTTGTACTTCATTATCTTTCAGCCAAGACAAGGTGGCTTTCGATGTGTGACATGATGCGCTGTCTTGTTGGAAGACAAATTCCCCTTCAAATAGATCTTCAGAGGCAGGGATCCTATATTTGTCAAGAACGGACTTGTACACTTCGGAATTAACAGTGCCTTTCAATACACAAAGATTTCCTAAGCCATTGGCACTGAAACACCCCAAACCATTATTGATGTGCTGAACTTAACTGTGCGTTTTAAGCACTGTTGCTGAAAAGCCTCTCGAGAAAAACGCCAAACACGGTGACCTTGTGGACCGACAGACACGCAAAATACTGATTCATCACTGAAAAGTACTTTGCCCCAATCTTGGGTGCCCCAAAGCAGCCTTTTTCGGCACCACAACAAACGTGCCCTTTTTTGTCTGGCACTAAGGAATGGCTTTTTCTTTGGTACACGTGATCGAAAGCCGATTTCAAGTATTCGACGTCGTGTAGTGCTGACTGAGGTACCAACTCCTGATTCTCGCCACTTCCTATTTATAAAATTCACTGACCTGAATCGATGTTTTTCAGTAATCCTTTTCAGACATCTCTCTTGCCTCTTGGTTGTTATTCGTTTGGCACCACATTTTTCGCGAGTATATTTAAATTTATTGTTCCTTCCTATAGTAGTCCTGAAGAATTTTACTCACAGTTTCTTGAGAGCAATTCACCTTCCTGGCTATTTTCTGTTGAGTCAGCCCCTCATTCCGTAACGTTAAAATTATATTCTTAGTAAGAATAGAGATATCTTTTTTTCGGCCCATTCTAAGCAACAACAACGGAAATTTTGTTTTCAATCATGGAACAGTACTGTCACTACTTCTAATACGTCGCTAGTTATATGAAATTTCAACACCACGTGGACCAATCACGTAAATGGACAAATATTCTAATTTTTTGGAACGCCTTTTATCATTATTCTAATAATATGATCTTTTTAAAATTTAATTTTATAAATTTGTATTTATTTTTATGTTTTGTGTAAACAATATATGGTTGATAGATATCTTTAAAATATATGCTAACTTCAAGGAGGCGTCTACTTTGCATATTCGGTAAGAAATCGTGTCTTTTTGATGAGAAAAACTCAAATATTTGGAATATTCTAATATTCTGACGTTGGGTAGTATAATCATGAAACTACTTTTACAGATTTTTTTTTAAAGTTGACTTTTGTTAAAATTGCATCCATACCACTACTTTCATTCTAGTATAATGCGTGTCAGGATTGCCATACTACTTGGCATTTTCACTCTAATTTTAAATCTGCTTAACTAATAAATTTATTTAAATATTCAGCCAAAACTGTTTTGGATAGTGATTTGGCTGACTTAGTTCAGCCCTCAAACTGTTACTTTTGTTCGATATTAAATTTTTGGGTTTGGTTTGTTTATTTTGCATTAAAATGTGTGTTCAATTCTATCTTCAACCAACTTTCTCTTTTTTTATTTATTTAGGTAAAAAAAATGGAATGTTTGTCTATCCGCCAGTCTCTTTTCACACAAATGCTGTTCTTTTTTTGTGTGGTCATCAGAGGCAGAACTCTATTTTTATACATCTTGTCATGTTCAGCAATCTGTTCATACGCCTTTAAATACTCGTTCTAATAGTACTATTTTTTGTTCGAAAGTTATGACATAAGAAAACTATATTTTTCAATCTTTGCAACTCGGCTAACTCTGTCCACCGTCCGTCTGTCCGTATACCCCTTTCAGCTTTTAGGAGGTCAATCCGTACGTTAATCTGATCAAGCGACTTATATGAAAGTTTTACTAACAAATAATATTTTTTAACTAAGGAAAATTGTAACGTAGATGTGGACGTATCATTGGCAGAAAACGGTCTTTTGTATTTAAGCAAATTTTCTTCGTCTGTATAGGAGAATGTTAATTTGTATATTTCCTATTAAGTGCAACACCCCTACAAATCGTACTCGAAAGGCGAGGGTCCATCACCTCTCAAATTGGAATAAATCTTATTATCTTATCTATTGTTTTCTTTACATGGTAAAATTAAACATTCTAAGGTTTAAACTCAAAACAATCAACTGCGTAATGGCCAAGTTACACAAACAAATAACAAGAATGTTAAGCCCATGGTTGATCAAAAAACAAAATTTAATGATGTTTAATACCTCAGCAACTTTCATTGAACTTTCTGGTCCTAGTTTGATTTCACTTCTTCTTAGGGCAAAGCCCAGGGCCCGACTCCCTGACAAAGGCGCAGTTTTACCGGCCCTACGACCCCAAAGGGCGCCCCCCCCCCCCCCCCGAAATAAATTTCGAAAATAATAATAATAATAATAATAATAATAATTTTATTGCACAAAAATAACATATATTAATTTGAAGGGGAAAAAAATACAAAAGCAATTATACAGTAGATTGAACACCAAGGGTCACAAGGACCATATTGGACTATAAGGACCTATTGGTCCTAGTTCCTAATGCGCGATAATGCTTACAGGGTATTAATAGTTTTTTTAAAGACAATTTCTGGACTTAAATTTGATATGCGGCACTATTATATTTTCTTTTAACTTTTTATGTGTTACAAAGTTTAAAACTTGAAAAATTCTAAAATTTTAGACATTTCGTCAATGTATTTTATATTAAATTAACACTCATAAAAGTTTATTGAATGATATAGTACTACATTATTCTCTAAGTATAATAGTAAGATTTTATGAGCATTTTAAAAAAACAATTATACATAATTTTTTATCGATTTTTAAAAACTTTTTTTTTTTGCTATAACTGCTCTGCCCACTCAAATTTTTACAGCATACTTTTATCAAAAGATATTTTATAACGTATACATTAAAAAAAATTTAATACTACTTTAGAATTTTTTCAATATTTTCACACATTTTCGACGAAAAATTAATTTTTCAAGAATTTTTCTTAAAATTTCTTAAAATAATTTTTTTCTTAAAATATGAAGTTAAGGTTAACGGGCAGTTTTCTTTCCAGTGGTACTCTACAAAACTCCGTAAGCCCCATAGATCATAAAAAAATAATAATAACTGAGCTCAGAAGGTCGAAAAAAAAGCCTATTTGATGAGAACTTGACTGCTTTTTACACAGATGTTTGTGTTGGGATATAAATTTGCACAAAGAGGTCGGACGCAATTTCCATAAATTTATATGAAAAAGGCTACATGGCAGCTATACCTTGACATAGAAACAAAGATTTAGATAAATACTAACATAAATATATATTTATGTAAATCTTTATTTCTAATATTATAATATTTAGAACGACATAAATTTTTCCATGTTATAGAAATACAAAGAGTGTCATAAGAGTGGTTCATATTTTAATTTTAGATTATTGCCTTTTCGTCAGATTTTACTATATATGTTTTTTGATTTCTAGTACAAATTTTGTAAGATTTATTGAATTCTGCATATCTGGTTTAGAATTTAAAATTTTAGCTGCTAAAAAATTCAAAAATTTTACGAAATATTTCCTCATTTCATTTTGATGCACCATGATGTATTTGATGTGTATTTCTGAAACTATAGCTTCTAACTGGTCTTTAATTGTAAAAACTAATCTATTTGTTTGCAGCAGGTGACATATATCCTTCCAGCTTCCATTTATGCATTTCTTTCGATCGGTAGACCTATAAGTGTTTTGTTCCCCGAGTCAAATTTATGCTAGTACTAGCATAAAAATTATGCTAGTTTTTGCTATGTTTATGCTATGTTTTTGCTACAAGATGCTTCTTCATGCTAGTTAGCATGCCATGTTTATAAAGGTAGCATGCAGAAAAAAGCATTTCATGCTATAAAACTAGCATATGATGCTAAATAGCACTGCAAGCTTCTCAAAAGCATGCTGAGGTAGTTACCTCGACAAGCTATTTTTTGCTTTTTTTATGCTAACTAGCATAAAATGCTATGCAACTAGCATACAGAAAAAAACATCTTATACTATAAAACTAGCATATAATGCTAACTGGCACTGCAACCTTCCCAAAAGCATACTGAGGTGAGGTAGTTACCTTGAGAATCTATTTTTTGCTTTTTTATGCTTACTAGCATAAAATGCTATGCAACTAGCATACAGAAAAAAACATCTTATACTATAAAACTAGCATATAATGCTAACTGGCACTGCAACCTTCCCAAAAGCATACTGAGGTGAGGTAGTTACCTTGAGAATCTATTTTTTGCTTTTTTATGCTTACTAGCATAAAATGCTATACAACTAGCATACAGAGAAAAGCACCTTGTGCTATAAAACTACCATATATAGTGCTAACTAGCACTGCAAGCTTCTTAAAAGCATGCTGTGGTAGTTACCTCGACAAGCTATTTTTTGCTTTTTTATGCTAACTAGCATACAGGAGAGTTACATGTTACAAGGAAGTTCAACAAATTGGAAGACGTGTTAAATGTGCAAACATTAACACTATTGAGGACAGGTTAAGTGAAAACTTATTACAAAAAGGAAGAAAAGTAACGGTGATTCTGGCCCTAGTAGCAATGTTTCTTGAAATTTGCTCGATGGATCGTTGATCGGATTTAACGAAAACTCACCGGTAATATCGCATCCGTAATCCGAACGTTCACGAGACGACATCGGCAATCGGTGAACGAAATTCTATCGATAAAAGTTATTGATTCGATATTAGTCAAGGGTGAAAATTCGATCAATGTACGTTTCATCGGAAAATTATGACGAATCGATATCGCAATCTTTAAGAAACTGAAAAATTTGGAAATACAAATCGCGTCAAATAATTTCGAAAACTTCATTTCCGAAAAATTTCCGAAGTTCTAACCATAGAGGTAGGAAGGAGGTCCTTCCTAGGTCTATGGTTCAAACTGGTAATCGTTATTTTTTATTTACTTATCCACAACATTTTTAATTGTGGGCAAAGCTAAATATTTTAACTGTGTGATAACTGATTTCTTTTATTTACTTCGAAATTAATTTTTAACTTTTTTTTGCCATGATTAATTTTTGAAAAATAGAATAAATAAAATGAATTTTTGAATAAATAATATAAATCATAAAACTTTTCAATACGTAAGTTACCAAAAGTTATTTTGAAATTTGACAAATTTCTATTAGTGATGTTGACTTAAATAAAGTAATATTTAAAAGGAATTTGAAACTTGCAAAAGAAAAATCAAAATTAAAATTTCTTAACCAAAAACATAAAACTCCTTTAATATCCTTTTGGCCACTTTAATTACATGCTTGCCCACTTCAAGCTTCCGTAGCCGCAACGACTAATGCACCACTCTTCGGACCCAGAGATTGAGAGTTCTGTCCTCCTCCTGGCCGTTCAAGTATCACCATCATATACCGATAATGCCACTCTGACTATAAGCTGACCAATAAAAGAAAAATAGTGGCGCCATCTCATTTAAAACTTTTGTACCTAACATATCGTATCTAATTTAGCATAATTTTATAGCATGTGATGCTATAAAATTATGCTAAATAAGTAACAGTTTATAGGATGTGATGCTATAAAATTATGCTAAATAAGCAACAGTTTATAGCATGTGATGCTTTTTTTGTTTATGCTAATAAGTATAACATGTGTTTGAATTTTAATCATCTCATGCTAGTTTTTCATGCTAAACTAGCAAATATTTTAAGCATCTCATGCTAGTTTCTTATGCTAGCAGTAGCATCTTTTATGGTAGTTAGCAAAGCAAAAATAGCATAAATTTTGACCTGATCCCACATGATATTGATTCACTAATCGAGGTCGCAAAAGAATTTATTTTCATTCAGCAATTCTGTTGCCATTCAAGACCAGAAACATGTCTATTACATTATTGTATATGTACAAATACAAATATTGTTGACCAACAACAGACCAGAGGTTTAGTGAGATTGGTCCAAAAGTTTACTAATTATTTACCTCCTCCTCCTCTCCTCTTCCTCTTCGCAACAGCCCATTAGTGGGCAGGCCTGCCGTGCCCGTTTCAGCTTTCGTGACCTAGGACTCTGGGGTTCTGGGCATATGTCCCGGTAAGGTGGTCGGCCTCACGCGGAACCCCCAGTGTTTAGTTCCCAAGTTTGCTTGGTACCCATTTATCAACCCACTTAAGGGATGAAAGGATGGGTCAACCTCGCCCAATCCGGGATTCGAACCCCGGACCTGTGGCACAGCAATGCAAAGCACTACCACTGGGCCTCAATTATTTATCAGTCTTCAATAATTATCTTCTAATCTCTTCTTTTTAGCGACCCAGAATATAACGTATGCTTTCAGAACTCGCAGGTGGGCCTGTACCAGGAGTTGGGGCGGTACATGGAGGCGCGTCCGGACATCTTGACCAACACCTACTCGGAGGGGATCCGGCGCGTGCGGGAGGGCGGCGGGAAGTACGGCTTCTTGGCGGAGGCGGTGAGCGCCAAGTTCGAGGCCAACCAGCCCCCATGCGACATCTTGCTGTCGGCCGGATACCTCGCCTCGCGCTCCTACGCCCCAGCCACCCGCAAGGGGGACGCACAACTCAGGTAAATAACAACTTAGAGTGAAGGGCGAATGAGCCAGATCGACCTCCAAACCAAAGTGCTTCTGTGATATTCCGATAAAAAAATAATTTTCTAAGCCACATTTCTTAGGCTGTATTGTCTACTTTTATAACCGGTTTTCGTACATAATACCTGTAGTTGACTTACAGGTATCTATAATCCCACTTTTTGAACTGGGTTGGAATACAGTAAACTCCCGATTATCCGCCGGCCACGACCCCCTCCTCCTTTCCCCCTGCAAAAATAATAATTTAACAAAATGCAGAGAAATGAAATTTATCTTTTTCAAAACTTGTTGGAAGAATGCATTCCAAGAACTACGAATTTCTTTCAAGAACGACAAACACATTCAAAGAACGTCGAATACATTTAAAGAACGAAGAATACATTATAAGAACAAGGAATGCATTGAAATAAGAATGACTATAGGAAACCTGGTATGCCAAAATGTGTTCGGCCAGGTGCACATCACGTGCAGATTTTTGTTAAAAAGCGTCACTTGTAAAATAAACTGCCCGCGACTTTGATTGAACTGCTTTGGGTGATTTTCATAGTAGCGAAATGAGTGAGTAACGAAAAAAAGTTGTCTTGACAATTCAAGACAAAGAATGAGAAGTTGCAAGGCTAAAGAACAAAAACAATTAACTGACTTTTTTGTAAAATTGTAAATCTTCATATTTCATAGCTTAAACTGTTTTTTCTCTTATAATACGATTACTGTACTTTACTTTTATAAAACACAGAAGCAATTTTGTAGATATTTTCTTTACTTTTGTGGATTATCTGCGAATTCGCTTATCCGCGGATGCCGCGCCACCCAATTCCGCGGATAATCGGGAGTTTACTGTATTTTGTTGTAAAATTATTTATTGAAAATTTAAAAAAAATATTCGAACCCGTTTCATAAAGTGGGATTATAGATACCTGTAATTCATTTACATGTACTAAATAATAATAAAAATCTTTGGAAAAGGATATTGAATTCCACCGGAGAAATGTTGCTTTAAAAATAATTTTTTCATTGGCTTAACATAAAGGCGCTTTTGTTTATAGACCCGCGGTCAATAGGGCTCATTCGCCCTTAAGAAGAAGATAGAGATGCTTGTTGCTAAAAATTAAGAAGCCCTCAGAATGTCGCCGAGCAACCCTATAAAGCCTAAACAAACCACTCACTCAATGTCAGTTCATGCTAAAATTCATAATTTTATTCCCTAAAAAGTGTTAATTAAAAAACCAAAAATGACTGTTAGCGGAAACGCAAAAGACCTACAACTAAACTAAGTTTGATTGAAGAGTTTTTAAATAAAGCAGTTAAACCGATCGTTTCTTTCAACCCTATAAGTCTTGTTGCCTGAACTTCGTTTCGAGTTTAGTCTTAAGGACCAGACTGCCTCAATGACTTTGGTTGTGGCCACTAAAATCTGTTTACTCTCTCTAGGCTTTGATTTAGTATGAGCTCAGTTCACAAAAATATTGTTCTTATTCTATCTCCTCCCACCACCAACACAATTAATCCACTCAAAGAGACGGACATTGCATAGCAATCTAATGTAGGCCAAGAACACAAAGGATATTAAACAGTAATCTGCAAGTCAGCAAACCTAGTATTATATACTTTGCCCACACGATCATGCAAACCCTATAGGAATCCCTCATTCCATACTTTCTCGGTCGCACAGTGTAGTATCTATGTTTTCCAATGCAGGGACCTGATCGATCACGCCCTCCTGAGCCTGACCGAGCAGGGCGTCCTGCGGGACCTGTACGAGAAGTGGTGGCACAACTACACCGACTACTGCGAGGACCCCAACCTAGACCTGCTGCCGGTGAGTCTTCTTGAGGCTACTTACTCTGCCCTCTATGAGGCCGTCTAAAAAAAAGTTAACCAAAAAGGCGTTACTCAGTCGTCAATGGCGATAGACAGTATAGATAATCCAACTCCGGATTTATTTCTGGCAGCCATCAGAGTCAACTAGTTAGTACCAACCTGCAAAATTTCGTGCTATTTGCGACTGAGTTAGGCGCGCATTAGCACAATTTTTTGTGACATATTTTGCCAGGCAATTACAACCCTTTTGGAAATGGACGATTCAAATGATGTCACACCTTTTATTTTTGACTCCTATACCCCTTATGTAACATGTCACACTTCAACATAACTTCTCTATGTCACTGAGTGTCCCTGCACAATATAAACAAGTTCACACGTAATAAAGGACACAAACGTATTTACACTCCTTGTCACAAAGTGCCACAGCTGAATATGTCGAATGACATCCCGGTAGGACATCATTCCTGTCAGCCCTATTATGAAGGCCCCGATTAGGGAGAATTTATTTGAGGTATTAAAAAAAAATACACATAGACATACTAAAAAACTTAACTCAGTGAGTGTGACACCTTATAGAGGGCAAAGGCATGCTGGGCCACTTTCCTGTCACGAGATTAGGGGCAATGCATATGATGTTCTGAATGGGTCAGACTGCTTGAAACCCAGTTTTCTTAAAAAACAGTTTGATACTCTTTTTAAAACCTACTGAAAGGCTGAGTAAGCATTGACCAATCCGGGTTTAGAACCCTGGATTGGTGGCAAGGTAGTTGAAGTGGCTGCCATGCAGTCACAGCGCCAAAACACACTGAGGGTTGAAAATCTCCCTTTATGACTACAACCTTGCTTTAACTAATATAGATGTTTTTTCTGATTGTAGAAGGTGTACAGCAGCTCTATGACTATATACGAGACATCTGGAATTTATCTTGTGCTCGTCTTTGGCGCCCTCTTGGCGACAGTGGCGGCTTTTGTTGAGAAGTATGTCGCCAGCAAAAGGATCACTTTCCTTGAATGATACCACATCATCCACTTAGTGAACTAGAAGGAGACTTTCTGCATTGTCATTTGTTCCTAAAAATATAATTGTATTTATTCTATTGTCTTATGGACTATTCTTGGAAGCAATTTGTAACATTTTGTGTTTCAATTATAAGTTTTTCATCATTTATAATGAATTGCATTAAAAATGTATATCATTAACTGTAGTTTTCCGTTGCCAATTTACCTCTATGATAGTTTTTTTCCTGGTATGTGAGGGAGATTCTTTTTGAAAATTGCTGCATGCTTCACAAACATGGTGTTTTTCTCCTATATGAAAAAGGAGATGTATAATAATGACACTCTGTCAGAAGCCCCTTTGACACACTTCGTGTGCTAAAGGGTTTTTCGGCTGCCACTCAAGCATGATTTGATTGTCGAATGCCCACTTCCTACGAAACCGTTTTTTCCCCACATCCCAAATATGGGGCCTTTATTGTGTGGAGGGGCAATTCGAAAGAGCCGAAGCCGTGTAGGCCAAGCTCCTGTTTTTTCTTTCTCCTGTGTGGCAATGCTGTGAGAGTTTATTCCTGTGCTTAAATTTGTTGGCTTCATATAGTTTTTACCCTATGTGTCTGAGCAGATGACTGCTACACAAACACTTAACATTTGTGGATTTTAAAATGAAAAGACGCTGAATGTAGAAAACAATAGAAATTTATTGTGATGAATTGTGTTATTTTTTACAAGATGACAGGGATGACGTCCGTTCTAAAAAGTTGTCGTCAGATCCTTCTCTTCTGTGTGCTGATGTACAGGACTGATAGAGAGATTGAGAACGTTATTTGAGATAACATATGTGAAAAAGTTCAAATCGAAGATTAATTTGAGAAATATTTAAAGAAACACATGATCAACAAAATTTTTTAACATATTTCGCATGACAAAACATTTAGTTGACATATTTGACAAAACTATAGAAGGTTGTCAATCCTACAATTTTGAAAGTTAGGTAACCCAATAACCAGACATTTCAGCGAATTAATTTACGAAACTCCAGTAATCCTATAATAATAATCCAAGGCGAAAATTATTGAACTCTGACAAAAAGGCCCCTTGTAATTCGGATATTTGTTTTGCAAAAAATAATAAATAACGTGGAAAGACGAAATTTGAAAAAAAAACAACAGAAATTCACTATAAATAAAAAAAATCTCATGCCTGAAACAATAATATTTTTATTACCTTATAATGGAACATACAAAGTCAAAAATTGATTAAAGAATGCATTAAAGCTAAGAGAGAATAGAAAATTTGCACCCCAGAGCCCTTGGTCACGAAAGCTGAATTGGGCACGGCAGGCCTTGGTCCACTAATGGGCTGTTGCGCCGAGGAGTTTAGTTTTTTAGTTTAGTTTAATTAATTGGTTAGTTTCTAACAAATTACTACGCGTGATTTTCAAGATATACAGTCATTGTTTGCCTTGTTTATATGTTAGCTACTTCGCATCTTCAAAAATTGAACTTTTTATTATTTTTATGAAATACTTCGCTAATACCTGTTTAAAACGGGTTGTTGTATACACTAATTTCTTAAAAACTAATTTTTGTGCAATTAGTTTTGTATTTAGTGTACTAAGTAGTTAAATTTTCAATAAAAAAACATGCTATAACAAATTAATTTTTCTTTTTGGAGCATATTTAACGTGTACTCCCTCTACACGGGGTATTATTCGTCAGACATTTTTGGCTGCACGGCCGTTTTATAGGTCGGAATTATTATTTTGTCGATGCCCGGACCTGAACCTGGGACCTTCCTTGTGCAAGGCGAACGCCTTAATCGACTAAGCTCCCCAGCCCAAAACAAACAGAAGTATGTAAAATAAGTAGTAATATAAGTTCATAATTAGTAAAAAAAATAATAGTAAAAATATGTATCTACGATGGAAAATTAAATGAAAAAATTATTTCAATTAAAAATATTTTTAATTGGAAATAATTCTAATAAAAAATGATTAAAATTAAAACTAATTTTGATTAAAAATAATATGAAATGAATATAAAAAAAATTGCCCCCCCCCCCCCCCAGAAATTTTTTTTAGTTGCGCAGAAACTCCAGAAAAATCCTAGATCCACCACTGGGCTGGGTTGCAATATGAGAGGGGTGGTCGAAGACAAAGTTGGATGGTTCCAGTTTTCTCCTGTGTGGATAAGGCAATGCTGTGAGAGTTTATACCTGACCTTAAATTTATTGTAAGCTTCACAAACATATAGTTTTTACCCTATGTGTCTGAGCAGATGACTGCTACACAAACATTTGTGGATTTTAAAATGAAAAGACGTTGAATGTAGAAAACAATAGAAATTTATTGTGATGAATTGTTTTTATTTTTTACAAGATGACAGGGATGAAGTCCATTCTCACACAACTCCAAGTCGTCGTCGTCAGATCCTTCTCTTCTGTGTGCTGATGTACAGGACTGAAAGAGAGTTTGAGAACGTTATCTGAGATAACATATGTGAAAAAGTTCAAATCGAAGATTAATTTAAGAAATATTTAATTTAAAGAAACACATGATCAAGATAATTTATTTAACATATTTCACATAACACAACATTTAGTTGACATATTTATACTGACAAAAATATAGAAGGTTGTCAATCCTACAATTTTGAAAGTTAGGTAACCCAATAACCAGACATTTCAGCGAATTAATTTACGAAACTCCCAGTCATCCTACAATAATGTACAGTAGTAATATAAGTTCATAAATAGTAATTAGTAAAAAAAATAATAGTAAAAATATGTATTTAAGATGGAAAATTAAATGAAAAAATAATTTCAATTAAAAATATTTTTAATTGGAAATAATTCTAATCAAAAATGATTAAAATTAAAACTAATTTTGATTAAATACAATATTAAAAAAATTGCCCCCCCCCACCGAATTATTTTTATTTGCGCCCTATATTCGGTGCCCCCCCCCCTCAAGAAAAAAACTAGTTCCGCCACTGGGCTGGGTTGCAATATGGGAGGGGTGGTCGAAGACAAAGTTTGGGGGGGGGGAAGGGTGTGTCATTAGCTCTGAGGAAATTATGAAGAAAATCTATACATCCACCGAGTGTGACAAGAATGTGAATGATTTATTAGTTTGAAAGCATTCAATTTAAAATTGAAAATAATGGTCATATGGTTGTAAATTAGATTTAAATTCATCACCCCAAAATTATAGTATCCTAATTGAATGAAGAGTGAAACTAGGCAAGGTTTTTTAAAATGTTGTATTTACTTTTTTTTCTTAGTAACATTTTACCGTTTAGATGATTTTTTTCAAAAAATAAATATGTTAAATGAAATGATAGATACAATAATGATTCAATATACTGTATGTCTCATAAGGTTGAGTTTCACCATATGAATAAATACTTGCATTTTGGTAAAACAATATTTTTGTTAATTTACAGAGTATTGTTTAAGGCTTAACACTGATGCTATGCAGGAATTTTGTTTCTGCGTAGTATGTGAAAGGAATATCATCGAATACTTAGTTGTACGGCCTCCTGGGATGTAGTGAAAATGTTAAAGAGCTTCAAAATTATGGAACTAAAGCATGTGGTTGACAAAACTGACAGTTGAATAAAGGAACAATAGCTTAATCAATAGCTTATGACATATAATTTTTGTTTGTTACAAAACAACTACTATATGATAAAATAAAGAACTTCATAGATGGGTGTAGTGGTAGGGTGACAAACCATTCAGATCATCACACAGAACTTACATTTTAATATTAAAGTGTGTGCCTACAAGAATTAAAATCACAAACAAATGTTTTCGTATTTGTTCTGGAAAAACATTGCATCAAAATAAGTAAAACAAACATTTATTACTAAGTTGACAACAATAGGACAAATCTTTTCAAGGTGTAACACAAGGTATGCTGCCGTTGGCAGGTAAACTGCAGTAATCGCAACGATGAATTGGACCATTTTTGATCTGAAATAAAAAAATTTCAGTATGTTTTCTTAAAGGTTAGAGTAATTGAGTGTTTGCAATAATGGTCCAAGTCATTATGGAAGTTACTGCAGTTTACCTGCCCACGGCAGTATGCTAAACCATTTCATGCTTTTCATTTCAATATTGTTTCCTTATTCTGGTCAATAAAAAACCCCTTAATAGTCTCATTTGAAATATCAGGACGTTAGTCTAATACACCCTTGAATATAATCAAATGGTTAGAATTAACAATTTTAGACTACTGTAAATTAAAGGTCTCTTACATGATCGTGCAGTACTAACATTTAACCAATCTTATCACGGATGGGTGGCTGTAGTATCAATTAAACATGGAGAAATTCTTACCATTGTTCCCCCGTATGAAAGCGTCTCCGTACTTGTTCTTGAGCTGGCTGTTCACGTACTCTTCTGTCTGCTCTAGAGCAATGTTCATGTAGCCGTCCAGGCAGGCGAGGACACCTGAACAGTGGAAAAAAAACTTATATAGAACAAGTTGGGACACATTTATAATGGTTTTATTTCAAAGAAGTTTTTCGGTGCCAAAAAATATTTTAATAATTTTTCAAATAATATTAAGAAAACTGGTGTAGTTTTTTATTTACTCATAATTGTTGTTTTATTAAATATTTTTACAAGTAATTAAAAAAAATTGGAGCTTCAGAAAAGCAGACATACATAAATTAGAAGTAATATTTCAGCAGAGTGTATAATTAAAATTATTCTGGACAACTAAATTTAAAAATGAGAACATATTGAAACAAGCCAAAAACTGTAAATTTTTGGTACAAGGCATAATTGGCTGTGTTAAAATTAGACAAAGTTAAAGTCCCTACAGAAACTAGAAATAGACTGCCAGAAACTTTCAAACTTAACCTAAACTAAAACTCAGACATGCGACAGCCCAGAGTGGGCTGAGGCCTGCTGGTACCCATTTCAGCTCCTCCCCCCCCCGCTCTGGAGTGCTAAGTATATGTGGCAGTCATACTCATGCGGGACCCCTAGTGTCTATTGATTTCCAAGTGTGCTTGGTAATTAACCTAACTGGCAGCTTAATTCTATTATCGACACATTTATTAATTCTAGTTTATTGACCTCTGTAATCCACTCCCGAATTCAACTTGACCGCGACAGGGCGTCCAATGATCTGCTTCAGAAACTCACTCGGGGTCTGCTTGCGACTCATTATGGTTTGCCTGAGGAGGAGGAAAAAAAGATACATTTTACTGATGTCTGGCAGCACAGGAAAGGAATAAAAGCTTTGCAAACTTGTTGGATTTAGGTCCAATCCTGATGGTGCTAGCACACAATGGTATTTAAAGATAAGTTTTTTTTTGCCAAATTAGTAAAAGTGCATTGAAAATTTGTTGCAAAATAGTAAATAGTAAGAATTTTGAAACCATTGTAAAACATTGCAAAATTGGTTGCAACTTCTGAATGAGGCGACTTTGTTATGCTAGCACAGTGAAACGATTTTGTTTCTGTAATTTTTAAAAAGCCAAAGCATGCAACTTGGGTAATTCAGCAGTTTGAAAGATAAATATTTCAAAATTCTGTATTTGACTGTGAAGGCATATTTTTTTATAACAATAGATAAAGGAAATGTCTCAAAAATGCACAACTATCAGCCGAACTCAACAGAATGGTGTAGCTTTGAGAAGTTTAGAAAATCTGCTGACTACTTTTGTTGTGATTGGGACACCACCTTTAATCAAGTTGACCGATCAATCTTTTTACATTGCCAAAACAAATTGGTTTTACATCATTGTTACCTATATCGAAGTATGAGATCAAAGCACATAACACACTCGAACTTAAGAATGATAAGAAGGTTAAATCTTTTGAATTGGTATACAGTGACTTTTACAAAATTTGGGGATGGTAAATAAGTGATAAATAATCCATTCTGGCGTACTAATATACCCTAGCTCTCTTTCGAGGGACTGTACCGAATGCGTCGCTGCTATAAGGACCTCCTTTCTTATACTATTGTTGTATTTCGTCGATGCAAGCTTACTTCTGTGTCGCAGGATTGACCATACTATAATTTCGCATTTTTAGAACGGCATCTCAGGAAATCACGACAGACACTTGTCAGCAACAAGTTTGGCAAGAGTAAAAAGTAGCTGTATACTGATTCTAGGATTTGGTACTGCTAGCGTATTCAGGCCGGTCTCGGTTTGGCGGCTTAACTTTTGCAGCCAAGTAGCGGAAACGTACTTAATTTGGTAAACATTCCAGTTCAACTCAGTAGATGTTTACATCAATCTTGTTGCCAAATCTCAAAAACTAATTTATTTTTGAGTTAGTTGGTTTGTTTGAAAATACAGTAATATAAAAAAAATAGTAAAGCTTGAAATGGGTTTATTTTGAAATTTCGGGTTTTTGTGTGTATGTGAGTATTTGTTCGAAATGCAACGTGGGTAAGGTTTGGTTTTATAAAATGCACTAAAATCTATAGAGTGGTTTAAGGCTTATGATGTATTTCAGTGTTTGGTTTGCTTTTTGACAAACGTTTTAATCGAAACTACCAAATGTTAATTTTGTCGTTCTTATCTGTCCGATGTTTCACAATAGTTTTTTTTATGAATTTTTTAAAAGTTTTTGATGAATTTTTAAATTGAAAGTAATTATCTTATTATTATCTTATCTTTTTAGAGTAATGATGTAACGAAATATGCGTAATTAAATTCCTTTTTTAAATATAGGATTTTTTTTATTAATAAGTATTTTTGTAAATATTATTTTGTATTATTTTATTATTGAATGAATAATATTCGATTTTTTTTAATTCAGTGTTGGATTCCCTTTTTTATTATCAATGATATATTTGGATTATAATCGGCCGTAGGCCGATTATAATTCAAATATATCATTGATAATCGGCCGTAGGCCTATTATAATACTAAGATTTCATTGGTGTTGTATATTAGTGTAAACTTAATTAACAACTTTGGATTAAAAGTAATTAAATAAATTATAATCTAAACGTAGTTTCACATGTCTAGTTGCAATAATCGACGGCCCGGAGGTTTGCCAAATAGCCACAATCGACGGCCCGGAGGGGGTACCAGCGTTTTTTTTAAAGGATATTACGGCTTGAGTGGCCACAATCGACGGCCCGGAGGATTGCCGAGTAGCCACAATCGACGGCCCGGAGGGGGTACCAGCGGTTTTTTTAAGGATATCACGGCTCGAGTGGCCACAATCGACGGCCCGGAGGATTGCCGAGTAGCCACAATCGACTGCCCGGAGGGGGTACCAGCGTTTTTTTAAGGATATTACGGCTCGAGTGGCCACAATCGGAAGCCGAGGTCAGAAAAAACAGACGGCCCGGAGGATTGCGAGTAGCCACAATCGACGGCCCGGAGGGGGTACCAGCATATTTTTTTAAGATATGTCGTGCCACAATCGAGGCCGAGATTGCGAGTTAGCATCAATTCACGGCCGACCAGATATTGTTTTAAGGTGTCATGGGCCGGTGTGGGATATTACGACCGTTTGGTCGGCGTCGGGTATCGGTCTTGGTCGGGTCGTCGGTCTTGGTCGGGTGGTCGGTCCTGTGGGTATATTGCGTACAACATTTTACGTTTCGACAATTAAAACATTACTGGGCTATCAAGACATGTTAAAAACAAAAAAAAAATCATATGAAACTATTTCCTCACGCTACCGACACCACTCCGTGAGCAGAAGCAACGAATTCGAGAAATGCAACCGAGAGATATACGTCATGTAAAAAAAGCCATACCACAATGACAGGAATAAGCCCGCATCTGGAAAAGCAATAAACCAGCTACGAAACAAAAACAAACAAGTAACCACCATGTAACCACATGCCCATCAAATATATGTCTACCAACCAACCAACCTACGAGCTGCGTAATTATTATTCTAAATTAACTAATCTTAATAAATTTTCAACGTTTTGAAACAAATATTGATGTTAAAAATTAAAATAAACATTTTTCCGAAGTGAATTTACTGATGCCGTACCGAAATTAATAAAAATATTTCGTAAAATACTACTAACTGTAGCAACCCTGTGTTTACTTTTTCATGAACGCCAAAAGTCGCCAAATAGCATTCCGGCCTGAATACGCTAGGTGTTCCTAGGATTTTACTGATAAAACTATAACTCAAAGAAGAACAACGAATTCAGCAAAACTGCAACCTATCAAAGTAAATCAGTCTCAGGGTGTGCTAAACAGAAGTAAACTAGTACATTTTAACAAAGGGAAAAATGAAGTTACAAAAATATACACATTTGTAAGCGGTTTTAATTTAATTTACTATATACACTTGAAAGTCTATTCAACCACAACATACAGTGGAAGCTGAATAATGAGACACTAAATGAAACAGGTTAACAAAATAAATTTCATGAGTTAAGCTTAAATTGAAATATGAAAATCATAGGTTACCCTAAAGCGATGATTTTAAGTAGGGTTTTACAGTGCCTTTAGTTTATAAATAGAACTGATGAATTTCATATTATCTTTCGTGGTCTATAAAATAAACAGAAGCTTAATATAGTCATTATTGCAGGTTCAATAACAGATAACAAAAAAGAAAAATTTATATTACTTGGAATATCCTAGATTTTGGCTGCGGTTCCGAATATGAAAAAAAAAGATATTCTTCTTCTAAATAACCTGCTAGAGTGCTAGACTAAGCTAAAAAAATTTCAAATACCGAAAGCATTTGTAAACAAAACAGATTTATGAATGCGCGTTGCCATTCTCATTAAACATTCCATTTGGTTGGTTGGTAGACATATACGAGGGTTGCTATTTAATTTTCTGGCCTTTGCAACAGTAAGTTTTGCTAGGCGGCCGCAGACAATTTTAATCGAAAGTTTGATATTTTTAAACATGCATTTTTCAGACGATTTGCCATTATAACTTTATTTGTGTTGGTGACAGCAAATTGAAAAGTTCTTCTCTTTCAAAAAATGGAAATGACTCGTGAACATTTTTGTGCGATTATTTTTCATAACTTTCGACGTGAATTGTCAAGACAAGAATGCTTCGATGAACTTAATTATTTATACAGCGATAAAGCGCCATCTTACAGCACTGTAAAAAACTGGTTTAACGAATTTAATCGTGGTCGATGTTCGATCCAGGACCATAGCCCCCTACATATAATGCCGTCCAAGCTCGATCAAAATTGGAAGTCGTGAGAAAGCTATCAATAGATGGTGCCATGGCGCAACAAACAATGTGTTCGGTGACATTACGTCCATTACGTAGAAAGAGGATCTGTGCCCGAAGGGCACTCTACCTCCGGTAGGAAAACGTTTTAAAGCCAGATGAAAATTGATTGCCATGATGTAAGATAAGACTGAGATAGTCATCTAGGGAGCAAGCATTTGGAACAATGCAAGCATCTTTGCTTCCTTGGTGGTGGTAGCTGCTAGGGCAGCAGCGTTCTTGATGAATGCGCCCAGGTCGCCGAAGACATCTTCAATGGCATCTTTTACGGCACGTAGGGCAGCGAAAATTGACGACGAGTCGTCATTGGTCGGAGGGCGGGGCTTCGAGAAGTGCTGCCGCCTGGCGGCACTTTCTGGAACCTCGCATTTGGAGGGCCTGGGACGCTCGGGGCAGGACGCCGACGAGCTAAGATGAGGTCCACTACAGTTGGCGCAGCGGTGGCTGGTAGTGACAGTTCTGGTGGGGCAGGTGCGAGAGTCGTGGCCGAGGCCACAAAACCTACATCTGGGACCCATGTGGCAATGGGAGCTAATGTGCCCGAAACTTTGGCAACAATAGCACTGGGGGATTCTGGATATTTTCTTATAGGGTTCAAAGAAAACCTTTCTGCCAAGAAGGGTGGACTGATTGTAGATCTCCTTAAATCTTCCAGTCCGGATAATAGTGACTTGGAAAATTGGCAGTAGGGATCTGGTACGGGCCCGAGACAGCTGGGCCACCTTCTCAACTATGTAACCCTCCGCAGCCAGGGCAGAGTTAATAGTTGCTGGATCCGTGTCACAAGGCAAGCCTTTGACGACGGTCTTAATGAAGGATTTTTTGCGGTGCGAGTGGCGGAAGTACCCTGCCTTCACTTCGGCCAGGATAGCAAGGATTTTGCCCTCCTCTACTACAGTTCGTGGAAAGATCTTGACGAACTTGTAGTAAGGTTTGCATCCAATGCTGCCGCCCACAGCCTCTCGCACTCGCTGGCAGATATTGTCTCCGACTTCTCCTCCGAGGAAGAGAATCGGTAGTGGTTTGACCGCCGGGACATCCGTGTTTCCCTCCTGGGACCGGGCTTCCGGGCTTCCCTCCGGGAATGGGGCATCCGGGGTTACAGTCCCTGCCGTCGGGAATTGGGCATCCGACGACAGCTCCATGGACTCGGCCAAGGGCATGAACATGTTTGAAGTAGGAATGTTGGCCTGGAATTGGGCATCAGGCACTTCCGAATCAACCGCTTTCGGGAATTGGGCATCCGAATTTGGCTTGATCTTAATATCAACCGCTTCCGGGAATTGGGCATCCGGATTAAGCTTGATATTGTCAACCGCCTCCGGGAATTGGGCTTCCGGATTTAGCTTGACCTTCTTGACCGCCGGGGCATCCGTGTTTCCCTCCTGGGACCGGGCATCCGGGCTTCCCTCCGGGAATGGGGCATCCGGGGTTACAGTCCCTGCCGCCGGGTATTGGGCATCCGACGACAGCTTCATGGACTCGGTCAAGTTTGACAGTTCATCTTCAAGTGGACTAATCCAGTCACGATTAAAATTTTCTCCATCATTAATCTTGGCAATAATTATTGCCTCCCGTAAGAGCCTGCAGTTAGGAGCGTAATCTCTCAAACTTAGAAAGATCTCGCGAGCAGTAGCATAGTCCTTCGCAAAGAGAAATTGATAGCCTAAATCTTGCACGACAGCTATGGTCGCATCGTCCATCTCGTCCTCCATCTCGACTGAAAGATGAATGAGTGTTCGGTGACATGTGTTGTTTGTTTACATCCAGTTCGCTGTGATTTTGATAAAAAAAAAAAAAAAAAAATTTGGTTACAAGAGTTCGAAATTTATATATATATATATTTTTTTTTTGTAAACTTTTATAAATGCAACAAATAATGGCTAGTTTTTTGCATCATACTATCCTATAAGTCAAAGAAAGAACACGGTGATATAGGAATTCCTACGAAATGGAAGGTAAGGAGTTTTAAAAATTCTTTTTTTGGTGAAAATTTCTAAATATTTTTATTCTTAAATCTTTTCGTAATGCATTAATTATTATTTTCCGTTTTTTCCCTCATGATATATAGTTTAAACACATATTTACTTTTGTTCTATCTAGATTTATATTCATTTTAGTTCGGGCATTCTGTTTTCTAATAAATGTGTTTTTGAATTAAGTTTTGAAAAAAAACTTTTCAATATCTATATTCGCATAAATTCAAATACTTTAAATCCATTTTATAGTTGAGATTTAAATGATCTATCTCCTTTTAAAATTTTGTTGTTATTCGAAATTATAGTATTATTATTAAGGGATTGTTATTCTTAACAGAAGCATTTTTAATAAGTGTTATAGTATTTGTTATTTTTTCTTTAAGAAGCCAAAGCTAATTTTTTTTTAAATAATGGAACGTCTGAACAAGGTTCTCATTACTTTAAATTACTTCATTAGTGTTTTAATCTCCAGTAGAAAATTCTTATACGGGGATTTTAAATGAATAGTTCTATAGCGGTTTTTTTTAAGTTAAAAAAACAAAGAAACTCATTACATGATTATGTTTTTAAAAATATGTGCTTGCTATTTTTAGCTTTTTAATCTTAAATTTCTAAAAATTGTGATTTTTGGCAGTAGTATTCTGTAACAGTTTTTACACTATGCAAACATGTTGAAGAAAGATTTTTTAAAATTTAAAATAGTATTTTATGAATTTCTCTGGCAAATAATATTGCTTGGAAGCAGAAACAAAATGAAAAAAATAACTCATTTGTTTATTATGTTACTCGTACCGAACGGTATTCGAAATAGCCAGCTGGATCCGTCATTCACCGCGAATACATTCCTACTAAAATATGCGACCGACTACCAACAGATGGCGCGACCAGAGTACTTTTTGAGGACAGCCTATGAATCTATGTTATTTCTCGAGTATACGCGGCATTCTATGTAGGAGGCTATGCCAGGACGAATCCCGTGCAGGTCGTCCAAAATCGGTTGTTGTGCCAGAAAAGATCGATGCTGTGCTTGAACTGATAAAGCAAGATCGTCATGTGACATACCGTGAGATAGAGGTGTCTTTGGACATTAGTATGACTAGCATCAATAAGATATTGCATGAACATTTGGGCGTAAAAAAAATTTGCTCGCGTTGGATCCCGCATAATCTGACAAACGCTCAAAAAAAGGCTCGTGTCGATTGGTGCAAGGAAATGTTGGAAAAATACGTTCAAGGTGGATCAAAGGCTGTGTATAACATCTACACAGGTGACAAATCATGGATCTATGCATATGAGCCAGAAACAAAACAGCAATCAACTGTATGGGTCTTCCAAGACGAGGCAAAACCAACAAAAGTTGTTCGAGGAAGAAGCACATCGAAACAAATGGTTGCCTGTTTCTTCGGCATTAACGGTCATGTGGCAACAGTGGCGTTAGAGCAACGCAGGACGGGCAATTCTGAATGGTACACGACCATTTGTGTGCCAGAAGTCATCGGAGAAATTCGAAAAAAGCAGAAGAATAGGTGAATCATATGACAATGCGAGCTCTCACGCATCGACTCAAACAAAGGCATTTCTGACGGAGCGAAAGATCGAACTGATGGGTCATCCGCCTTCCAGCCCTGCCCAGGTAGCACACCAACGTCGGCCAATATTAAAAAAAAATATTGGCCGACATTGGTGTCAATATTGGCCGACGTAAAAATGGACCCCCCAGTCAATATTGTACGACGTCGTTTTACGACATTGGCCAACATTTATCAACGTCGTACAATGTCGCATATCGACATTGGCCGACATAAAAATGACACCCTTGCCGATATTGTACTACATCGGTTCACGACATTGGTCAACATCGCATATTGACATTGGCCGACATAAAAATGGACCCCCCTAGCAAATATTGTACGACGTCGTTTTACGACATTGGCCAACATTTATCAACGTCGTACAATGTCGCATATCGACATTGGCCGACATAAAAATGACACCCTTGCCGATATTGTACTACATTGGTCAACATCGCATATTGACATTGGCCGACATAAAAATGGACCCCCCTAGCAAATATTGTACGACGTCGTTTTACGACATTGGCCAACATTTATCAACGTCGTACAATGTCGCATATCGACATTGGCCGACATAAAAATGACACCCTTGGGAATATTGTACAACATGGGTTTACGACATTGATCAACATTAGTCGTACCACATTCATGGGCTTTTACAGTACTTCTCAATAAAACATTTTTCCATTCCCTTCGCATAACTTTTTAACTAATCTGTTCGTTGAGTAAAAAAAAAATATTTACAAAGGTAATTTTCTTTATATTAATCTAATTAACTAAATTTTTGTTAATTAGATAAATATAAAGAAAATTACCTTTGTAAATTATTTACTAAAAAAATATTATTAATATAATTATTAATTTTTTATTAAAAAAATTATTTACAAAGGTAATTTTCTTTATATTTATCTAATTAACAAAATTTTTGTTAATTAGATAAATATAAAGAAAATTACGTTTGTAAATAATTTTTTTCTACTCAACGAACAGATTTAAAAAGTTATGCGAAGGGAATGGAAAAATGTATAATTGAGAAGTACTGTAAAAGAATGCCCATGAATGTTGTACGACTAATGTTGATCAATGTCGTAAACCGATGTTGTACAATATTCGCAAGGGTGTCATTTTTATGTTGGCCAATGTCAATATGCTATGTTGTAAAACAATTAACAATAGGTTAAATAAATCAAAATTAATCAAGAAATATTGTATTATTAGTAGGATTGTAATTTTAAAAACTAGTAATTCAGACAGCTATATAAAACACTACATCACGACATAGCTATTTTTTTCTGTACTGCTTCAGAGTCAAATTAAAACCAATTTTACGTATTATTATTCATATATTAAATATATGATACATAGCACATATTTTCCCAGATTGTTTAAAGTTAACTGCACAACATCTCTGGATGCATTTATATAGGGATGGTCGATACCATTAAAAGACGAAAAATTATTGTATGTAGAGTTGAATAAAAATATATTTACGTAACCTCCATTTGTATACTACTTTTGTATACTATAGGTTTTATTTCAAATAATTTAAGTGTAGAGAAACTGTTAAATTCTTGTCAAAATTTGTAAATCTTATGCACAAACTTCAATTAAAATATTTTTTACATGCAACTTTATTAAATTTCATGTTTTAGATAGTTATGTATTTTCTACTTTAATACATTAAAAAAATAATTATTAATTCATACAGAAGCTTTAGAAATATTGCTAAAGCTTCTGTACGAAATGTTTCACAAAAAACAAATCATAAAATTAATAACTAATTAGACTGTTATATATTTATTCAAGTCTCTATTTACTATAGCACTGAATACAATATGTGGGATTTGATATTTACACTTTACCAAGAATAAAATTGATCAAATAGTCCATCATTAATTTTTATGCCTGATAATTCACTAAAACATCTTACACAATTATGAAATAATACATATTATTAAAAAAAATTTAATCCAACATTATCTGAACAATCTTTACTAAGGTTATCATTATGAATTTTTTGCACTTTATAAACCATATGTTAAATGTTAATGATAATACTTATACAGGAAAGTAGGAGCTTAAGAAATTTTTAAAATATCCGTTTTGAAATTTGCACACACAATATTTGTACTTTTCTGAAAGTTTTATTTTTACATGAATATATAACCACGTTAGAAGTATTTATATTATTTTAGACATTATTTGAGTATAGTTTTCATTCCAATATTCAGCACAACCTCAAAATAGAAATTAGCTTAAGATTATTGCTTAAAATATAAAAATATTATAATTAAATTACAAGATTTTGGTTTCGAAATTATTTTCTCATTTAAAAATGGTTATAATTATTGTTTAACCGTTTTATTTTGAAAATTATATTTTGATTTATGAGTAAATTAAAGGAAAGGTATTTGTATTTTAAGCTCCTGCTTACCTAAATAACCCACACATTATTAGACTGGTCCCCGTGTCCTCTCAAACGCTCATCACTATTTTGTGTAACTATGGTCTGATGATCAGCAATATCTTTATTTTCCAAATTAATTGTTGCTAGACGCCTTGTGTTGCTACTTACAGTTTGATATCCTGTGCTGTTAATAAAGAATTAATCATATTGTTTTCTACCTTAAGTATCCTTTAGGTGGCCATGCTAAATTGTAAAAACCTAGACATTCTACAATTGTCAAAAACTCAAAGGATGCGAGATAATCGTTGCAGCCTTTACATTGACGAATCACTGCAAATAAACTTTCAATTTTATCTTGACTTATACCTGAAGTCATAAGATATTTGAAATTTAAACGTTTGGTCAAATACTAGACAAGTGGTAAAACTGTTGATAATAAAACCAACTTCATTAAGAGCATGGATTTCCCAGTCATACAAATACGAAATAAAGTCTACTGAAGTAGCAAAACTTCCCTTCACTTTCTACTGTCCCTTTGCACTTTTTGAAGCGAAGGACCTCTCCGTCAATTTCAATGTTTCCATCTAGAATATCGGAGCTAAATTTACAGTTCCAACTCCTTCATATACACTTGTCTTGTCGAGTTCTTTGATAGCCTTCTAATGTCTTGGATTCTACCGGTTTTGTAAAAATAGAAATGGTATATGTACCCCAAAGCTTCTCAACATCAATTTGTTTGCAGGGCGAGAATTTTTTGGAAAGGAAAGGTATTTATATTTTACGCATGCTTACCTAAATAACCCTCACATTATTAGACAGGTTACCAGAATGTTTCAAATTTAAATTTATTTTTCCTACAAATAATGCAGATTTTTGGCAGCACATTTTTGGATGTTTTAGGAACTGAAACCACATTACTGCGGAGTAAGGGTTTGGAAAGGGTTTCCTTGTGTTCTTTAACGTTTTTTGCACCATCGGTTGTTGTGTGTGCTTGACTTTTTGTACCCTTGAGTTTGCGTTTGCTGGCAGAAGATATTCGATTCTTGTCTGTAAATTTCATATAGCATTTTCTATGAAAGTTAATTCTAGATAGAGCATCTTGATCTTCAATATCCCCTTTGAGTTTTTTTAGCTATATCTTTTCCAACATCGTCTGTTGAAAGCCACTCAGTGGCACAGTGTTTTAGTTTTTCCAAACTTGTTCTGGAACATCGTTGTAAATTATCCGTACAGTTTTTGAGAACGTGAATACTACATTCCATTGTAAGGACGTTATAAAATATGCAAATAACTTTTCTTTACGATAATTCTTCACCTCTCATAAAAGTAAAATAAAATAAATGCGAAATATGTCAATTACGAAGCATGTCTTTTCGTCGTCACCGGCTCGCCGCAAAACGTAAACAAATAATTTCTGCTCACCTGCTCGCTTTTAATTGGTTACACGAAAGTGCCGTTCTCGCTTTTCTGAAATGTCATTCGCTTAAAAAATTCTAAAATTCTGCTATTGTTTTTTGTCATAACTAATTAACGTGCACATGTAGAAAGCAGAACATTGAATTTTTTTACTCTCGATAATATTTTCTATTTTTTAATATCAATGAAAACTACGAACTTGAACGATAGCCGACCACATCTTATGGCCTAAAAACCCGTTTTTAAAAAACCTCACATCCCTAAAGCACCACTTTCTTAATAGGCTTAACACTCACGTGAATCTAGTACCTAGTAAACATCGATCAATGTTGGCCAATGTTGTTTTATCGACGTTGTATCCACAATGTCGCCAGATGTTCCCACAATATTCGAATATTTTCAAAAATTATTATTTTTTTAAATAATAATTAAAACTTGTCTGCATTATTATTAACATTATTGTTTCATTCTTCCAACATCAAAATAAAATGAATTTAAAGTCATACTAATTTTAAAAAATTCCCAATGCCTGTGAATGTCGACAGATGTCGCGATTACAACGTTCAACATTCCTCGACTTTCGCAATGTTGGCCGATGTCGGTAGAATGTCGGCCAACATTGTTGTGCTACCTGGGTGATTTAGCATCCAATGACTTCTTCTTATTCCCACACATCAAAAATAAATTACGTGGACAACGATTTTCGACCCCCGAAGAAGCGGTTGATGCATTCAAAACGCATGTTTTGGAGTTACCTCAATCGGACTGGAAAAAGTGCTTTGAAAATTGGTTCAAACGCATGCAAAAGTGTATTGATCATCATGGAGAATATTTTGAAAAACAATAAAACCAATTTCGATGCTACAAATTTGTTTTTTCATTATTAGGCCAGAAATATAAATAGCAACCCTCGTATATTCAGGTTTGTGTGCTTGGTCAGAGACCCGCTTATAAACGCTTTTTTACGTCTAGAACAAATGAATTGCAAACCAGTAGGATTTCTGAGGAGTGGACTTTGGACTAGATATCTGAGCTGAGCACTAGCGTACATATTCTACAAATAGCTTTGTAAGGCTGTTTTTTTCTCGATGATCTTCGTTTTCGAGGGTGTTGAATCCGAATATCAAATTTTTTCAAAAACAAAATTTTTCATGGAAAAGATTACAAAAAAGAGCCCTGTTTTGTTTCTTTCCTTCTAGTACGTAAATATATAGTTATCTAAAAATAATGTCGGTATACAAAAGTTAAAGTCTCTAACCAAGCTAAAAAAAAGACAAATACAGCATTTCTATCAGACCAATAGTTTGGCCACTACAGACTAAATTGGGCTAAATCAGCCGCTAAAATTGAGTACTTTTCTCCCCGGCCAGCGGCGGTGGAAAACTGAAAAAATTTCCCTTGAAATTTAAAAGCAAACAAACATATATCTTAGAAAGAAATACTATAAAAGCATACCTCAAATTATTACATGTAAAAACCTTTAAAACTAACCGAATATCAATGGGCTTGTTTCAACACTTTGTCAAAGAAAACAAAACAACCAATGAAATCGTAGTTCGGAGCGCGGGACGTTAAAAAAATCCAATGAGCTTGTTTTAAGTAGTAGAGAAAGAAAACAAAAAAACCAATGAAATCGCAGCACTGAGAGCGTGATATCGTAAGGAATATTCCCATTGATGAAATGTTTTTTAAGAATGTGTTTTCTCTGAAAAGCATATTCTATTGATATGTACAGCAATACAATTCATATTGTTGTTCACAAAGAAAAAAATGCGCAAGCTGAACGGTCACATGTTTCCGAGGGGGCTAAATCCGAATTTAATTTTTTTTAAAATAAAATTTAGATTACTTATCCTAACATTTTGTACCTCTTCTTGTTTTTAAAGATATTTACATACATTTTAAATGAATTTGATGATCCTGCCGACGGTTCTTTCCATTAACGAGGAATTTGTGAATACTATTAACACCTTACTTTCCGAATAAAACATTCATTTTTTAAAATTCGTGTTTGGTGTAAATTAATTTATACTACATAAATTGCACAGGACTATGATCTTCAGTTTTCTTAGATATATGTAATATTATGTTCTTATTGTAATATAATATTCTAATATTCAGTGTTCTTTATAATAACCCTCAGTTAATATCTTGCCGATCCATTTAACATTTCCCACGTTCTACTAGCGCCTTGCCGGCGTGTCAATACATTTTTTACCAAAGAAATTGCAAACGTATCAGAATTTGTTTTGACTCCACTCTTCTCTAAACACAACGATTGAAAATAGAGTCACTTTTTAATTAGACCTCGAGATGTGAGGTGGTGTGCTTTTTGGCGGCCGAGCTTCGACTTCGGACTCTGTCTCTTTATATACTCTAACATGATTTCTTTACAACAAAAAACAGTTTGGACGTCTAACTTCTCTCTTTTTTAGAAATAACTTAAATAATAAGTAAGCTTTTCTGAAGAACACGCCAAACAATCCTCTCCATATGTCTAGATAGATTAAATATAAGAGACTTTAACATCACCTAAGTTTCCCCTGTTGACTTATACTACATATATAATTTTAATTTATTTAGATAAACTTAAGCAGAAAGATCTTTTTTTTTCGTAGAAAAATTGTTTTGTTAATCGTCGGTGATGGTCTAAAAATTTAAAAGAAAATTATAAATTATTTACTTCATAAACTGTTATGAAACATAAATTATGCATAAATTAGCAATTATTTTAGCAGATTTAAATATGGCTGATAGATGTGTTGAAGAAGACATTTGACTCTGATGGATACGCGATTTGGTTGAAGTGTAATCTGGTTTTCACCGTATAAAGTTAAAATTTAAAATTTTAACTAAACATTTAATTTATTTTAACTGTTTTAAAGAAAATTCCGCAGAAGATGGTTATAAATGACTGCTCCATACCTCAAATCTTTAAAATTTAGTAAAATTGTATAATTTACAAATTTTTAAAAGTTATGTGTGTTGCTGGGAAAACTGACCGTGAATTGACGGGTTTAGATACGTCCCTTAAAGTTAAAAGGTGGATGGAAATATTTTTATACCACAAACTGTTGAAGCTGACTGTTTAGCTTCTCTCATGAATACTTACAACTGTAATAGCTTGTATCGTTTAGAAAAGTAAGAACGTTATATTACCCGTTATTTAATGAGTTCCTCTACAATTTTTTTTATTTATTTCCTTGAAATCACTCAAGCCGAAACAACAATTAATTAAAAGAAGTTGTTGGGCCACGTTTCTACATGCTGTGCCAGAGCTAGTACAATGCACTTTGTCAACCTGCTTGCGCATTTATCCCGTTGGCAACCGCTTCTGGAGCGACGTTTTAACTTATGAATTTTATATAAGCACCATCCAACAAAGGGGCGTTCGCAGCTTTATTTCTTTTACAGGTCGCCTCCAGCGCGGGCGCTATTTCGGGGTAAATGTGTAGGCCAGTCTTAATTTTCTAATTCTTAATTTATTATGCTTTAGTTTGTTTACAAAATTGTTATTGTTCTATTTATTTATTTATTCTGATATCGTTAACTTAATTGTAACTATTTATTTTATCACTTCAAATTAAACCTAATGATAATTCAGTAAATAATCTACTGTTTTCATAATCAATGCTCAATTTATTTGTCAATAAAGTATAGTAATTCAGAGTTGTGGGGTGCCAGGCGTGAAGGTAAAGAAAAAGCAGAGTTTATCAAACGTTCTTTATTACACGACTCAAACACCGTGAGCCGAACCAAAGCAATACAAAACAAATAACGAAGAAAGACACAAATACAGATAACGATCACAGTTATATACTAGTCAGTCAATGCGTAACTTCACTTCAGTTCTCAGCCGCCTCCTTACGCATTGCTACTAAAAATAATTTTAACAAAATTTAAAAGTCTATTCTTTAACAAAACTTTTGTCAGCAAATCGGCTACATTGTCTTTTGTAGAAATATACTTAATAACAATTAAATTTTTCTGTGCTAATTCACGAACATAAAAATACCTTACATCTATATGTTTTGTACGATTGTTTACAATAACATTATCTGAAAAGAAAATGGCAGCTTTGTTATCACAAAAAACAATAGGAACTTGATTTGAAAAGAATAAGTTACACTCTCTCATAATTTTTGACAACCAATAAACTTCAGTAGCTGCACCGTCCAGTGCCACAAACTCCGACTCCATCGTGCTTTTAGCAATACACTTTTGTGTGCACGATCGCCAGCCTAAAAATACATCTTCTATAGACCAAATATACCCACTAATGGATCGTCGGGAGCCTACGGCAGTGGCCCATGAAGCATATGAATACATAATCAAATCATATGAATTAGCACTAGATAAATTAATACAATAATCCTTAGTACAAGTAACATATTTCAGAATTCTCAAAAGTAAACTATAATGAAACTCAATTGGTTTCGCAGAATACTGAGCTACATAAATAACAGGAAACAATATATCTGATCTTGTCCGATTAGCAAGATACAATAAACTACCTAGTAACTCTTTAAACGGAAAACTAGTTTCACAACCATTTTCACAACTGGAACTTGCCAGGTTGCTTTCCATAGGAGTTGTAACAGGAATAGTTGTATCAACGTTAAACTTTTTTGAAAGTTTATCAATGTAAAGTTTTTGATGCATGTAAATATTTCCGCCGATATTCTGAAACTGAACACCTAAAAAGTTTACAATGTGTCCCAAATTTTTAATTTCATACACATCATTCAAATGAATAAACACATCATTCAAAACTTGATCAGTTCTTCCAAATATTGCCAAATCATCTACATACAATAAAATTAGACATTCGTCTTTAAGCTGAAACACACATGGACAATGCTGAGATTGAACAAACCCAATTGATTCAATTGTTCGTGACAAGAGGTAATACCAATTTCGACCGGATTGTTTCAATCCATATAACGACTTTTTCAATCTCAATACATTTGTTTTTGGATCAACGTTTTCAGGTAAGTTGTATCCATCAGGAAAGTCCATGAATATTTGCTCTTTGAGTGGACTGAAAAGATAAGCATTTTTAACGTCACAATGCATATGTTTCCAACCACCAATTATCACTAAAAGTACAAAAAAAACATTTTTACAAGAGAAAAGTCTATTACAGGAGAATAAGTAGAAGAATAATTCACCAAGTACTTTTGCTTATGCCCGTGAGCAACTAATCTAGATTTAAATTTATCTACACTACCATCTACCTTAGATTTTAAGCTATACACCCATCTAGACGTTATCTTATTACAATTTTCTGGCTTGGGTACAATTTCCCAAACGTCCCTTTCCTCAATAGTTTTCAGTTCTTCATTCATCGTTTTTTCCCATTCATCACGAAAATCTGAATTTTTAACTTGATTAAAACTTTGTGGAATCTCAACAAAATAGGACAGATACTCCCCTTACTCCTCAGAGTTAGAAGTTTCATTTGGCATAACAATTTCATCGTTATTGATAGGTTTAAAATTAAATAAATCCTCATCTAAAGAAATTCCAAATTTAGTACCGTAATTTCTTCGTTTATAGATTTGCAACGCGTACCGTCCGGTGCTTCATAATAAACGTATTTTCGCTCACTTCTAGTTTTTCTCTCCTCTTTTCGTGTCCAATTGTTAAGATCACTAACAATTTGTTTTGAGTAACTTTAATTGCGAATCAGATTCTCTGTTTACACTTTTAACTGAATCGTCATCCGACTCGTTTAAATCATCAGAAGAATTCTCAATAAAGTCTTTATACAGTAGTTTTCTACTTCACCACACACATTCTGCAAAGCAGCCAATTCCATAGTCCAGCGAGTGAGAAGACTGTCCGTAATACCTCGTCCACGAGTCAACCCACCAGAGCTCTTCATATTTTCAGGAGTGTTTGCTCAATAGTCATGTCTGACCATATTCCGGACCAAAATTTATCTGAGCGTCTGATTGTAAAGTATCCCTCAGTAGTGAAGTTTTGAAACTCAATCGGTTCCATTTTTCTTTAAGGGCTAACATATCTTGCAGATATAGGTGAGCACATTTGGCGTAGTGGAAGTGACCGCTCGCATGAAAATAAGGAATCATTTTCTGAACAGTGTCAAGATACAACTGCCAATTCCCCATTCTTTCTGCTTCAACAAACTGTTTCATCAATGCAATCATCCGAAAATATTGAACCCATGGTTTAGCTGTACTACCAGATTTCTCTAATCTTTCCAATTCTTCATTAAACTTTGAACTGGCACTGAGGAAATGTGGATTGTCTGGAGCGGATAAGATAACACCATTATCATAAATCATGTTGTTTAATACAGCACTTTCATAAGGGGTAATTTGAATGGCATCGAATATTAAATTGGATAAAGCTCGATGAACTAAAATATGAGCTCTCAAAGCTCGAGCATAAGCATGACCAGACATAATCTTTTCAAGGTTGCAAGAAATATGGAATACCATATTGCCTGTTTAAAGTTTAGTAAAATTTATATGCATTTTGCAGTAAACTGCACAAAAAAAGTTATTCGGGTCTTGTTATGCATGAAACTCGAAGTATATTAAAACTGCTATTTAACTTCTTTTTTTGTGTGCCTAAGATGCATTTTTCGCAAATCATAGAAAAAAAACGGAAAAATTCACAATTTTTTACTTGAGCAATTCTCTGCACCTAATAGACATAATTAATAATATGTTGCATGAATCGTGTATAAAATTTAATTCTCTATAATATTGTAAGCATGCATTTTGCACACAAAAAAGGTTATTTGGGTCAAACCAACAACGTATCTGACTTTTGCAGGGTTTTTTTTTAAATTGTAGATATTCACAAACATATATCTCAGAATCTATTCATAATTTTTCCACATGTTATGCATTAAACTTAAAGTACATTTAATGTTCTTTAAAATTGTAGTTAACGTTTTTTGCCTAAAAGGCTTTGTAAGCAAGTTATTGACAAAAAACTGAAAAACTAAAAAAAAACTTTAAATTTAAAAAATTTTTATTTTAACATTTATCGGCATATAATGAAGGTATTAAATAATATGTTACATGAATCTGGTAGGAAATTTAATTTTCTACAAAATTGTCCATCAGCATTTAGCTCTTAATTGTACATAAAAAAGTTATTTGGAAAAAATAAACAGCATATCTGACTTTTTGCGTTTTTTTTTTGAAATTTTTGCAGATATTCACAACTTTGTATCTCGGAACCTATTCATAATTTTTAAACATGTTATGCATAAAAGTTGATGGAAATTTAATGCTCTTTAAAATTTGCATTTGACTTTTTTGCCTAAAAGGCGCTGGAAACGAATTATTGAAGAAAAATTGAAAAAAGTGCGGTTTTTTAGCGGTTTTTTCAAGATGGCGGAAAACGCACAAGGGGTAGGAGGTCAAAAACTTGGATTTTTCATAAGGGGGTCAACAAATCCAACATACCCGAAAATAAAAACTACTCCACCTTTTGCAAGCCAAAATTCTGTCTCTATACTGGGCTAATTAAGTTCTTTCTTTTTACTAATTTGTTGAAGGAACTTGAAGGTGGGCGGATGTTGAGCCGCGTTTCTACATGCTGCGCCAGAGCTAGTGCAATGCACTTTGTCGACCTGCTTGCGCATTTGTCCCGTTGGCAACCGCTGCTGGAGGGACGTTTAAGAGTCAGTAATTCATCGGCACGAACTCTTTTTCTATCTTTCTCGAAAACCAGATGTCGCCGTGTTTTTAAACTAGAAAAAACGCTTTATCGCCCACTTGGCGTAATTGCAATCGTTCAGTGCGCTTTTTTATCGCCAATGAAATTCGATGCCTCCTAAGAATAATTGTCTTTGCCGTGGGCAGTTCAAGTGATTACCATCTTGGCTCAGGGACTGGGCTTACAACCCCCTCACCCCCTTCTAGAGGGGCGAAGAGATAAGGACAACTCTGAAGGAATAAAGGGGGTATCACACGAGCGTTTTCCTCCAACCCAACTCCCAACGCAACTTTCTCCCCCCAATTTCGGCCCCCACAAAGTTGTTAAAGGGTTGCCAGAGTATGAGAAGATTTCTCTTTTCCGACTGTCATAACTAAAACGATATATCTACAGTAGGCGACAATTTATTAAAAATCGGACCTTTGGATTGATTTGAGTTTTATTTTATCGCATGCTTAGGATTACTCTTATAATTATTAATTTTTCTTTCACCTTATTTTGTAATAAAACAAATAAACACTGAGAGATATAAGTAAAAAAGTTTTATTTTCCCAACTATAGATTTTTAAATTGCGTTGAGAGATATTTTGAAGGCTATAAAATTGTTGGATTTTTGCTTAAAATTTCAAATATTTTTTTTACAAATTTTAAATTAAAGCTGATATACAGTATAGCTTTCACATTTAGAACAAAAGGGGCAATTTTACCCATCTACTTTACATATTATAGCAAATGATATATAAAATTATTGAATTAACGTAAGAAAGTCCTTAAAAAGTAGCTTTTTTCTTACAATTAAAGTTGAACTAAAAGCTGTGCTAAGGATTTTTTTCTAAGATATATAAATAAATCTTTTGTGGAATTGGCCCTAAGTAACAATTTCCGTTTAAAAAAAACCCTCAACTTTTCAACATTTTTTATCGAAAAAATAAGAAGATATGTCAAATCAAAGAGTTTTATTTCCTTTTTGTGTCAAATAGCTTATTATACTTCAGATTGAAAATCAAAATATCGTGCATGTAAAATAAATAAACAACAGCTTGGCAATTTGGCGCAATATGACCTGAAGATTTGGCTTCAACCAAAACAGAGCCGTGACGTCAGTGTAGCGACAGTCACCGATTCACCTGATTGGTTGTTGGGACCAAGTTGATCAACTCCGTCGCGATGAAACGACAGAGTTGGAGAAAATTTCTCCAACGCCTACGTCATAGCACGTGACAATTTCCGCCAATCATGGTCGGAACAGAGGTTGCGTTGAGAGTTGGGTTGGGGAAAAGTTGCTCGTGTGATATACCCTTAAACGAGAATTGGTTGGGGGATTAAGAATTTCTGGATTCTGGGTGGCTTTAGTTGTATTATGCCATTTTAGCTGGTTATTACGTGATTAAAAGTTTATCTTTTAGAATGATTACCCAAAGAAGAAATTTTTTAAGGATCCAAAAAAAATCTTTTCTGAAAATTAATTTTAATAATTATTTTAAAATGTTTTAAAATAAAATTGCTAAAATTTAAAGTATTTGTCTACTCAACGAAGTTGATGCATTGGTTTATTGTAAAGTTTTACAGTATGTGCAGTATGAAAATCGTAGTGGGTACAAACCCCTGAATTTTAATTCTGATTAATAAATTATTTCATCGAAGCAATTTATCGAAACTGAAAAGGTTGGGTTTTCGACAGCTCGATGGGTGGCTCCAGTGGCGCCGGAACGTATTCTTTAGAGGTATGGCAAGAAATGCCTCTATCTAGCCACACCCTCCCCCTCCTCCCACTTCTTCTAGATGTTTTAAATATAAAATTCATCAACTACTTGAAATTATTTTTATTAAAATTATTTTTAATTAAAATTATTTTTAATAAAATTATTTTTAATTAAAATTATTGTTTAATTTATTTTCCATGAAAAAGAGTTTTTTACTGTAATTTAATTAATAATTTATTTTTTAAATAAAAAATAAGTTCAATACAAAAGAAATATCAATTAATTATCAAATATTTTTGTTGAAAATTTAATTACTTAGATAATGATTTGACTTGGAAAATATTTAGTCGTTTCTAAGAAGCAATTGTTTTCTTGATCCTGATGCAAAGATATAATAAAACAAGTAGGTCTATAACAGAATCTGTCACTTAACCCGCTTCCACACAACAGTTGTGTTTAACAGGTAAAAAGGCGCCAAACACAACATTAATTCTATATTAAACATTTACAAGCTAAATTTGGCTAGTTTCATTTATTTTATTTCGAAAATTCAATAATTATTACTTATCGTTTGCAAAAATTAATTTATATTTTAAAGAATAAATATATCATATTCCTCGCTTTTAAATAGAATGAAAACATTTCATATCAACATACAAGGATTCCGTAGTGAAATATATTTGACGTCATTTCAAACTCATCGATGACGCAAAAATCAATTTATTTTCATTTATTGTCTAAAAGAATTAAAGTTTCTCGGGCGATTGTTGCGAATGGGCGAATGTGATTTAATTCTAATAAAAACAGGGCCTTTAGCTATTAGTAATTCAAAAGTTTTAAACGCCAAAATTAACTATTTTCATTAATCTGCTTTCTCAGATTGCATATTTTTTTGTGCCAAGTAAGAATTCTCTATGCATCTTTCTTCATACATATATAATGAACCATCAAAAGAACTCTATTGTGATACAACAATCCAAACTGAATTATAACACATAAATAAATATTCTTTAAAAAGTATTTATTTTTATTTCAAATAAAGTTTCTAGTACGCTTAACGAAATGGCAACAGTGAAAATATTGAATAAAAATGGAATTTGCATGTTATTTCAATGTAGATTAAATTTTTTGGTTATTTAAATTTTAAATAAACTTCTAATTAAAATTTTTTAATGAAATTTGGAATGTAGCCTAATCTGATTTTTTGCTTCAAAATGACGTATCCCACTTGTCTGTGGGACTTGTGGTTCTTTCTGTGAAAGTGGGTGACAGACGGACGGACGGACTGAACGATTATAAAACCTTCCTCTTTTTACGTTATAAACGTAGTGTGGAAGCTAAAAAGAAGTGGCTCGATAATTTTAGAGATGGCAAACTGGAACAGTTCATTTTCTGATGGGACTTGGGAAAATATTTGGTCATTTCTAAGGAGAAATTATTTTCTTGATAATGATGCAAAGATGTAATAAAAAAGAAGTGGCTCGATAATTTTAGAGATGGCAAACTGGAACAGTTCATTTTATGATTTGACTTGGAAAATATTTTCAGTCGTTAGAAGAAATTATTTTATTGATCCTGATGCAAAGATGTAATAAAAAAAGAAGTATCTTGATAGTTATAGAGATGGCAAACTGGAATAGTTCATTTTCTGATTGTGTTAATTGAACTTGAATAGGGTGGACTAAAAAATATGACGATTTTTTTTTTAAGTTTCAGTTATATGATTCCAAGAGATTTGGGCATCAGATAACATTCATTGAGGCGTGATACGGCGGCGATAACAAGTAGTTTCATAAAGCATAATAACATTTTTTAAGATTTGCTCAAAATTCGATATTTACTTATGGCATTCTTATGCCACTTTTGCCCCACTGTGCACCGTGACGAAAATAGTGGTCACGCACCGTATTTTCACAAAAAAAGTACAAACAATGGCACTTTTGTAATGTACTTTGTGTAAATACAATATTTACAACCTATAGTTTTTGTAGTCAAACCAAAAATTAAAAATTAAAATAACGCAAAGCCACTTTTGACAACCTTGAACTCTTGAGCTTTATAACTAGGTACACTTTTCCCATTCATATAAAGATTTTATAAATCTGCTGTTCGATTCAAAGTAGATTTCTTTCTGTGAGTTGGCACACTTTTTCACAACATAATCCATTTATGACTTTACTATTCGAAAATGGCTTTACATGAACTACATTGATGTAGCATACATATATAGATCAGCTTGACATGAAATTAAAATAGGATTTTTTAAGAAACTAATGGATAAATACATTTTAGAAAATAGGTAATAAACCTCATAACAAAAAGTATAAAACCAACACTAATTATGTATCTTAGTTAATATTGATGTCTTAGGGAAAACTGTAGCGATAAATATATGTTCACACAAACAAAATTCAGCTTTGTAGTCTTGTAGATCTTCCACATTTAGCGTATCTCGACATAGCGAAGCTGAAGACAAGTCGAAATAAAACTCGATGCAACACTTACGATATACGAACTACAATCTGCAAAGATTTCTCATTCTTCTAAACTGTCCTTCTCGGCCGAACAATTAGAAATAGGTGTGTCTGTGGACAAAACCGGACCTAAAGCCCATTCAACCGTTCACTTCTTTCTTAGAATTAGAATCTATTCAACTTTACCGACTCACACCTGTTCCCTCAAAGTGTACAAACAATGAAAACTTATCTTTTTAAATGTATTTTGTATTTTATGTAAAGCTACACATTTTTCTGCATTTTCTCTTAAAAACATTATTTTTTGTTTGAAATCTCAATCGCATCTTTTCACGAGTTTTTCATGTAAAGCATTGAACAAGCCCACAAGCCCAAAATTGACAAGAGTCGTATCTCTAAACAGAAAATAACTAACCGCAAAGGTTAACCTATGCCCCCCGCATTCTACGAAATCACCAGGGGTTAGAGCTCCCCTCCAGCGTCTTTAGGGGGTTCTATTCAAAGTACCCCCCACCATATGTTGACAGATAGCGTAGACCCTAATTAAGTTGGCGACACTTAGCAGGTGATAGCCAAATGTGGGGTTGCCATAATTCGCTTTCCCAAAAATCGCAACAACTTTTCTTAAATTTTTAAAGAATACAAATATTTAAATTAAAATTTTTATTTCGTAATGAATTGAAAAATAAAAATTTTGATTGTGTCCAAAATATATAATTATTGCAGTATCTTTATTTTTTATTGAGATACATCGTCATACACTAAGGACATTTTATTCTTCACCGATTTTCAAACTTTAAAAAATTATTAAAAATACTTAATATGTGATTTTCAAATTTTTTTTTTCTGATAGTCTATTTTACTTCTTTTGTTCTTTAAAATGGTGTCAAAAAATAGTGGCCTGTATTAAAATTGTGACGGCAATTAGTCTGAGAAGATTCTCCATAGGAATACCATTACGATTTTCAAGGGGTGAAATTCGGCTTCATGACTCTTAACTTATGAATTTTATATAAGCACCGTCCAACAAAGGGGCGTTCGCAGCTTTATTTCTTTTACAGGTTTCTTTCACAGGCGCTTTTTCGGGGTAAATGTGTAGGCCAGTCTTGATTTGCTAAGTCTCTTAATTTGGTAATTCTTAGTTTATTATGTATTAGTTTGTTTACAAAATTGTTATTGTTCTATTTATTTATTCTGATATTGTTAACTTAATTGTAACTATTTCTTTTATCACTTCAAATTAAACCTAATGATAATTAAGTAAATAATCTACTGTTTTCATAATCAATGCTCAATTTGTTTGTCAATAAAATATAGTAATTCATTGTTATTCCAATTGTATTTTCTTGTACACAAATCCTACCCACACAAGTACACATAAATTTTGGAAGAAAGAGTTAACAACAGTAAACGTAAATTGTGAAAGAAAGAGTTAACAATAGTACACATAAAATTTGGAAGAATGAGTGAACACTATAGTAATTATTGCAGAGCAAATAATTATTAAAATAAATGCAGTGCACTTAGCGCAATTCAAAATAATAGTGTCTTTTTGTTTGGAGTTTTATATAGATAGTTCATAACCATTATATTCTTACAAATTCATTGACTATTGATTTCTAGTGGCCGTAATGTACTTTATTTCACCTGCTTGTTTTTCCCAATTGATGATTCAAAAATAAAAGATCATATTCCAATATTCGATTAATGCCTTATTTTTAAAAAACTGAACTAAAAAAATAGGGACATTTTTTTAGAGCTCACTCTTTTTATTTAATGGCGAATGAGCCTGATTGACCGCGGGTTTAAAACCAAAGTGCATCTGTGTAAAACCAATGGAAAAAATATTTCCTGAGCCACATTTCTCCGGCTGTATTGAATGTTTTTTGCACATGTTTTTTTTATATTAAGAATGTAGTTGACTTGTAGTTCTCTATAATCCCACTTTTTGAAATGGGTTCGAATATTTTGTGTAAAATTATTTATTGAAAATTTAAAAAATATATATATTCGAACCGATTTCAATAAAAGGGATTATAGAAACCTCTAATTCAAATACATTTATCATATAACAAAAACCGTTTGTAAAAATATTCAATACAGTCGGAGAAATGCGGCTTAGAATTTCTTTTCTCCATTGGAGTAACACAGAGGCACTTCAGTTTGGAGACCCTCTATCAATCGGGCTCATTCGCTCTTAGGAAGAATACTTGGGTCAGCGTTGCCCTGATACATCCTGTAAATAACAATATTCTTACCTCTTAATTTTAGACAGCAATCGTATTGTGAGTTCATATCTTATCTCACGTCCTGTGACGTTATCAACTGCAAAAAAGTTTTCATCTGCTAGGTATAGGGCTACGGCAGTCCTGTGCAACTGGTGGCCCCATTTGTGTATAGTGTTTTTCTTTCTTCTGTCCACAAACCAATTTATACATTGCAGCTTTGCGGATGCCACGTTAGCCACTTTGGTCACACCTTTTTATAAAATATTTAAAAATTTGAAAGTATTTGTGGACATATGACGACAATAAGCAAGAAAATTTGCCAAACAAAAATAAGCTTTTTCTGCTAAAGTTTATCGAAATAAAGATCTAAATACTTTTTGTTAAATAAATTAAGTTGCACGAAAAATGAATTTAAAAAAAATTGTGGGCTTTTTTAGTAGGAGGTGTTGGCAAAAGATAATTGTGAGTACTGACACATAAATTGTAAAAAAAGCATTAATTTTTACAATAAAACATATTTAGATCTAAAACTATAATTTTAGAATGCCTTAGGATTAATATTTAGACATAATATTTGCATAGTAAACAGACGACTGTGTTTTGAGGGCGTATCACACCAGCGAAATTTTCTAACCCAAACCCTCAACTCAACTCAGATCTTCAACGCAAAACTCAAAAGTTGGATGTAATCTGCCGTCTGCTATTGAAGTTTAGGTTGAAGAAAGTATCTTCAACGTCGTCCACCCAACACGACCTCGTTGATCCAACCAAGTATTCGAACCAATAAGATGCATAGATTCTGCTTTCGCCACAGCGAAGAGATTCTACGTCCTTATAAAGATAGCGGCTCTTATGCTGCTCCTTTTTGCCATCGCTGATCCTGCGGATGCGCAGATTCAGACAACTCTGATGAACAAACATAAATTTGCATCAATAATGGCGTTCTATTTAAGACTAAAATGGAATGTGGAATGTTCATTCAACACTAGCAAACCTATGCCCAACTTCGAGAAGTTGAAATTGAGGTAAAAGTTAGAAATCGAGTTGCCTTGAGGGTTGGGTTAAATGAATGAGCGTTCATGTGATATACCCTTTAGTATTGATATTTAGATCTAATACTTTATATTTAACTAACTTACTGCAATCCTTTTCATCGGGACTGGAAGGGCAATTGATTTCACCATCACATATTTGAGTTTGAGAAAGGCAACTCTGGGTGTTAGGACAATAGTAGCCTTTTGTGCAAGGCCTTGGAGGCGTTGTCGTCAGACCGTGATAAGAGTTTCCAGAAATTATGTAAGGCTTGTGATTGTATTACTGTATTGAAGTAGCAAAAACTGACAGCGTAAGTGTCTTATTGAATTTTATAACAAGTTGTCTGAGGATTAAGCTGCAATTAGTAATTAGTAATCCATTTTCCAAGCATTCATATTTTGTTCGGCACAAATTTAGCTCTCATATTTAAAATAAATTCCTATCTAAAAGAAAAATTTAAAATACAAAACAGGACTTTTTACAAGTAAGATTATTTGAGGGAAAATGAAACTTCCATAAATGAATCTTTTGAAAAAATGAAACTTGCCCCTAGTGTCAGTGATTGGAATACATTATTTTATTTAGCATATGGCTACATTGATACTACAATTAAGAACCCTTGATTGACTGAGAATCTCCCCGTATTCAGGGGTAGGCTTGACAGACATTGGTCACAGGAAAACCGGTTTTTCCTTGGTTCTTCTCTCAATACAAGCGTTTCAGGGTTGCCGCGAGAGAAGAACCAACAGAGAAACAGGTTTCCTTACACCAGTTTAGACGATGACAACGCTATGGTTCCAAAGAGGCCTGATACGGAGGGATATCCAGTCAATGAAATGGGTTTTCCCCTGGACTCTTCATGTATATTAGACAATTTTTCCTTTTAATTTTTAAGATAGACTCTAAAGACTTTGAGAGAAGATCAGGAACATAAAAACTAACCTAAAATACTTAACTATAAAAAATTATTAATGAATAAACTATACAGCGAGGGGTTAAAATGGGTTAAAAGTTTTCATTGTAAAATTGATAATAATAAAATCGCATAATGTTTTCTCTAAAAAAATTACCAGAAAAGTACTTTTTGCTGGAATAATTAGGACTTTTATTAGGACAAACACTTATACTTTATAAATTAGAATTAAATTATTTGAAATTAATATAACCCAATCACTGACTTACTAAATGATTTCGTTAGAAAATACACCGTAACTATGATATTTTTTATATCGCCCTTTATAAGTCAAGAACCATTTTGTGGTACAAAAAATATACCATTTCAAAGAGAATGAATCGGAAAATATTTGAACGCCAACGGTTTTTTAATGCCAACGATATTGCAAGAATATCAAAACACATATTTTGGTCGGTATATGGATACCGAACAAAGTAAATCTCAGCCCTATAATATCGAAGAAAAATATTTCCATTTAATTGTTATTCCATATTATCACCAAATCAGTAAGTTAACTGAAATTTTTTTAAAATAAATTAAATGAAAAGTTATTTTCTCACCTAACAAATTAAAGTTTTCTAATCTCAAACATCCCATTGATGCTTCTAATGAGTGGTGCATTTACAACATCCCTTGCCAATGCGGCTTTTCACTTATTGGACTAACGAAAATAGAACTTTATATACGAGTAAAGGATCGTGAAGCGCAGGTTAAAACCAAGAAATCTTCTGTCGCTACACATTCCTGAAAATTTAATCAATATTTCATTTACTCCTTCAATTTTGGTTCAAATTTCCAGCATTGCGGAAATTGACTTTTACGAACCATATTTTTAAAAACAACGATAACTTAGTTCATTCATCTAACATGCCAGAGTTCTCACCAATTTGGAAAAGCTTCATAGTAACGGAATAACGTTTCTGTTCAATCACATTTCCCACCCACGCCTCCCCTACATCTATTGCCGGATATCATGTTTTTCTTCATGTCATCTTTGCGTCGTCAACTTGTGTTTAGTCTGAGTTGTGTATTATTCTGAAAAAAGTGGGCCTCTTGAGTTCCCTCCGAAACATACAGAACAAAATTCTTCTTAATAAACTATTTGCGCCAATAACCAACTTTGTTTTCTTTGGGAATCCGCTCATGTATGATGAGCAAAGTTGCAGATATTCTCTTAATATTTTCGTAAGATTACTGTTGGTATTTTACAAATTAAATTTTAAAAAACCACAGAATAACTTACGGCAATTCATTTCGTCTGAAGGATCCTCTCTTCCGCCGCAATCGAAATCAGAGTCGCAGACATATTTCAGAGGAATGCATCTTTTAGATTTAAAGCATTGGAATTGGTCACTAAGACATTGTGATATATATATATATATATATATATATATATATATATATATATATATATATATATATATATATATATATAATATATATTATATATATATATATATATATATATATATATATATATATATATATATATATATATATATATATATATATATATATATATATATATATATATATATATATATATATATATATATATATATATATATATATATATATTATATATATATATATATATATATATATATATATATATTATATATATTATTATATATATATATATATATATAATATATATATATATATATATTATATATATATATATATATATATATATATATATATATATATATATAATATATATATATATATATTTTATATATAATATATAAAATATAAATTTGAAAGTTATATATATATGCCTTTCAAATTAAATAAATGGAAACTTATGATAAATAATTACAGGTTTATAATAAATAATAATCAAATTCTTCAGCCCCGTATATCTTGCCGGGAGGAGATGTATGATACCAATCTGACCTTAATTTAATTAATTTTTTTAAGGAACCTTCATTAAAACGAGGCAATAGCTTAACACCATGATTTATTTAATTTTTAATAATAGGGTCTAATTCTATGCAAAATTCCTCTTTCTGAAGTGTAGGTCACGCGTGTAAAAAGTCATTATCACCATAAATTTTTAACATTAGAAATGAAAAAAAATGGCGGAATAGCTGATCTACACTTATTAAAACTAAATAATGTAACAATTAATGCTTTATTTAATTTGATTAATATTTCTAATTTAAAAAGCTTGTAAGCTCCTCTTAAATTGTGACCTTTACTACAGTTACATGGAATTAACTTAAGGCAGATAATAATTTTGTTTTCATGTGCAAAAACTTATATTTTAGGGACCTTTATAAAGAATACTGCTTTAATGACACCTTCACTATATATTTGTAGGGGAGCAGTTAATTTCAATATAAAAGTTAGTCCCAAAAATGAATCATAAATGACTAAAAATTATTTTAATTCGTATTTTCCAGTGTTTAACTGGTTTAAAATTTAAATAATTTTTGTAAAAGTGTATTTGTGTATTTAAAAAGATTACAAATATAATACTCCTACTACTTATAAGTTATAACTAATACTAAATACCACTATTTGGTACCGTAGCCCATTCTTGAAAGTGATTTCGCTATAGAAGGTACAGTAGAACTCCAATTATCCGAAGCTTTGCTAATTATCCGAATGTCGGAAAAATTCCTCCCTGCCATCTGTAACTGTTTGTTAAATGTCATGCCCAGTAATTTTTTTTACAGTCAAACAAAAAATTACTATGCATGATATCCAACAGTGATGAATAGTAACCAATAATCCGGGTATAAAAGTTTATATGTCGCATATAAACTTTTGGGAAATCAACATTTCAACATAAGTAGAGCGCCGACCCGGCGGCACAACGGTTAGGGAGCTAGCCTTTGGAGCCTCTGGGTTCGGGTTCGAATCCCGGTAAGGATGTTTGTGTTTGTCGAGTATATGCGAAGTACGTGCTCGTTATATCTGTTGGGTTCGAAAGTCCTGTGGGCGGTCATTGCGCAGTTTCCCACGGGTACAGGTCCCTGGAGACTATTTCCCTCCCCTTCAGGGACATGTCTAAATTGTGGAGGTGGCGATAGATGGCAGCATCTGTCATATATATGTGTGTGTATGTCGTGTCCGTCCTTCTTGACGATGGTTTATAAGCGGGTATTTGTGACCAAGCACACAAGCCTGAAAATATATGTCTACCAACCAACATAGTAGAATAAAATAAACTATTAAAAAGCTATTACTCAAACTTGCAAAACAGCACATTACACTTTGGTTTTGGTTGGCTTGGGTTGAGGATAACCGAAACTAGAAGTACATGATCTCACAGCCCAACAAAACATTAAATAATTGATTGAACATGCACTTTTTCCCGATTAACTCCAATTATCCGGATTCCTATAGGCCCTCCTATAGATTTTATAGGTCCCAATTATTTCGAATAATTATAATTCTACTGTACTTATCTTTTCAAAGAGCTTTATGGGGGAAATGAAACTACTATCGAAGTGAGGGCTCCTCTGTGTGTCAATCCTATGGGAAAAAATTAACACGTAGCTGAAAGACTCCACTTGTACTTTACCTCCACTTACCACCTCCACTTTTACAAACGTATTTTTATAAAATAAACGTAGCAGAATGTAGTAGAATTAAATATTAAGATGAATGTTAGATGATTTTATTGTAAAATGATAAGCCAAAAATAAAAAAAAATTGTTTAATTTTTTAAATTTTATTAAAACGACATTTAAGCAAGCTACAACTGTCCTATAAGGAACTGCTTGTAACAATCTTTAATAGAACTAGAGTATTTTGGTACTGAAAATATTTTATTTTCATTGGATTAAGGTGACGCGGTACCCAAAAATTGGTCAAAATTTCGATTTTTCAGTTTTTTCTTATTATTATTAACAATATTGTTCTGAACATTTACTGAAAGTTTCATAATATCTTTTGTAGAAAAAAAGTTATTAAATATTTCATGGAGTCATTTCTATAAGTTTGAATACGTATTTCATCTGCTTTCAACCTTTTTTTCTCTGTTTTGCGTTTTTCAATTCTTGTGTTTAATAAATCCTTAAGGCTTTTCTGTTAATTAAGTTAGACTTTTGAAATTTTAACCTGGGTTCTTATATATATGGTGCACAAAATTGTGCATGGAATAAGGTCTACTATGTATAGTTGTTTTTTTTTAAAATTTTGAATTCAAGAATTTGTAATTTTTTTGTGATTTTCAGTATAAATGCACGTTACTATTTAACTGTAGCTCACATTTTAAAATCCATGCACAATTCTTGAAAAAATAGTACCAAAAACAAACTATAAAAGTTTGGTGGAGTTATTCTCAAAATTGATAGAGGAGTAGCGTTTTAAAATAGTTCAAAATTGTGACTTTTTTTTAAATAAATGAAAAACTACTTGTAAATATTTGTTTTTATTGCTATAAAATGTCTATTTTGAGTGAACATTAAATAAAATCAACATAATTTACTAATTAATGTTACTATTTCTAGAAATAATGTTTTGGGTCCCCTTAAAACAATGAATAGATCTCGCTTTGGTAAGTCGATTTTTGGTCTGAATATCAAAAATATAAATTATGGGCCACACCTGAAAGTAGTTTCCTCAAAACCATTATTTCTGTGTTGAAAAAGCATTAAACCATATTAATTCGGCACTATGACCCGATGATTTCTATCCGAATATGCCCTTGAAGTAGGATAAGTAATTTAAACTATTATTTAAAATGTTTTTAAAATTTTGGACAGATATTAATCGATATACTTAATTAAAAGTCTCATCTTTAAAAAGTTTAAAGCAAAAACATTTCAAAATATTACCTGTGGTAAGTTCATTCTGAACAAACAATCTGATTACCACAATGAAAAAAGCATTTAACATCATCATTCTTAACTAAACCGTTCGAATAATCTGTTTGAAGAGTTATAATAACAGCGAATTTAATTGAAAGAGTTACGTTTTCAACAGGAAGTATTCGGTTTCGATTTTCCTTCCTGAATACATTGTATAATACAGATTAAACTGAAACATTTTAGTGTTTTTCTTATTGTGCAGTCTCGAAGATTTTCCGGTTGAACTTGATTTTTACCGTTATTAACACTTTTGGTCTTGAGTTTTAAATTTTGACAGATAATTTCTTTTGAGTGATTAATTATTATGTGTAAGTAACTCAAACATTAAAATGTGCAGATTTTAGTCACTTCGAAAAGCAAATAACACACAAATGTCCATTTTAAAAGAACAGCAGACAGTATATAACCCCATTTACCATATGTGTGTCCGTGTCCAGTTAAAAATAGTACAGTAGCCTTATATGTGCATTTTGTAAACGAACAACTCCCTTTGCCTTCTGAACCTTCCATTTTAATCTCCTACTCTTTATTCATCAGAGACCCGCCTATAAACCATCGTCAAGTAAGATAGACACAAACTGAATTTTTACTGATACAGAGAGGGAAAGTACACCCAGGACGAAGGCGAGAATCGAGCCCGCACCCAGTACAGTGCACAGGCCGTTAGTTTCATGGGCTGCGAACAAACCCACTAAGCCACCAGAGCCCCGTGTTTTCTTTATATTAAGCAGTGCATTTAGCCTATATTATGAGTCGTTAATGGAATAGGAAAAAGTAGATGTTAAAGTCAAGGGTAGATGGTTATTTGTCTTCATTTTTTTTACCGTTTATTCAGTCGTTTAAGCTTTTCGTCACCATAATTGTAACGACAATTACACAAGCCAATTATGGCCGATTACGGCCAACACCGCCAATTACGCCTCGTAATTTAGAACCCTGGTCAAGAGACGAGTTTCTTTTTTATGATTCCATTCTTTTCCCCCTTCTTGATTAGTAAGTGTCTTAATGCTTGTTGCATTCGGATTATTCATTCAAGCTACAGACCCACCTCCGCGAGCGTTATTTTATAACCACCCGGTACCACTTGACTTAAAAGTACGACTAAAAGTAACGCTCACATGGGGCTGAGAAGTCCAGACGGCACTTACTTGTGAAAGGTCCCATGTTTGGACTCTTTGCCAAAATAACGGCCGACCTATAAACAGTCTGTGCAGCCGGTACCCCGAGCAGAGGGAGTGCATAATAAAGTATGCTTCAAAGTCCGGACGCTGCGTACGATATCGTTCCTAAAACGATTAGTTGGGTGCCTACTCAAGTGTTGCCTCGTGTCAGTTGACTGTAGCTCTAAAATATGACGCCAGTCACCTATAGCCCTCGTATACTTCTCAAGCTTTTATTTGCATTCTCTATTTCTCCTTTTCGCGGTCTTGTCCTTGCGCGGTTTTGTCCTTTCGCGGTTTTGTCCGGATACCCAACCAGAGCCTGATATCTGGCAGGGAAAACGGGGCACGTGCCCAGGGCCTCGAATTCAAGAGGACCCCCAAATTTTCTTAAAAGAATAATATTGGGGGGGATAGTTGCAACAAAGAAAAAATAATAAGAAACATAATACAATTGAACCAAGTACTATTAATTTTTTTTATATGCAAGCCACTATTTTTATATTCCTTGTTAATTTTATAAATTAACTGCCTCAGCCATGTGATCAAGTGAATAAAAATTATGTATGTAGATAAAATGATTTGACATGATACAATAGGTATCTGATGTCATATCTTATGTATGTATTAAAAAAATAGTATGTAAAAAAGCAATGCTTACATGCGTACTTAATGTAATAAAGGTTATTTATTCGTACAATTTTAAAATGAAAAATCATTTTCATGGACGGATTATTGTACGTTGCGGGGGCCCCCAAACTGGCCTCAAAAGTTGTAAGTTGAGCCCTGAGTGCGACGTTAATTCAACTCAAGCTCACAGGAATGGTTCTCATGTTATCCAGGTTAGTCCATGATCAACTCACTCTCGTAATTGTAACATAATCGTTTCCAGCTGCCTATTTCTAGCCTCCTTTAGGTGCTTTAACACAGCCTAAGTAGGTAGGTTGGTACATGCATTTTCCGGTTTGCGAAACACAGCCTATGCAGCACACCATTATCAGTTGCCATTCGTCTAGACAGGAAATATTCGGTTTCGTTGATGCCGCCATCAAACTTCCTTCCTGAACAAGAAATAAGTTCGCAAAATGTCTTAAGATAGTTCTGCAATTCAGAGTAAGAGGAGTATATCTTGAACATTAAGTTTTTAGATTTTATTTCAGCTGTGTATGCAAGATAATATTTTTTTTCTTGACCGAAAGTAAACAACTGTAAAATGTTTCTCTAGTATTTATTTAAAGAGGATTTAAAACAGTAAAATCGCATAGAAAAGAAATTAGAACTTATGTGTTTTTTTTAGCGTAATACTGTAATGTTGACAAAATATAATTAAATGCGAATAAGCCCGATCGACCGCGGGTCTCGAAACCAAAATGCCTCATTGCTTATCCAATGGGAAAAAAATTATTTTATAAGTCACCTTCGGCTGTATTGAATATCTTTACAAACGGTTTTTTATAAGAAAAATATAGCTGACTCACAGGTCTCTATAATCTCTCTATTTAAAATTGGTTCGAATATGTAATTTTAATTTTCATAAATTAGTTTGCACAAGATAATCGAACGAATATGAAAAAGGGGGATTATAGAGACCTGTAAGTCAGCTACACTTATCATATATATGTAAAAAACGTCTCTAAAAATATGTAATACAGTAATACACACTTCGTATTGGGCGCAATGGAGTTTATCTAATGCACTCTCTCTGACCTTCGACGAAATAGAAGGCAAATAAGATGAAAAATATAAGCATGCATCGAAAACCTCATTAAAAAATAATTAAGTCATATAAAGTGAAATTAAGTACAAACCATAAAGTAATTTACCTTTCCCAAATTTAGTTTTAGTTTGGTTGGAACATTTCCTACTTTCTGCTTCAAGCCACCACGCCCCTTTATATAGCTTTAACGAGAACGACCAGTTGGGAAACACTGAGGTATTAAATCAATTCTCTTGGTATTTTGCATCTAGTTTAGTTTGAATTATCGTCGCACAAGAGCTATTGGCGACGGGCGGCATAATTTCAATGTCAATTCTAATCAAGTCAATTCTGAAGATCCTCTAGTTGGCCTCTGTCTCTAAAAATTAGATGGATCCGCTTACGAGCGGTAGTGCTGCCCTCTATTGAGAGCGAGTCTGCTGCTGTTTGTGTGTGTTGTATCTGTCTTACTTACGAAGTGTCTGTCTTACTGTCTCACTGACGAAGGTTTATAAGCGGGTCTCCATCCAACCACTTAACAGAAAGACACGAGAACTTTTCACAATATTATGGATACATATCCGGGGTGCATGGGCCCGTCCGTGGCCGAGTGGTTAAAGCATCAGCCTAGAGATTCAACCCTCTCAGGAGTGCGGGGGTTCGAATCCCACCTACTGCCAGTCATCCTATAAATCGGATCTCTGTACTGGAAAAAGTAGAAAAATTCCTCAATTCATCATGGATGGGCCCGAGTACACTGACACAGACGTGCTCGTTAAATCTGTGTAGTCCAAAGTCCCGACGGCGTTAGCGAACGATGTTACTCGAAGTTCCGTTAGGTGCCCGCTCATGTGTCGACCTCGTCACTTGACCAGGGTTCTAATTTACGAGGCGTTATTGGCTGTGTTAAAGCTCCTTATAAGGATGGCTAGAAATAGGCAGCCAGAAACGATGAATTACCCTCTACCCTCCGAGATGCTTTTCGACACGACACATGGCGTGTGTTAAAGTAGGTATGGGTCATTCTCTGTAAAAGAGACAAATCGATGTCCCGGATACTTTGCTGTTTATTTTCAAATTATATATGTATGTTTGTGATTTGCTAGTGTAAACTGGCCCACAACCTAACTAGTCCCACTTAAAAAATATCAAATAATTATAATTTACTTACATAAAATTTCATTTAAATACCCGTTTTGTCACTCCCTCACACTGTCCCTGCATGCTTTTACAACTTTTAACGTCCTAAAAATGGCCGTTTTAAATATATAATCCTTTTTGGCGGAACTATTTATGGTTAATTAGTTTCTGCAGTTTCCGAAAATGTATCTGATGTTTTTCTACCATCAATAGTTTTATGTAATTTTATGAATATGTAATCTCCCTGGGTTATAGAGTCACTCTTATAACACTGCTTTAAAGTTCAATTAAAAACTTACTAGACGACTAAGAAATCGAATTTAAATTGGCATGTTATTCTTAAAGGATTGAGGCTTCTAAATCAGCCATCAGTTGTTTTGATCCATGAGTGATAACGTTTTTACAGTACTTTTAGTATTAAAAATATCATGGGAGTCTTTTACTGTCGTCACTCACTCAATCTCATTTACTGATTATATTTAAGTGCAAGAATTTTTTTACTAGTCTCAAATTGTGGGCATTTAAATGTAGATTAACATACAATCTCTAAACCTTATAAAAAATTCTTTGAAAAAGGTGTTATTTGACTTTTCCTACGGAATCGTCACTCACTCCACGTCACTAACTCACATATCAGCCGTGAAGGTCAGTCCACATTGGATAACTTCATCTTGGATCTTTCTTTCCAAGCGCATTCAATACCGATCGGTTGTTTCGCTTCAACTGTAGATTTTTTAAAAACGCATGCCTTTAGATATTTCACGAGAGCGATTATTCGTATCTTCTTCTACGTTTTAATCAAGAGTTATTAGGATTAGTTTTAATTATCCTTACACTATAGCTACACTAGGGCTATTGATGACGGGTATCGTAATTTAGAACCACAGTCGCGTTATCACCAAGAGATTTATGACGAAAAACTGTAAAATAAAATGCGGTTGCAATTTTTTTTAAGCCGCTCTTCTCGATCAAGAGTCGTTTACTCTAATCACGTCATAAGCATATTATACTTATTTGACACAATTTATTCCATTGAAATTATACTTGACAAAATGCCAATATTCAAGTATGGTCGGTGTCGACCTCATCACTTAACCAGGGTTCTAAATTACGAGGCTTGTATTGGCTGTGTAGAGTCAATATAAGTAAGATGCATACTCAAAAATACTACGGATGATATCTGGTGTACTCGCCGGTGATATCTCGCCGACAGGATTTACGGGCCCCTATGCAACTTAGTTCGGGCCCCTAACTCATTAGAACCCCTCCCCCCCCAACGTCACTTGACCGCGGTTCCAAACTAAGATGCCCGTCAGCAATAGCCCTCTAGTGCGATGTTAAATGAACCAACCAATGATCCTCTCCACTCGTATCTTCTCTTTACACAAAAAGCAAAAATTAATAAAAACAATTGTTCTCAAAAGAATACACGTTGTAATTAGTAACTTTCCGAAACAATAATATAGAATTAACTGTATTAAAGTTGCTACATATTAAAATGAAATCTATATAACTCCTTACTTTAATCCAGTGAAGTAGCCAGGTTTGTTCCAGGGGGGGGGGGGGTACAAAGGTTCGATCTGGGAAATCGCGATGTATATAAGAGACTAAAAGGAGTCCCCCATCCTGATAGGGGATTCCTTAGGAACTGACCCCCACCGGAAATGAATGAAACAAAATCTCCCTTCTCAGACTTGGTCGTCTATGCTCTAAAAAAATTTCTTGTCTCCCCACCAGAAAAACGGACTTACCCTTCATTTTACGAGTCTACGGAAAAGGGATTAACTAAACATTTTTTATTGAAATAATATATTGTTTAGAAAATCTAATTTTTACTATTTTCGGTGCACTAATATTTTGTGAAAACACTATTTGAATCAATTTTTTCAGAAACCCCATAAGTCACAATTTATCGAAAAAATTATTGAAAAAATTGATTCATTTGACAAATCAAAAATACTAAATTACGGAAAAACAGTTTTACAATATTTCAGTTTTATTCTTACAACATTCGAATTACAAAAGAAAAAGGCAAGAAGCAGTGTGATTTTGTAACTCAACTATGATTAATAAAAAAATAATCTGGCTGCTAAAAAGCTACTTAATTATTATTACTAAACAATTATATTAAATATAATATTAATTTATTCATTAAAGTCAATTTACATCATTATAATGATCCTAAATTTACAGTAACTTTTAGTGAACAATTAAACACCTTCTTTCTAAATAAAGTAACTAATTTGTTGTTAGCTAACAAAAATGTTACGTACGTGTCTTTGGGAAATCTAAGACTACCTATTTAAATAGGGGTTAATTAACACATAAGCTTAACATCCTATTATTTACTACATACAACATTACAAAATGATAAACAAATAGAGAGAATAATTCGTTACATAAAAGATAACAAATTATCACTTACATCTTGTGAAAAACTTTGCAATCAAAGTTCTGAATTCGTAAAATGTAGTCATTTTCGTTGTTTACTTTAAATAACTAAAATTTATTTTTTATATTAAATGTATCATTAATTATTTATTTTTGATAAATAACTTATTTTTAAAAAATGTAATTTATTTGACAAAAAAAAAAGAGAAATGCAATTAAAACTACTTGAATTTAAAGCTTCAAGTACGAGAATGATTACTAGAACTATGTTACGGTATCATTTTCCTTGCTCTAAAAAAAAATCTTGTCTGGACACATTACGAAAATGAGCGTCGTGTCCAGTTATTATTTCGAATAAACTGTGAAAAGGGACATAACCGGTCATTTTTTAAATAAATTATATTGCATTAAAAATCTTTTTATTTTTACTGTTTTTGGTGCTATTTGATAAATAAAAACTAATTTATTTCGAAAAAACACATTTCTATTTAGTTTTATTCTTATTTCATTCGAATTAAAAAAAATCAAAACTATAATATTTTGATATTAACTGGCTTGGTATTAAAACTGCAAGTGCCCTACCATTTATTATTACAAATATTTGTTTTACACATTTAGAAAATGCGAAATGGTATTTACCTAATAATAAATGAAGAGCTGAGTGGAAGAACGTACTAAGTGACATTTTTGAAAAAATTGAGATTTTTGTGTCAATGATCATGTTATTACCTGCTTTAAACATAACAGCTTTCAATTTTTTAGAAAACATTCGATTTCGTATATTTTTCGCATACGAAGTTGGTAGGTGCACGCGTTTTCGTCACTTTTTCAATGGAAGAACGTGCTAAGGAGCCTTGGCATGTTCTTCCACCGAAATCGCCCGATTCCTGAACGATCGTTTAGTGGAAGAACGTGCTAAGTGACACGTTTGCGGAAAATTTTCAGACTTTCGCTTGCATTAATAGCAAAACAAATGGTTCTTTTGTGGTTTTAATCAAAAAGAATTCAACAAAATGTAATTTATATATTTCCTAATTAACTTTAATTATTAAATATAATCAATGAAAAAAAATTTATAAAGCGTAAATTTGGGTTTTGAGTGCATTTAGTTAAATAGGAAAAAAATGCATTTTGATTTTAAATTTAAACGGAGTTAAAGGTTTTAACATTTTATAAAATATCATTTACTTTGAATGTCGTCTGATTTTTATTGTAATAAACAAAACATAGATAATTTAGCAGCGAACAGATGGTATAATTAAAACAAAGTTGCACCTGCTCTAGGGAGATCGCAGTTGGCGTTAAAACAACATTGCACCAAACATTCAAAGCATCTGATTTGTTTAAAAAAATGAATTATGGGTACCAAAAACGTTTTAAAGCCATTTTACGTTTGATCTTTAAAGCTATCGAACGCATTTTGTGCAATGTCCTAAACTCCTAAAATTATTAAAATGGAATTAAGAAGCAAGCGGAAAGCTGAATTTTTGCTTGAAAGTGTGAATTGCAGCTTATACGATAAGTACAAATTTAATCAAGAGTTCGCTTTGTTATGTAAAACTAAAATATTTTTATAATAATTGATGTTAAAATAAAGTAACAAAGTATAAAACGTTATAAGTTCTTAATATTTATTAAAATATCGATTACTTTAAAAAAGTACTATACATCATGATTGTAAAAATAAATTGTTTAAACGATCATGTTCTACTGTTGTAGAAATGCTGTAAATTAAAGTAGCTTTCTTAAAATTGATTAAACCCTTAATTGAAAAGGAGAAAAAAACGTAAATAACCTTAGGATCTATATCTTGCCATACAACTTATTTTTACTTTTTTTTTAATATCAAAGTTTGTTTTTAAATTCAATTATTCTTTTCTAAATACTATTTAAACATTTATTTTGCGAAAACTTACATCTTGCATTATTATCTTTTTTTAAATCTTTTAAATTTAATATTTATTTATTCACATGCATTTGTGTTTCTTGTACTATCTTTTTATATACTTTTTATTAAGTTGATTTTTCTTATTATTCTTCAAAGTATTTAGTTTATAATTTCAGTGATAATGGTATTTTTTAAAAAATATTTTCAATTAAAAACTTACTCATCTAACATTAAGCAAGAAGTTCTAAAATAACTTATATAACTTTCTTTTAACTTAAATACTCAAAGAAATCCTTATAGTAGGGACAGACGGACGAACAAAAAGCATAAGATAGGTGACTGATATCTTAAAAAAACCTAGGGATGAGTAGCACTATGTATCAATACGCTCATTTAAAAGTTATATATACCTTATAAAGTATTTTTAATAACTGTCAAACCTAAAAAGTTCTATGGCAGCTACTTCTTGCATATGCACAATATTGTAGAAAACTTTATTTTGAGGTCCGACAAATACAGGGAACACGTGTATCAAATTTGAAGTCTATCTATTTCCGTTATTCAGCAATACCTTTAAAACCCAAAAAAAGTTTATAGCAGCCTCTACTTGCGCATGCGCAATTTTCTCTAAAACCCTATTATGACGTCCAACAGGAACTAGGAACCCGTGTACTAAATTTGAAGTCCGTAGCTCTTTTATTTCGAACAGTAAAGTAGTTTCAGACAGACGGATCAATGAAAAAAACCCAATTTTTTAGATTGAGCACCCTCCAAAACGTGTAGAAGGCACAAAATCTTAATTTGGAATATTGACCCCCATCGCAATAGTTTTATTACCTTATATTTTATATTAGGTGATTGAAAGTAATAACTTTAAAAATTGGACGGGTACAAAGGAAGTTGGGGGGGGGATAGTAGGACGTACGGACAGAAACAAAATAGCAGACGTACAGGCAGCTGGCCAAACACTATACATTGTAGTCATCTAATTTTTTTACTTTCGAACCAAAAAAAAAGAATTTTCAAAATCAGGCACTTTGGATCGGAAATTGAAAGGGATATGGACGGACAGACAAAATGATGGACGGACAGGCAAACAATTAAAAAGTATAAAAGAGATCTGTGAAGTCCTATCTTCCAAACAGAGAAAGAATTTTGAAAATCGGAAGGTTAGTACAGAAATTATAAAACGTTTATGGATCAAATTTACCTAAAAAAATGTCACTTAGCACGTTCTTCCACTAAGCGACTGGCCAAAATCTGAAGCACTTCGGAGGAAGAACGTGCCAAGTGCATGAGTTGTCAAGCGCGTTTTGTAAATGACGCGTTATGACGTAAATTACGGCTAAGCCAAAAGCCACGAAGCATTTTGAAGAACCAAACTAAAATATCATGCAAAAAAAACTGTGATTTTATGAATGACAGAAAAGTTGCAAACTAAAAACTTTGAAGCTCATTATCTCGTTTTCACCTTTTTGTCACTTAGCACGTTCTTCCACTAAGCTCTTCAAATGTTAATTGCTTAAAAAAAAAGGTGTGTGTGAAGGGGGCATATATAAATTCCCGAAGGGCCCCTCTTGTGAAACTTATTACTGAAGAAGGAATAATTTCTTAGTTTAAATTATCGAAGAAAGAATAAATTATAATATATTTTTAAAAATAATGCTAAAAGGTCAATGCTAAAAATTTCAATAAAAATTATAATAAACACTAACAATTCACATTTCCGCATTTTTTTTCAAATTAAATAAATTTTGAGGTTCCAAAACAATGGGGACTTTAGCCCAGTCGTAAAATGTACCCGTTGGTAAATATGATCCTAAAGTCACATAGGGGCCCCCTCTTCTTAAATATTCTAATAAATTTTGCTTATCGAGTTGTCTTTAAAGAAATTTTAAAATGTGTGAAAAGTCACGAAGATTGCAATAATACTAACGAATTTTACAAAACTAATAAAAAAAATTGCAAATTTCTTTTGATAATGGAATGCAATTTTATGTCCTTCCGACTAGGAGCCCTAATCTTGGGCATTAGGGGCCCAATGTTAATTTCGAACCATTAAAATACTTTAGTGATTTACGAATAATTTTTTTCCTTATAATTTTTTTTAAAAAAAACAGGGCAAGCTGGCGCGCGCCCTTTCACTTCTCACGGGCCCCTATGCAATGCATAGTTTTGCCCCCCCCCCCCTTGTCGGCGGCCCTGCACAAACCCATCCAATCAAAGTGTGGTTGTGGCCGTAACTAGATTTGTAGTTGATTAGGGACACAGTTCTAAATCTTCCAAAAATGTTGTACAGTTTCAATTAAAGTGGCTACAACTTAATTAAGAAATAGTAAAATAATTTTATATATATAAAATTGATTATAGATGTTTTAAAATAGATTATATTATTTATGTAGAAAAATTACACATTAATTGCAACCACCATTCTTTCTATAAAATGCATATGTGTTATCACTCAAACTAAAATATTACAGCGAAATGCATCAAATATTGAAAGGAGTGCTCTTAAGTCAACTTATTTGAAAAGGATCTCTTTATTGATTTTAATTTAATTAAATCTTATCCACATTTATCAGGCGCCGGCTCGACTGTGGTTCTAAATTACGACGCCAGTCGCCAATTGGCCCTCATGTAGCTCTAGTTTGACGGTATTTCAAACTAACACAACCAAACTTTCCCATTTAAAGAAAAGACTCGCATTCCTATAGACATATATATCGTGTACTCTGTCTACTGTAGGTTTAGTGCTCATTTATTCAACCAAACTTAACCCCACATAGATTTAAATCATGCGTTTTTGAACTGAAACACCATGCGTGACTTTTGGGGCAAGTCAAAAAGGCATGCAATGTTTTCCGTGTCGCATGCGCATATATTTTGTCTGTTGCGCATGCTCACTATCTAAAGAAGTTTACGTCAGTTGTCAAGTATGGAAAATATGTATTTTTTTTAAAAAACATCATCAAATGGATCTGAACCATTTTTTTTTACTATATATGAATGTGCCACGCATATAAAGAAAATTATTCAATAAGAAAAATATTTTTTTCTTCCAGTTTTTAAAAGTGCAATTTGTCCCATTTACAGAGAATGACCCGTATACACTAAGTCTCTAACGTGATAAAATCCGAGGTCGAAAAATACAAATATATTGAACTAAGTTATATTTTTGTCATGGTTACAAACATGTTGCTACACATAAGCAACAGTAAAGTTGAACCACTGCCAATTATTGAAGACATCCTTTTTGTTGCAACTCCATCAAAAACATCCGGAAGATTTCAGATAAATCATATTAGTAGAAGTGGCAGGAAATTTGTATTATACTGTCTGCTTTCGACAACATGAGTCTGAGATTGTGTTTTACTACTTTGGTCCTCTATGCAGTTTGTATTTCCAATATACAAGCCCAAGGTACATTTTTCTCGTATTTATATTAAGTTATTCTTATATTTCAATATTTTACTGCTTTTCGGTCTTCTAATGGTTGCGAATGCAAAAGTGACTTTCATCTTTTGTATTCTCTAAGCTTTGCATTTTTTTTAAAAAATTGTTAAAATAATTTTTACTACATTTACAGTATTTCTTACCACTGATTTTACTTGAAATTTGTAGTCAACCCAAATTCATAAGATAATTTGAATTGCTTTAAATATAATGATTGGTTTTTTTCGCATAAACCTATCAGAACATATTAAGAAACAAGTTGTGGTACTGTAAATTAGGGAAGATCTGAGTTAAATATTACTCAGTTTTTACATAATAGTTTTTCTCATACCTTTCTTACTATAACAGTGTTCTTCAAAAACATAATATAAAGTGATAGCGATAATTGACAATTCGATGCACAATTACTCTGTGTAAAACATATAGTTTTCCTGTCCAAAATGTCAAATAATAATTTACTGTCCAAATAGCAAAAATTAATTACTGTCCAAATATCAAATAATCTGCGTATAAATCGTATCTTATAATGTTGGGTCTGGGACATAATCCCGAAAGCCGAAATCCCGACAAGCCAAAATCCCGAAAGCCGAAATCCCGACATGCCAAAATCCCGAAAGCCAAATTCCCGACATGCCAAAATCCCGAAAGCCGAAATACCGAATGGGTCAAATCCCGACAGGGTCGATTTCCCGAATGGGTCGAAATCCCGAAAATAGGTATTTTGTCCATTTCTCGATTTTTTTTTAAATATTAGAGATTATTGTATGTGGTGAGTGAAATGAGTGAGTAAGTGAAGTGAGTGGAGTGGAGTGGAGTGGAGTAGAGTGAGTTAGTGAGTGAGTGGGTGAGTGAGTGAGTGAGTGACTCACTCCACTCACTTCACTCATTCACTTCACTCACACAATAATAATTTCGACCCATTCGGGATTTCGACCCTGTCGGGATTATGGCCTTTCGGGATTTCGGCGTTCGGGATTATGGCTTGTCGGGATTTCGGCTTTCGGGATTGTGTCCGGAACCCTATAATGTTATAAAGGTGAATCATATTTTCGGACACATTCTTATGTTTATACATGTTTATTCATGATGTTTATATATACACTAATTTTTGTGCATAAATAATGTTAATAACATTATTATAACGTTGTAATAGCATTCATTGTAGTATAACTGCAATTTAATGCTATGCTAAGCAAGAATAATATATGAGATCGAACCATTGTTGATTAAAATCCAATAATTTGACCACATATATTTAAAGTAGACAATTTAGTGGCTTTCCTAACCTTTTAAAAGGTGAATTTTACTTCCTATCAACTTCAAACCTTTTAATGGCAGGGAAACATACATGTACTACATAATATTTATGTAATATGTATGTCATAAATATGTACTTGAAAACCTATAATTCGTCCGTGGAAAGACAAAATTTTAAAGGTACATTTTAATGAGAAAATTAATTGTATGATCTGGAAAAATGTTATAGTTTCAATTCTAGTATGTAAGTGTAACTCAAATACAAAGTTTCATACACTTTCATCAATATTTTTTTTCAAGATTTTTCGCGGTTAATGATACGTATTTAGAGTATGCACCCATTCATGCATTTATTAAATATAATTCTTGAAATTTTAAGTTTTGATATCTATCTTGCTAGTAGTTTATTCTCTAAATATATTGCTTTATTGATAAACGATTAAAAAACTCTTTAAATTATTTGAACAAAACAATATCTTTGGAGTATAATTATCGTTTTAGCAATATAATTATTGTTTTAACAATGTTATATCGTTTCGATTAGGTTACTTTGACGATGATGAAACTGTAACATGTGGAGCCCTTGAATTTCAGTGTGATGAGCGATGTTTACCAAGATCACTGTTTTGCAATAATATTTTTGACTGTGAAGATAAAACTGATGAAAATTATTGTAGTAGTAAGTTTACCCGTTTGTGCACTGAATTAAAATTTAATTTAATTATTTGCCAATACCTATTTTAAAGCTACCCTTTTTTTACAAAATGGTAATTTTATACATATTTTTGCAGTTTTTTGTCAAAAACTTCAATGAGGCTAGGGAAAAAACTGTTCGACTAATTAAGAAAATAATACCACTAAGATAAACTGTAAACTTGTGTCTAGGTAATATACCTAAGAAATGTGGAAGAAATAGGTTGTTTTTTTTGTTTGGACCTATTAATAATCTTGGAACGCCATAAAAAAATGTCAATTAAATGTCTTTTTTCGACTACCAATAAGAGATTTATTTTTAAAAAAAAATTTTTTTCGTTTTAGGTATATCCCCTAGACTTAAATTTACAGTTTAACTTAGTGTTATTATTTTCTTCATCAGTCGAACAGTTTTTTTTCTAGCGTCATTGAAGTTTTTCAAAAATAACCTGCAAATAATATATATAAAACTACCATATTTTAAAATTTTGGGTATGTATGCAAAATTTTACGTGTTAATTATAGTTATTTCTTTCACATATACAAAAAAAATACTTCCGGAGTTGTTTGCTAGTACATATTTTTTAAAAAGTGCTCCGAATGTGTTCGGATACCTTAAAAGATAAAAAAAATACTATAAAATAGTTTAAAATGCTTGACAAAATTGTATGTGACATTTAACCTAAGACTATTTCTTGTTTAGAATATTATACAATTAAACAGAAATTATAATGTTGTGGCTTTAAGATGTCGAAAAATAAATTAACGCTTTAACCCTTTACGCAGTGAATAAAGATTTAGTTTTAATTATTTGCCGTTGCCTATTTTAAATCTATCTGTGCATTTAATAATATCTTACGGTAAAAAAATAGTTGGGAGATAAAACGAACTTTATGAAGAATTTGTTTTCGCGTCTTTTCTCCTTTCCATTTGAAGGGGAAAAACAGCTTAATTTCGTAGAAAACTTTCCTCATCAGGCATCTTTAACGATGATAGCGAGTAATCGCCTAAACTGGTGTAAGGAAACCAGTTTCTCACTTTCTTGTGCATCTTCTCTCACTGCAACCCTGAAATTCAGTTCAGCGTTTTATTCAAAAGACTGTGTTCATCATCATGTTAAGCTTTAAAAATAAAGTACGATTGATTGAAAATCACGAATTTTTCTGAAACAATTAAGAAATTTTAAGATTCGCAAATCAATTGAAAAGTCCTAAACCACGACTTTTCTACCTACCCAGATTCACGCGATACACGATTCCGACGTTTGGACCAAGCGAAGAAGAAAGAGAGAAACCGGTTTCCTGCCGCCAATGTCCGCCAAGCAGACACAATTACGGAACGACTCCTAATAAATCAAGCGGTTTTCCCCCTGTACTCTTCATTTATGATAACTAAATTACATTGACCAACAAAGAAATTTTGTTGAATGAATATGATTTACCACTTTAGTCGTTTTGAAACTGAATACTGCATTCATAAAATCTCCACTACCATCTACTTTCCCTTAAAGGAGTAATAAAAAGTAAAACCATGGGACTTTATAAGTACCGCAAGGACATAGCGAATTGGCTCAGGTAACTAAAGTTTAATTTTTCTAGAGAATTTACATTACCATTTTAGACTTTAGTGTGCTAAAACAGTAGGGGGAAGTGCTGAGGTTTGGGACAGATTTAGATTTTTAATTTTAATATTTTTTTATAAACCGATTATTTAAATATTTTTTGGTATTCTCCTTTAAAAAAATCTTGGCTATACTAAGACATTTTTAAAAGATTTTTTTCTTTACTATTTAACCCCACAGGTACGATGTCTCCAGGTACATCCACTGTCCTCAGGTACGACTTTAGCGATGTACCTGAGGACAGTGCTCAAAATTGGCTAGAACAGAATGCTGTCGTACAAATAAGAAGTCAATTAAAAAAATTTGACTTTGTATAGAGTGACATCTTTATTCTTCTAAAAAATCTTGAACTTTTCCTTTTTCTTAATTCCAAAAGTTTGTCCAAATACATTTTACAATTGACGAATGCACTTAGCATATGTTTTTTATTTATAAAAAAACTAATAAATGTCAGTAATTACCAATAATCGGAAATATAGTAAGTTTGTTGTAATTTTAAATAATAACTTTATTTTTCAATAACATAATTTGCAAACTTGCAAAGTAACATATAAATGAAAAAAAATAATTAAATCTACCCAAGATTATAAGAATAAAAAAACATAGGAAAAGATAACTGCTGTCCACGTCTTGTGGCTCGGCCAACATTTGGTGCTGGTCCATCATCATCATTCATCATCATCACATCATTCTTGACAAGATGGCTGGACGTCGTGACGCACGGGACTCTGAGGAGCCCTCGTTTGATAGCCTTCTAAACCGAATCAGCAAGGTTGGCGGAATCGATGCATTGAGGGAGCAGATTAGAAAGAGCATGGAGATGAATGTTGTTCCGCAAGCTGTGGCTAACATCCCCACCTCCAACCAGTTTCAAGCCTTGGCCGAGTCCATTGGTCTGACCCCGGATGCCCAATTCCCGGCGGCAGGGACTGTAACCCCGGATGCCCAATTCCCGGAGGGAAGCCCGGACGCCCGGTCCCAGGAGGGAAACACGGATGTCCCGGCGGCCAAGAAAATCAAGCCTAATTCGGATGCCCAATTCCCGAAGGCGGTTGATTTAAAAACGCCTGATGCCCAATTCCAGGCCAACATCCCCACTTTTAACAAGTTCATGCCCTTGGCCGAGTCCATGGAGCTGCCGTCGGATGCCCAATTCCCGTCGGCAGGGACTGCTACCCCGGATGCCCCATTCCCGGAGGTAAGCTCGGAGGCCCGGTCCCAGGAGGGAAGCACGGATGTCCCGACGGCCAAGAAGGTCAAGCCAAATTCGGATGCCCAATTCCCGGAGGCGGTTGATTCTAAGACCCCTGATGCCCAATTCCAGGCGGCACCCAAGCCAAACCCGATTCTCTTCCTGGGAGGAGATATTGGCGATGCTATATGCCTACGCGTTCGCGATGCAGTGGGAGGCAATATTGGCTGCAAACCTTTTCACAAGTTCGTGAAGCTCTATCCGCGAACAATTGAGGAGGAAGCTAAGATCCTGGCCATACTTGCCGATGCTAAGGCAGGATTCTTTCGCCATTCCCATCGCAAACGCTCTATCCTCAAAACGGTAGTCAAGGGCCTGCCCTGTGATACCGATCCAGCAACCATCGCTGCCGCGCTCGCCGCGGAGGGTTACATCACTGACAGAGTAGCCCAGATGACCAGGGCTCGTACCAAAGCCCCACTACCGATGTTCCAAGTCCTAGTTGTCCGGACTGGAAACTTCAAAGAGATTTACAGCCAATGCAGCCTTCTGGGTAAGAAGGTTAACTTCGAGCCGTACAGAAAGGTCTCTCGCATACCACAGTGCTACAACTGCCAAAACCACGGGCACGTTAGTAGCCAATGCCATATGGGCGCTAGATGTCGGTACTGCGGCCTCGGCCACGATTCCCGTACCTGCCCCACCCGAGCTGATCCCAACGCCCACTGCTGTGCCAACTGCGGTGGCCCCCACCTTAGCTCCTCCGTGACCTGCCCGGAGCGACCAAAGCTCCCCAAAAGGGAGCTTCCCGAGCGTGCCGCCAGGTGGCAGCACCCCAAGCCCCGCCTCCAGACTGCAAAAGATCCTGCGTCGCTATTGGAGGCCCTCACGTCCGTGAGAGACGCCATTGCAGACGTCTTCGGGGACATCCCCACGTTTATCAAGAAGGCAGCGTCTCTTTCCGCAGCAACTACCAAGGCCGACAAGATGTTGGCTCTCTTCAGCCTAATCGAGCCTTAGAACGCGGGCTTTCGAGCCTAAGTTCATTCATATTCCAAGTTATCGCCTTTACGGCACTTCTTCGATGAACGAGAAAGGGCGCTTCGCGCCGATGCTCAGTTGTTAGTCTAGATTTGAGATTGGTGCTGGAACATTTAGAATTATATCATTTCTATATACTTCAAAAAATTTCAGTTTTAGTAAATTTATTCAAATTTTCAATATTTTTTAGGTATTCTACAATAAATTCATTACCATGTACATCATTAATATTGGAGACATTTAACTTGACAGTTGTTTTTCCCTGAAACCTCACTAAAACAAAGTCCAATATTTGAAGTTCATCATTTTTTGTCGATTCATTACGAAAATTTAGTTACAAATGAATTTCAAACATTTTTCTTTCAATTAAGTTCCCGCATTTAAAATCCTTCAACAGTATTTTTGCTTTCTTTTTACTTGGAGCAGACTTTTTGATTTTTATCGTTTTCTGTTTTTTTTTTCTGTATAATCGGTTAAAATGAGAGATTTCCCTTTATGTCTGCCTCTCTTGGTTTGTTTTCGTAGAAGGTGTTTTCGAAGTGGTCAAATTTCTTCGAGAGATACAAAAGAGCAGGGCTTTTTCCTCTGATCGAAATTTGAGGACATTTGGAAATCGAAGAAACAGTAGTAGGTACAGTACACAACACAATGCAGTGCAGCAGAAAAATATGGTTGTACCTAGGGACTTCTCTAGGTACAACCTAAATACTGTCCCAAGGAACAGCACATCAGGTAATTTCTTAAAACGCGTTCTTACACGAAAGTGTTAAGTTTAAAAAAACACAAATGGGATTAAAAATAACTTCAAACAGGGCTTATTAAGTAGTACTAACAAGAGCCTTCAATAAGATTAAACCGACACGTAATACAAAATATAAAATGATAGTAAAAGTTACTCACGATGTGTGAAATCAATAAAACCTGTTTATTATGCCAGCGTTAGCTTTCGGCGACGCCTCTTCAACAAGAGAAGATAAAGTTTTGTTAGTAGTGTTGCCACTAAAAATACAGGATTTTTTTTGTTTTCCCTAAAACGAGATATTCCGCATGTCCCCAGGTACAACTGTCCCAAAGCTCCCCCCTACAATTCTAACCAAAAGTTCCAACTTACCCCATTTCCTCCAAATGAATCATAAAAAGTAAAAGAGTGACCCTATACAGTGATGCATAATAGTTTAGGCACTGAGGCGATTCATGAAAAAATCTCTAATATTCACTATTTTCCAGTAGTTTTTAGCTTCCACACTACGTTTATAACGTAAAAAGTGGAAGGTTTTATTATCGTTCAGTCCGTCTGTCTGTCCGTCCGTCACCCACTTTCACAGAAAGAACCACAAGTCCCACAGACAAGTGGGATACGTCATTTTGAAGCAAAAAATCAGATTAGGCTACTTTCCAAATTTCATTAAAAAATTTAAATTAGAAGTTTATTTAAAATTTAAATAACTAAAAATTTAATCTACATTGAAATAACATGCAAATTCCATTTTTATTCAATATTTTCACTGTTGCCATTTCGTTAAACGTACGATAAACTTTATTTAAAATAAAAATAAATTTTTTGAAAGAATATATAATTCAGTTTGGATTGTTGTAATATCACAATAGAGTTCTTTTGATGGTTCATTATATATGTATGAAGAAAGATGCATAGAGAATTCTAAATTTGCATAAAAAAATGTGCAAAGTTTCGCTTTTATTTATTTTTTATATGAAATGTTTTGATTCTATTTAAAAGAAAAGAATATTACATATTTATTCTTTGAAATATAAATCAATTTTTGCAAACGATAAAAATTATTAAAGAAATAATTATTGAATTTTCGAAATAAAATAAATGAAACTAGTCAAATTTAGCGTTTAAAGGTTTATAGTAGAATTAATATTGCGTTTGGCGACATTTTTCCTGTTGAACACAAATTTTGTGTGGAAGCGGGCTGAGTGACAGTTTCTGTTACAAACCTACTTGTTTTTAATATATATTCTTTAGGCAGCATAAAAAATAATAGACTGACATTTTTTTTCGAAAAATATAAATAAATTTGACTTACATTAACAAATTTAAAAATTTTAAACTTTCCTTGCCACAAAAGTATAAGCACACGAATGCAAATTCTCTAGATAAAGTGAGTTCGTTATTAATGGGATGGGTTTTTAAGTTGCTTTAAAAGGTTGAAGGTAATTTTCAATGCTTAGAACATGTCGAAGTCAACTGAATTTTCGTATGAAAAGATTATAAGAATATGGATATTGAAATCCTTAAAAGCTTGGCGAGGCTTTGGATTCAACGGCGAGACTTCCTTAGCTTTTAACAAAGGAAATCAAAACTCGGGGGACTACCAGGCAACTCTCGACAACAAATTACTGCCTTATTGGGAGATTTTAAACGGCCCAAATAGGAAATTCCAACAAGATATGGCTCCATATTTACATCAAAGTCAACTAAAGAGTGGTTTAGAACCAGTAATATCACATTTCTTGATTGCCTGCTTATATTCCGGAACTTAAACTCATCGAAAATATTTGGAGAATCCTTTCTAGAGTAGTTAATACCAATGGCAAACAATATTCCACCTTTCCGGAGCTACAAGGAAGCTATTGAAAAGGCGTGGTATGAAATCAAGCCGGATACTTTGAAAAAGCTGGTACTTTCTATGAAAACAAGGGTTTTTGAACAAATAAAACAACGTGGAAGCTATACGAAATACTAAAATGTTTTATTTGAATACAAAATTATTATTTTTATAAAGTGTGCTTAAACTTATGTGCAGAAGATTTTGGTCATTCTTGTCATTTTAGTTTAAAACTTGCCACACATATTTCTTAGTATTTATTGTATATTATTTTTTTAATATGATTTGTGTGTGATGAATAAATCATATAAAGATTTTATCTTGTGTCTCAATACTTTTGTATAAAACTAATACTTTGTGTTGTGCCTAAACTTTTGTGCAACACTGTAAGTTATACTTATAAGTACCGTCAGTAGTCAGGTCAGTAATAATTGTTAATAGGATTTAAACTAATACATTTTTAATGTCATTATAAACTTTGTTTAAAGGTGTTTCTTATCAATCGCAATGCCCGTCCAACTGGTTGAAATGCTCAAGCCAAAACAAATGTATACCTGAAAATTGGATATGCAACGGTTTTAAGGATTGCAGTTACAATAACGATGAAAATTCATGTTGTAAGTATAGTTTCGAGTTAACTATACTAACGTAATACTTATGTAGCCATTAAAAAAATGTTAAGATTTTTAATTTTAAAAGTTAAAGAAATAATGCATTCTAGGCGGTAACACCTGGCACATTAATACTTCTTTAACAAACCTCACTTGAAATGCAGATCTAGTTGAATTTTTACACAATTGGTTGAATAATAATAGTGTACTTGACTAAAAAAAAATTATTGACTTAAAATATTCTTATGCCAAAAATATTAGACCCGTATTTTTTCTTTTTTTTCAAATACCCCATAAAAAGAGGAAAAAATTAATTTTAAAATTAAGACGAAAAATCACTCCCGAAAACGCTTTGTGGCTGTCACGTGGTATCTATGATGTCACTAGTAACTATAAACAAACTTTGAAACACCATTTTAGAATCTACTTTAAGCAAATTTGAACTATCCGCTTCTGTAAAACCTCCACCCATTATCTATATAATTCTTATTTTAATAGTAAGTTATATTAAAACCAGTTTAATTACAAACACAAAAACATCACACCGGTTTGTTTATACATACTAGTGACGTCAGCCAAATCAACGTGTTTGTGATCACGTGACGTACCGATGAAAAAAAAGCCATTTGAAAATGATTTTTATTAATTATTTAAAGATTTATTTTGCAAAAAAATATATACGTTTGTTATATTTGGGTTCAAACTATAATTTAATTAATATTGGAAAGTATTTTAGCGATACTGTCAAGTACCCTATTTTGGCATGCTACAATGTACAACTTTTTGTACAGTTTTTGCCCTGTATATGTTGCTAGGATTAGTCTTCGTAAACGAACTATGTTTAAAAAAATTAAAACAATATATTAAAATTTAATACAAATGAATTCCACAGAAGTTACTTCGTAGGTTTTGTTCTTGGAATGCAAAAAATTTTGTGCCGAGCTAAAAAAAAATTCTACCTATAACAACCACGTATGTAGGCAGTTGGTGCAAGTTGATTCTGTCTTGTCCGAAGTCTTAACGTCACCTTCTTTGTCGCTATTAGAAGATTGGGTGTCACCACAGATCTCACTCACTCCGCGACGTTGCTTAATTTCTGTTAAAACTCTTACTGTCCATAAAATATAAAAAGAAAATGTAAAATCCGGAGCCGGTGTTATATATATTTAAAACAGGATTTCATGGACAGTTTAACCGCTATCGGTTAAAACCGTAAGTGGAATAAACAGTTATACCGAGAACCAGTGTTTTCCAAAAAAACTTAATCTCTTAGATTAGGTTGCGCTGCAAAATCCGCAACGACTTTGCTGATCAGTGCCCTCTGAAGTCTGTATCGTTTTTTGAAACCAGTTTTTGATGCATATTCCTCAATATTCTGTTTAGCCACTGTAGTTCGAATGTAAAATAATGGTTTTGTATTTCTAGAGTTAATAATATAACACTGTGAGCAGAAAAATTGCATAACTTAAAAATAAGAATTTTCTGAAAAATTGTGTTCCTATTGCATTTGGCTTGTCGAAAAAATACAGTTTTGTTTATTGTAGTCTTAGTATTGCGGTCATTTATTTCAGAATTTTAATAATGGATACATCTTAAAAAATAGAACATTTAAGTAGTTTTAACTCAGAAAATCATATTCGGCAGTGATTTCTTTTCTTGTGACATTACTTGTTACGGAAGTTTTAATTAGGGATGTTATCAAGTGTTTTTGAAATTTTCTTTCAGTATGATTGTTTACTTCAAATATAGACTTGGGCTATTTTCACTCAGTACCAGGGACTTCAGTCAAAGCATCACGTTAAAAATTACTGGCTTTGATTCTTAGTTTTAAATAGTTTGCCTTCAAACTCGAAATTGCGTGACACGAAAATTTTATGTAGCTGATTGAATTTAATGGAAATTACAAATAGTTTCGCAACACTCGTAAGAGTCGTAAGTTTAAAATTCTTATTGCATCACGTATAGGTAAGTTTGTATTGGACTCTCAAATAGTATGTACAATTCACATTCATATACGGAGCAGCACAGTCATTCTGCCCTAACAAAGTAATTCGAAACACCAAGAGAGTAATATAAATCCTCCAATGATTTATTATACCACAAACGCTTATATTTGCAGAAATAAGGAAATTAAAGTTTTGTTGTGTTACAAATCAAAAGTATCTCACAAGCATAAGTTGCAGTTAAGTCAATGGATAATTACAGGTATAGTGCAACCGACATGCTCACAACCTTTCACCAACAAGTACCAAAGACGACAAAAGTTAATTTCTGAGTTCTTGGTACATAAAAAAATTATAATTAATATACATATTCATATCAACTAGCACCTGCAGACTTAGCACGCGAATCGTTGGATGAAAGTGCGCCTAAGAAAAATCTAATCAAATGGTTCCTGAGGAGAAGGAAATCGGGCTCGACAACCAACAAGTGGGGACACGAACTTCCAAGAACTGCAGTCGCTCTTTTTCTCGGAGATCGAGATTTCTTCGTCCAAAATAAGACCATGGAAGAAATGAGCTACGAGCTGAGCATCCAACTTCTATCCAGGTGGAATATGATTTTAGCTTCTTTTTTACCTTTAGCAAGGGCCTGATTAAGGAAAACTCTGACTAGAGTCACAACACTTTTTGGGATACCCTTTACGGAAAAAGTTGTGCATGCTTATCCGTAATGATGATGTTAGTTGGCCCATGTATCTTATTTTTTGCTAATATTTTACCATCTTCCTTATAATAAATCAAACCAATCACTTTAGATCAGTTTCTGAGTCAAAATCAATCTAAAACCAAAGTGGGTCTGGAATTTTTTTTTAAAGTTACATAAATTCTGGTAACCAACAACATCTAACAGGCCTTATGGTAGATAAGGCCCTGCCTTTAGCAGATATTGATATTTTTCACACATTAAATTATTCTTTCAACTGCTCTCCAATCCTTAGAACAAGTAAAGTAAAAGTGTAGTAGCCATTGAATTCGTACGACTTTTAAGTCGCACAAATTTGTTTTTATTTGAATATATACGAAATTCCACTACCTTGTGAGTTTTGATTTATATTCATTGACTTATAATCAATTTCTATAATCAATACTTTTATTATATTTTTTTAAAACTTAATTATTATAATCAATACTTTTTAACCATAATATCATGATTAAATATTCATCGATAGATGTTTTACCGAGCGGACATGATTCATGAATAACCGATATAATGGAAAGTTTTCTGTTAAAATACTGTACTAAAAAACTGAATGGCTAATCCGCAAAACAGAAATATGACCAGAAATTGCTATTGGAGATTTTGCGTTTTAAATAGTTTCTTAATAATGGTACAGTCTGAAATTCTGTCTTTAATGCTAGCTAATGCAGCGTTGAATACATGGTGTCCATAAATTAAAAATACTTTATTTTTTGTTTAACTCTTCTAATTGACATACAAATAACACTTTCAGAGATGGACACGTAAGAAAGAAAGACTTGGCAAGCTTCATCCACGCTTTGTTGGTCACATGCATTGATCCCCGAGACTTCCATGGAAAAGACCTTGTCTCGGAACTTCGACGGAAAGTGGAGGACAGCGCAACTACCACCAACCCGTTTGACATCCTAGCACTGTGTAATGCCGGGGACAAAATGACGGAAAAGGACGTCGAGAGAATTACCGCTGCTTACAATAATCGAAGCAGACCTTTTTGGATAGGTGAGCAACTGTGTATATAGTAGTAACATTAAACCCGTCGGTCAAAATATAAGTAAATTTTTTATTTACTATTGTTTAGATCTTATATTCTAGTGGCTGAAGAACATATGTAGAGGAAGAGTACACTTTAAAATTCGAAACCGTAACTACACATGCTGATACTGGTATCTATCTGCTTTGAGAAAACTGACCACGTATCGCACCGTACGCGGAAAAGAGACCTATCGACCAAAATTGACTTTTTAAGATAACACTACTATAGGATGCAAAATTTTGATATCTTTCGATTGGTGCAATCGGCATAGCGATCCAAACCCTAGTTCGGCTGCAATTAATAGATAGGTGTTTCTTTCGCGTTCGTTTTTGGATGAAACTAGCGGGAAAGAAAGACCTATCGCACCTGGCGTTTTTTCGTTATGCGTTTCGCAGGTGCGGCGCCAGCGATGAAGTTAAGTTTGAAGTGCTTAAATGGAAAGGTTGAAGTCGGTTATTTATTTTTTTCTTTGTTTCTTTATTTGAAATACTCATTCGAAAGCTCTGTTTTGTGGTATTTAGTACAATAAATATATATAAAAAAAATCATGTAATATGTGTAGATTACAAAATGACATGTCAATATGTATAGATAATTTTTTTTCAAATTAATATTTTAGCAAACGATAAATAGTTTTAAATCGTTTTCAACGTCGATATTTTACTATAAATCTAAACTCAATTGCTACAACTTGACAGTTTGCGATATAAAGTCAGTGAATTCAACTGTATACTTAAGGTATGAAGTATTCTTACAACTTACTTTTAAAATTTAAAACTTTTTTATATTTTCAAGAGTTTTAAAATGATTTTAAAATTTTAATAATGCTTCAAAATGTATTTTTGTTTTAATTTTAAACATGATACATAGTAAAAATTCAGATTGAAAGGTTGTTGTAGAAAAATGTGGATATCATTTCTTATATCTTGTAAGTCCTGATTTTGTAAAAGTGATTCGTTTAATAACACCTATTTTTTATATAAACAAACTATTATAATTTCAATTATTGAATATATTAAATTATAAAAATAAACGTGACTTTAAAATAATATCGTAATTACATGATAAGAGATAAACCTAATTACATAAACTTCATTAAATTGGTTAAACAAGCTTTTTGTTAAATTTAATTTTTTTAAAAATATTCTTATTGTTGATCAATGTATTATTAGATTATAAAAATGCATTAAGTAAATGAGTATTCTTTATAAGTATGTTTCCTTAATATTTAGAATGAATTTAGCAGCAAACTTTTTAGGACCGGTCTTCATAAGAGCCGTTTTAAGTTTTGGTAAAAATTCGAATTATCTCAAAATTGTTCCAAATGAACCTAGATCAAAAATATTTGGCATGGATAACAGTTTTATCAGTATCAAAAGTTATGCATAGTCATTTTTTACTTTAAATTTGCCTAAACGATTTTGCGATAATTTGAAATTTTACTAAAACTTTAAACGGTTCTCCTGAAGAATGGTCTTTTTCGCGATAGGTCTCTTTTCCGCGTACGGTGCGATATGTTACGTGTTTCAAGCATTTGAGGAGTTCTGTGGAAGAACCCCTTCATCAACTAGGAATATGCCCGCATCCAGGTCTGCTTGGCGGGCGTTGGCCACCGGAAACAGATTTCTCCATTGGTTCTTTTCTCTTGGTACCAGCTGCAGACTGTGTCTTGGTACCAGCTGCAGACTATATCTTGGTACCAGCTGCAGACTTATCTTAGCCAAAGATGCCTGATACGGATAGATATCCAGTCGATGAAGGGTTTTTTTCCCCCACAGGACTCTTCATTTTAGGAATAGTCCTGCCCACGTAGTTCTCCCTTCACCATGATACGACCATGAAAAAACAAAACAAAAAAGTATGTATAATACAAATATTTTTGCATGGTTGAAATTTTTCAGACAACCAAGCTATGGCCACAATTGCTCTCGCTTGCATATATAATACTTCTGACTTCGCCATTGACGAAAGGTCGTTGATAGACATGGAGAAGGATTTGAAGAAGCGACAGTTCAGGAATGGAACTGTCGAAAACATTAAAACAACAGCTCTGGTAGTCCAGGTAAAACGCAATTTATATGTAGTAATATAATGTCATTATTTTCATGTCATAAAATATCGCAAGTATTATAACTTTCTAAAAATTTTAACCGGTAATCCAGCGATCTGATGTGTAAAAGCCCACTACCATCTATTTTCCCTCAAACGAGCAATGAAAATTACCTTTTAAATGGTACTTATAAGTACCGTCAGTAGATAAAGGGTTAAAGCCAACTTACACATCAAGATTAAAACAATATTTTATTTTAGAAAAATACTACCTAGATTACTCTAGGGGGAAAATATTTATTTCCAAATAATCCCAAATTTAGAGGATTGTACATTAATTTATGCATTACTCTTAGGACAAGATACATAAATTTTAAAAAGATACCTTTTATATGTTTAGTAAAAATCACACATTGTTTTCAATGCTTAATATTTTTACAACCTTAATCTAATTTTAATAAGATTGGTTGATAAAGCCGGACGCACATAAGTCATAGCACATAATTCCTAGCCCATAAACATTTCCTAACACAAAAACATTTTTGGTGTTTCCAGGCTTT